>OX030950.1:51568711-51891211 GCA_943735915.1 Pherbina coryleti
CGAACGATGTGTACATACACAACATTGATAAGCGAAGCAGAGAAACAAAATTGTGCTTACCCAGTTGGCCACGTCTTTAAGACATCCTCAATGTCTTACAGCCTTATTCATAAACACATTTTAGAGGCAGCGTAACTTTAAACTTGCTTTAAACAAGAAAACGTTATTCATTAACATTTTTCGTAGTTGTTTAAGAGCTGCGTAACTTAAACGCCGAAATGGGCGTTTAAAGGTTACGTAAATACAACCATGATTTTTGTTTGTCTTTTCTTTTAATATCAAAGACATGCTCCATATGCGCCCTTTGCAGCATTTTTTTATGCGGCGGCCATTGTAAATCCATAGGAATTCTTAATTTTTGTAGAGATTTTCTATAGTTCAGACACAAACCTTACAATCATAAGCAGAAAATGAAAAAATGTTTATGAATAACAATGTTAGCAAGGTTGCATAGAAGCTGCGTAAAGCCTCAAACAGTGCGTAACTAAACAAGCGTTTAAAGGTTGTTTAAAAATCTATTGAATAAGGCTGTTAATGACTAACGTATTCTACGTCTGACCTATGCGCCCGTGTTATCTAACACAGGCTTGAGCTTTTTTTATTGTCTTCTCTTCGGACGGTTGTGTTTATAACTGCAACAATTTGTATTCAATTGACTTAAAACTTTCTCAGAAAAATGTAAAAAAAAAATTGAATTTTGGTCGCCGAAAAACTTTAGTAGACCCTTAACGGTAAACCAAGAAATTTCTCGGTTTTTCACCTTTCAGAATCAATGACAAAAAATTGGTAGATCGAAGTATTAACAGAAGTATTGAATTTTTTGCAACAACACCTTTTGCATTTTGCAACCGCACAAACAAAAACATAAAACCAATGCAACGGATCTCTCTCTCTTCTAAACATAACTCTCTTCTTAACTACTCTCTCGTAGCGTCTCTTTAAAACAGGGCTGGGCCCATGGTATAATAATACATGGTAGCATTGACAACTGCTTATTTTCTCTTCAACAGGAAAACATAAACTGTCAAAAACAGCTTTTTGTGGAAATACATCAGCAGCTGCTGTGGTTGTTGTTTTTTTTCACTTCAACGTTTTCAACATTGCTTGTGTTTTCAATGGCGGATTGTGAGCGCTCTCTTTTTGAGTATATTTTTTGACAAAAGGTGATTTCCCAAGCAACTGTCAATGCTACCTTGTATTATTATACCATGGGCTGGGCAGTCTAACATAGTCAAATTTTATTTTGTCTTGTTAGCATTAGTTTGCGCTCGAATAGCGCACACTGGGCGAAATAGTTGTCACAATTATATAGATTTGTAAGTTTTTATTTTATGTTTTTATTTTTAGTCATCGGTATTGTTCATTATTTCTTCTATGAAATTAATTAATACAATTACTATGAATGAATAATGCAAAGAATCTTAATAGGTAATATGAATGAATTATATGAAACCTAAATATAAGCGAATAATTATTTTAATATTATAAAATATAAATATAAACAAAGAATTAAAATTAATAATAAAAAAAAGTTAATAATAAGTAAGTGAATGAAATAAGTAAGTAAGCAAGCAATAAAGAAATTAATTATTAAAAAATTAATACAAGAATATGAATGAACAATACAAAGAATCATAAAAGGTAATATGTATGTATATGTGAATAATATAAAATTATATAATATAAAGAAATATATAAATAAATTTTTTAAATCTACAAATCAATAGTTTGGTTTTTTTAAGAGTGTACATTAATAACGTGGCGTCCGTGGCGTAGTTGGTTAAAGTGCGTGGCCGCTATGTCAAAGAACTTTGGAGACCCAGGTTCGAACCCCAGCAGCGACAGAAAATTATTTGAATTAAAATAATTTTTCTGTACGGCCGCCACCTCTCTGCAGACAATGGCAAACCTCAGAGAGTAACCAAATTGCCATGTAAAGCTTCTTGAGAACGAGAACATTCCGTTCATCGCCGTTCGGAGTCGGCGTTAAGCATGTAGGTCAGGTTCTCGGTCAATTGTGTACAAACTTAATAACACGCACAACACAATTGATCATAAGAAGCTAGGTCAAAGTCCTTTCAAGGGCTGAAATGGCCAGTTATTTATTTATTTTTTTTTTACATTAATAAACCTTACCCAGCGTCCCCACAGGCAATAGTTTATATCATGATACTTATGTCAGACGATATATTGCCAGTGGAGACCGCTCATTGCTCATGAAGAGCAATATATGTCATGATAAATATCTTGATAACTATTGCCTGCCATGAACTGTCAGTTTGGTAATTTGACAGCCAATTTTTTTAATTTTTTTTTATTTACTTAGCAAGATGCTTCTTAAAATTTTGTATAAACGCTTAATATACATAGTTAAGAGAGTAAATACATATTTACAAGAATACATTCGCTTCAATGCAGCGAATATTCTTGTTTGATGGCATCTCACAAATGCTTATATCCAGATATGAAATGCCCACATACAAAATTTTGTTTTGATATGGTTCATATCTGTCTGGCGAAATGACAGCTGATCGGCAATAATTTATTGCCTGTGGAGACGCCGGGTTACAGCATTACCGCCTGCGAACGACTGAATTATATTCTCTTCTGTTGTGAGCTTTGTGTACAAGTGAAAAGTTATGCTCACAGAGAGCTCAATGAGCTATGGAGTGCCCTGCCCTGCTTTAAAACAATCAATAACACTGCATTGGTGGAAATATACCGTTATCTTTTTAATTTCAATACTTAGAAATTAAAATAAAATATTTTGCGGAATTGTAATCGTTGTGATTTCGATTAACGTTGTAAAAGTTAAGTAGTTAATGAATATAACTGGTAATACGAATGTTAAAAAACACGTTTAAATATGCCGTTGGCTAAAATGGAATGCAACTTTAAAACAAAAAAAAAACCATCAGAAAATTCTAAAAAATTTGGTTTTTGTCAGATTCAATTGGGATTTTGGCTTTAATGAGTGGTTTGGATCGTGGATTTGTCGCAGCTGTAAAGCGGAAGTTTATAAAGTAAATTGAACAGATATTTGGGGTGGTTGTAGAGAAGGAGAGCTAGTGCAAATATCTGTTTGTCAGAGAGTAAGCTATCGAAAGCCTTAGAAAAGAGTTGTAGGGATTTCCTTAAGATTACCAGGGGGATCTTAAGGAAGTAGCGCCACAAATATTTTGTTAATTCTCGGATACATTTTAGTTGAGTGGAAATGAAAATGTGTAATTAGAATATTATATAGATATTTATTATAACAATAGGAGTATTATAAAAAAAAAATAAAAAAAAATAAATAACTGGTCACTTCAGCCCTTGAAAGAACTTCGACCTAGCTTCTTATGATCAATTGTGTTGTGCGTGTTATTAAGTTTGTACACAATTGACCGAGAACCGGACCTACAGGTTTAACGCCGACTCCGAACGGCGATGAACGGAATGTTCTTGTTCTCAAGAAGATTTACATGGCATTTTGATTACTCTCTGAGGTTTGCCATTATCTGCAGAGAGGTGACGGCTGAACAAAAAAATTAATTCAATTGAAAAAGTTTCTGTGGCAGGTGGAACTTGAACCAGGGTTCTCTGGGGTATGGGCACGCACTCAACCCACTGCGCCACGGCTGCCGACGTACAAACGGAGTGACAAACTTAATATATCACTTAAGTAATATGCGTGGCGGTATGAAAATATTTGAAAGAAGATATAAAGCTCATTTAAAATTTTTTCAAGAAACTCTGTCCAGAGTAAAAGTTAAGAGGTCGAAACTTAGTAAAAACTCTGATGATGAAATTATGAGAGTGCCAAAAAGCAACAACATCAGATGTATTCTTTGCAGAGTCTTGCGAAGTTGACTGGAGAGAGTTCTTTCACCATTTGAAGACCATATAAATAAAATTACATTATTTTGCAATTACATTTGCAATGAATTGTGAACAACCCTTTAGTATTTTGAATGAATTTTTTATGTACACTCCTAAGTGAATGATAAGTAGGATCTATAACACTTCTCTAAAAATTTCACTGATTTTTTAGTGGCGAATTTCGCAAGGTTGTAAAGTCGATTTATGAGTTTGCAAACTTGTTGCGTCTTCAGTTTGCCAAAATAAGCCATATAATACCCATTTTATCAACTGTTTAAGCTAACAAATTACTCAATAACTATCTCATCCACATAAACAATATCGACTTTTTTATGTACTTCAATTACATAAATAACATTACGAAATCCATAAATTATTCCTTTTTCTTCTATTTTCCTTGCATGAGACGTGACAGAAATACAAAGTTCATTTTTTTTTTATTTCCAAAATGGCTATTCTACACATAGGCCTACGAGAATTGAAAGTTGCTTCTCTCATTAAGTTTTATTAAGAACAGTGACAATGAAAAATTGTGGAAAATAAATAAACAAAAAAAAAATGACTAAGATTAAAATCAAAGTAACCGACCCGTGCACTAAAGGTGAATTTCGTTTTTCCGACCTATGGTTGAATTCATGTTAATCTGAACCGAAAATTAATACCGATGATGCGTCATTCGAATATACAGCCTATCCTAATTGTGCTATGGTATGTCGAGGATATTTTTATACATACACACTCACCTTATCTTTGTCATGTATTGCCCTCAGCCTGACATAGTTACGAGCAAACATAAAATGGTTATATCTACCTAACATACTTATAGTACCTACATCAAAAATATACACAACTTCCTAGCATGGTATATATTTTAATTTAAGTCATAACTTATTGTAATGTTTTGCTCCTTTGCTCCTGCTCGTGCTCCTTTTGCAGCTGTTGGCTGTGTGTTAGAAAGTTGAAACAGCAGTTAGCTGATGCCAATTAAGCAATCACTGCTAAAAACAACAACTAAACAGCAAAAACAGCAACAACAAAAGCAACAACAACAACAAAAACAACAACTACAACAGCAAAAAGATTGACATTAATAAAACGGTTCCATGGTTGTTTCATTAAAGGTCGTTGGCGATGGAGTTGACGCTTTGCCATGTTTCGTTGATTTCGCTGCGCTCTCAAAGTCAACCACTAGTCGTCGGCTTGTTCTTATTGTTGTTGTTCTTACTACATCGTTTGCAATAAGTTGCTTCCTTGAAGGAAATATTTTAATTTTTAATTGACTGCGCGATGTTGTGAATGGTTGTTGTATGTAGCTCTTCTACTTGTTGTTACTCTTGCAGTTGTTGATGTTTACACTCTTGCCCCTTCAACATTTTTAATTTATAGATTTTACTACTCGACCCCATTAGAACGTGCATATTACATGATGTCCTCTCAAACCATTAAATGGTTCACTCAAACGCTTAGAAATACGATTAAATTAACGACAAGGATTTTAAGAAATAAATTCATTTCTTTCGCTGTCACGATGTCAAGATATTAAGATGTTTACTCTTCACTTATGTTTGCTCTCTACTTATGTTTGCTCTCTACTTATGTTTGTTGTTTTCTTTAGGAATGAAATTTCTTAAATATACAATTATTAGAATGAGACTTTTAAGACAAGGAAGAACAAATAAAACTCTTATTAAACGTTCTTTTTCCATAAACTAAAAATGTTCATAGCGTCATGAGGCCGCCAAAAATTTTGAAAATTTATGGAAATTTGGACTCATAGCAAGAGCTGAAAGTTGATTATTTTTTCTTAAAATATTTACCAATTTTCGTCTACAGGTAAATATCATAACTCTCCACCGAGTATCCAAAGTATATAGAATTGTATATTTTTGAAAAATATAGAATCCAATGCTTTTTATGGTATTTTAAAAAATCCTTCATTTAGATGAGATATAAAATTAGTTAGAAAAATACTATCCTTATAGAAATTATTAAAATTATTATGTGAAAATAGAGTTTTATGGAGGTACCCCAAAAACTGATCCGATCTAGCCCATTTGTAGTAAAGACAGTACTTATAATACTGAAAACGTTTGTGTGTAAATAAAACGAAATAAAGTTTTTACTTTTTAAGGGTTAAAATTCGGGTTATATGGAGGGTACCCGGAGAAATGGTCTGATTACACCCATTTTTGATATGAATATTTCTTGAAGTGATTTTCGACCAAATATTTCTTAAAAATATTTAAGTAGTCCAAAGATACATCGATTTTAAACTTTTCCTTATATGGGAGGTAGGCGTGGTCAGTGTCCGATTTGGCCAATCCTTGGAAAATTTCTTAATCTATGTAAAAATATCGTTCACACCAAATTTCAATGCTCTGCGGCAACTAAAAATAGTTTTGACCCCAGCTTATATGAAACAGTTGCAAAATGCAATATTGTTGCATCGAATTATTGCTCAATGACTTATGCTCCTGAAAATTTTATCTAGGACAGCTAACTGTTCTAACTAACTATTCTTATAGTATACTATTCTTATAACTATTCTTATTCTAACCAATAATGAAAATAAAAAAAAAAATGTTTGAAGTCAATACACCACCGATTGCTTGATTCGGTAAAAATGCAATAACAATGAAAAAGCGTTGTATGAAATTATAACTTCGTGACTATGGCCACTACGGTATATTTCGAAAATAAAATAAAAATTACATGATGGCCACATGATGAAAATAAAACAAAAATTAATGGCGTCATTAAGTAACCTAAATGCATCATCTTTGCACCGATATATTGCATGAAGCTAAGCGTTATGTCGCACATAATAGCAAAAGTATAAGTAAAAGCAAAAGCAAAAGCAAAAGCAAAAGCAAAAAGAAAATCAAAATCAAAATCAAAATCAAAATCAAAATCAAAATCAAAATCAAAATCAAAATCAAAATCAAAATCAAAATCAAAATCAAAATCAAAATCAAAATCAAAATCAAAATCAAAATCAAAATCAAAATCAAAATCAAAATCAAAATCAAAATCAAAATCAAAATCAAAATCAAAATCAAAATCAAAATCAAAATCAAAATCAAAATCAAAATCAAAATCAAAATCAAAATCAAAATCAAAATCAAAATCAAAATCAAAATCAAAATCAAAATCAAAATCAAAATCAAAATCAAAATCAAAATCAAAATCAAAATCAAAATCAAAATCAAAATCAAAATCAAAATCAAAATCAAAATCAAAATCAAAATCAAAATCAAAATCAAAATCAAAATCAAAATCAAAATCAAAATCAAAATCAAAATCCAAATCCAAATCAAATCGCCATTTTTTTTTTTTTATTTAATCACGTAGCAGAAAATCTCAGCTTTGAACTGCGGTTCCATAAAATTTATCGTAGCACCTATAGTTACGGAGTAATTCCATGCAACGTTTTCTTATTGTTGTTCCATTTGTACTGCATTCAGCGGTTGCCAATGCGATGTCGTCAAACAAATTTTTTTTAGTTTTGAGGTGAGGTCAAAAAACCACTTTTTGTTGACTTAAAATACAAATTTTTCATAGCACTTTTACTCTGTGAGCAATAATTCCATGCAACAAAATTGCATTTTTATTGCATAAACTTCTATCTTTGTGATTTAACCCTTAAATAAATATTGGGGTGTAGCCAGACTCTTTAAGGTGTTATTCCAATTTTTGTAATACTTTTACTTTTCGTATCGATTTCATATTTCACGAATTCCTGGAGAAACATTTTCTAAATAACTTCATAAAAAAAGGTGAGCCCTGTTTTTTAAAAAACTAAAATTCTAGTCATAATCGCAACTCTGGGGTCCAGCCAGACCCTATGCATTTTGTAAGAATATATTTTGGAATTCCGCTTTTAGTTTCTTTGTTGTTTTATGCTAGTTGATTAGCAGAAGTGTTGCCATATGATCCGTTTAACAGTTTTACCATATGGTCTGCTATATATCGGATATCTTACGAATTTTAGACGGGAATCAGAATATCTGATATTTGCCCATAACTAGAGTGCGTGGCCCATTCGACAGAGAACCCTGGCTCAATTCTCACCAGACACAGAAAGTTTTTTCAATTGAATAAATTTTTCTGTTCGGCCGTCACTTATATGGCAGACATTGGCAAACTTCAGAGAGTAAGAACTACTTGTGATGTAGTTATAATAAATAAACTACCATTTGCATTAAATGTATATCATACATTTATACATGAAATTGTATTTATCTTGTTAAGTGTAATATACAAGTGAAAATATCTACGTTGTTGTTTTTCAGAATTTCTCAAATCAATACAGAATTTCACAATTTATTTTATTTTTTTAGCTTTGAACCAACGATTTTAAGTGTAAACCCTATTCAGTCAAGTCCACCTTGCATCGAAATGGGGTGAGAGATTAGTGGGATGGAAGGGGCAATCAAGTGAAACATGTGTAGGTTGTTCTAAGCGTGATGGAAAGCCGTAGACACATGTGAATTTGAATCTGAGGCAAGTTTTATGCCTTTTACCTCAGTCTTCTCAAACTTCTCTACCACCAACTACAACTTCAAATCGTAATAATTTGATGACCTTTCAATTTCAATTGATTATAAATGACGAAAGAAAATTGAAAATGTGAAAGATTAAAGCGTAGGACCATGGTCTGGCCGGGATTCTAACCCGGGACCTCTGGGGAGGCAGTCAAGCACTCTATCTACTCGAATACCAAGGCCGCCACCATCGCAGTAATGAGCTATATAACTATAAAACGATTAGCAAGGCGATTAGCTATAGAAGGATTCCTTGTCAGACCAATTTCGGTAATGATTCAGATATGTATCTATTTTTGCACTCGTATAAATGCGTTCGTATAAACAAGTAAAAATTAAATTTATACGTTTTTAGTTAAAATTATTGCACTTATGTATATATTCGTACACCTCAAATATGAATTTTACATATTTTAAATAAAACTATCAACAATATTCTGAAATTTTTTATTGAAACTCATATAAATATGTATGGGGTCTGGCTAGACCCCTGCATTGTTAATGTGACGATTAAAGTGGTCAAAACACGAGGGTTAAAATAACACGTCTCTTCTTAAGACCGCAGGCAAGTGACCGAGCGTCATTTATTCATGTTATCAAGAACCTCGTTTACAATATATGCTTATTTATGTGTAAAGGTAGACATATTTATATTTACACCATATAAATATAAAGGTTTAATAGAGAACGAGCCGTTAAGGCTCAGTGTTGTGACAATTAATTATTAATAAACTATTTACACATATAGTACATGGGTCAATTGCATACAAAATGCTCTTTTTTTGTCCACGCTCTTTTAACTCTGTTTTTAGGTAAAAACAAAAGGAAAAGAACAAATAAAACATGAGAAAGTGATCACTGAAGAATATTTATTGACAAAATATATTTTTCAGAATCCTAAAATTGTTTGCATATTTGTTTTGAAGAATGTTATATTGCTCTCTCGTACTCGCTTAATACAAAAGCATGTGTCCCCAGTTACACTTTTTGATGAAAAACGTGAAAAAAAAGTTGAAAACAAGGCAAAAATATAAAAAATAATAACTGTTTTGTAATGATAGCATTTATTTCTTATGTTTTAATATGTTGTTATTCTCAAAACATTGTCATCGCAAATTTGGCTTTCGATTTACATTTAGTCCCTGCGCATTGTATTGAACATCACTTTTTTTTTACGCTTCGTTAATTTTAACGTAGGTGTGGTAAAGATGACAAGAAAGTCATATTAAGAAAGTGCAGAGATTAGTTCTCGCGAAATTCTAAAAATTAAGACGATTAAATAATATTAAAGTAATTTCTTCTTGTGTTTTCTCAGTTCATCATGATAAGTACGTGTAAAAATGTATTGAACGTCACGCGGAGTTTTATTAAAGCATAAATAGTAAATCAAAAAATCCAAGTTTAAAATCATTGTTTCATAGGTCTGGATTAATTTCTTTTTTTTTCGTATATTTGCAAAATAAAATTCCTAAGAAAAAAATACTAAAAAGTGGCAAATGTATTGAACGTCACTTTTAAGAAGTATTAATTTTGTATTTCGTTTCTGTATATTTAAGAGTCAAATAGCAAAGTTAACGCCTGCTAAAAGAGCACAAAGATATCGGGGAAAAAATAAAGCTAGATAAGGAACGAAATGAAGAATATAAACGAAAGCAAAAAGAACAAAGTCCTTTGTATGATTTTGACCTGATATTTGCTTTTTGTTTTTACTAACTGATATCGCCCATTTCACATTGAAGTGATCAGTTGCACTGACCATCTCCGATTTCTCTCAAATATTTTTCTTGCATTGGTTTATTGATTTGAAAACCAAATTCGAAGTTATAAATTTTTAGAATAATTGTTCGCGGCCAAAATAGGGTCTATTTGGAGACAACGTATTCAATCAACTTAAGACCGATTACCGGTAATATAGTATCATTGGAAAAGTTATTTCATCTATTTTGAGGAAAAGTACAAAATTTTCGAAAATATTGCAATAAGTTGACTCATTCTTAATATGTTTAAGTTCAATACCATGCCAGCAACACGTGCTATAATTTTTTCTTTTTTATAATTTTAATTTTTTTACGTTTTTACGTTAGGTTATACCTTTCCAATGGTATAAAATGAAGATGTGGTCTTAAAGCAGGGTGCGGAGAACGATCAAAATACGATTGTTCTCACAATTAATCACTGCTAATAATTTCATGCTTTCAATTTCTCATCAGTGAAAAGTAATGCAACGAACAAAAGCATTTACGATCGCTCACCATCAAAAGCAAAGTTCGTAAATATCACGAACGAAAAAACTTCGCTGCAAGCGTCGTTGGCTCGCTCACTCATGATCGTTCTTTGGTTATGAACGCTCATTTTAAAATTCGAAACGTAACTCATATTGTGAAGATTGAATCTTTAATCGTTCGTGAGCGTATTTTTGCAGTGATCAATTTTACTCTGACAGCGAAGAAATAAGTAAAATTTTGTGATTATATAATTAAAAAAAAAAAAAATCAAAAACGAAACGAAAAGAAAAACACTCTTCAACTGATACAAAATAATTAAATAATACAAAAATTTGTTTCTTTATAATAGGCAATAATTTTTGCCTATTAATATATTTGATAATCTGTACATTTTTCAAATCAACCAAGCGAATGCAGAACAAAGCAATTTAAGTAATCGATTGCGTCTATCTGCTTTCGTCCGTTTCACAAGAGAATGAATTTAAAGATTTTTTTCCGTCTGCGCTTTACGCATGAACTTTAAAAAAGTCACTCACGAACGATTAAAAATTCAATCTTCTCACGATAACTCATTTTGCGATTATATTTCATTATGATAAATTCTTTAGATATTGAACGTTCACGATATATGCAGTTATTTAATGTAAACATTTTTCTCATGAGTGAGCTACCAAAAGCGATTGTTCGTAATTTGAGCGCGGGAGCAAAAAATCATCGCATTTAGTCTTTCGTGAGAGAACACGAAGGCAATGTTTTCGTGAACGTTTCGATTTCAAAAGAATTTATCATAATAAAATACAATCGCAAAATGAGTTTCCATGAGAAGATTGAATTTTTAATCGTTCGTGAGCGAATTTTTCCGCACCCTGTTTTAAAGGGTTTAGAAGTTATATTGTAAAACGTGAAGTCTTTATAAATTTTCAATACAAATTCAACTAGCTATTGATTTTTTTAATTTTTTTGTAAAAAAATAAAAAAAAAAAAATTGGATGAAAATTTTATGTATAGCTGAATTATATACTTTATATTTACTTTTTGTTTTTTTTTTTTGTAAACGAATAAACCTGTTCTTTGTTAAACTCCCAATTTGATTTAAATTATTTGGTTAAGCGCAACAAAATGTATTGAACGTCACAAAATTTATTAAACGTCACAAAATGTATTGAACGTCACAAAATGTATTGAACGTCACCCTGCTGTTTTTTCTGAAATTTCTTAGTTTTTAAGAATTTTGTATTATTTATTGCTGCAAGTCTACTACTTTGAAAACAACCTCTATGTTGATGTCTTTTTGGAGAAAAATTTTAATTTTTTCCCGTTAAAATTGTAAAATATGTAGGTATTTTTGGTAATAATTATTATTTCTGTCACTGAAATGGTGATTTTTGCAGAAGCTGATTTAACTGATTAAATAACTTAACAAGCATCACAGTAAGCTTTAATTTACAACATTTTTCAAATTTTTAGTGATTTTTCCCGTATATCTGCTGTGTGACGTTCAATACAAAAATTGTATAAAAACCATAGAAAAAATGATTTTTTGCAGGGCCTAAAAACAACTTCGAATTCTCCATTAATTTTCACTTAATTTGACAACTCTAACGGGAAAATTTAAAATACTTTAAAAACAAAACATGAAAACCTCTTTGTGCCATGTTAACCTGTTGAGTAGATAACCAGTATCGTGAAGAAATTGAAAAAGCTAATGAAGTAAAAGATAAGGAAAATTGAAAATGTTCTTTTCATTTCGAACAATTGCCTGATTCCAAGAAAAATTGTTTGTTTCACAAAAATCAATTTAATGTCTTTATATTCCTTTTGCCCTTGCATCAAGGATATTATTTATGATAAAATTTCGTTTATTATTACATATTTTAACAAAATATATTGATGAAATTCTATTAAATTTATAATCATAAATTTTCGATAAATAAATGCTATCTACAATTTATTCTACCCAATAATAACAAAGAAAACCAAACCCAACGTTTCTGCACAAATCAGCTTTGATTTCTACTGGAAAACTTGCTTTATCCTAGATTGATTGTGTTCATATGTTTGGCATTGGAAGTCTTGCATTTATTACATATAATATATATATAAAAAAAGAAAAAAAAAAAGAAGAAATCTACGAAAAATGCTAAAGTAAAGACAAACATTTATTGCTTCAAGATAAAAGTTTTTCTCTTGCTTACCATAGAAAAAGCACTAAGATCAAGGGAGGGCAAGCAGAGCAAAGGATACATGATAAATCAGCAAAATCATTTTGAAGCAGCTTAACATGTTGCAATAACAAGTTGGCGAAAAACAATCCTTAAAGCCAAAGGTAAACTTTAAGCTTGTTGCTAGCTAATGTAGGAGTTTAAGTTCTTAGCTATACCGCTTTATTGTTTTTTATTTTTGAGCTTTAACGTGAAGCTTAAGCCCAGTTATTTTACAGCGATAATAAATGTTTCAAAAGCCCTTTAATGCCAGGTAATCAATGTTTGCTTCTTATGTTCTTCCTCTTAAATCTTTACTTTTTTTTATATTCAGTTTTCATATTTCTGCCAATAAAGTGAATGCTACCTTAATCCGGCGGATGTATGTATGTATATTGTTGGCACAACAAACCGCATGATTAATTTATTCACTCTGGCAACTAGGTAGGTGTACAAAATTTATGTGTTATCCTGCCAACAACACTTCAGCAGCGCTAAGCGTATAGGAAGAACTTTCTTACCGACTTCCTTAGTGTCTTTCAAGCGGTGACTTTGCTAGCTAAAACGCCTCCAGAATCGTAACAATTTTATTTATTTTGCTGAAGTGCGGTGGCGACTGCGGTGGCGACTGTTGAGGCGTCATCGTGTATTTGTTGACTTAGGCTCCTACGATAAGCGCCTCTTATACCACCTCATAATAAGTTGCGTTTGGCATTTCAACGCAATCAACACAAGTGTTGAGCTGTTTAGACAAAAGAAAAAAAAAAAAACATAAAAAGAAAAAAATGACAAACTTCCGATTGGCGAATTGGCAGAGTTGCCACAGGGCAAGACTAAATAATGACTTTTTTAAGTATGAATGTGGCGAGGGAGCTCTTAGAGTAGTAGTCCCAGAGTTGAACAATTCTTCTTCGTGACTTTCCTAAATAATTGAATATTCCAGTTTTTTTGAGTGTCACTTTTTTATGTTGCTTTTCAATGGAAATGATGAAAAACGAAGAAAAATAGGAATAATTATGAAATGACTGCATATTTATTGTATGGAATTAATTAGGAAAGGACTGCTTTATTACCTCTACGGGAAAGTTATAATGCTTTTAAGACGTTTGTTGGTAATTGGAGCATTGTTTATTTTCTGTTGTTCAAATCGTTCATTTTTTGGAAGAATGTCAACTTTAAAAATTTGAATTTGCAAGGGGAACATGAAGAAATTTTTAAATTAATTACAATTTAAGCTACCTCTTAAAGCTTTGATCAAGCTTTATTGATCATCTCTTTAAAAACTTGAGTGATGTGATCTACACGTATATAAAAGGGTCTTATGCAAAAATTAAAATTTTGAGTTGAGTCATTCTTCCAAAAAATTAATACAAAAATCACAGAAAAAGAAGAAAAACAAAATTTTTTTTGGCGTCAATAAATTGTAAAACTTCTGTTCGTTTTGCTTTTACTTCTGGTTTTCTGTTTGATTTTGATCCTATTTTTGCATTTGCTTTTGCTTTTAATTTTATTTTTGCTTTTGCTTTTCGATTAACTGTTACTTTTACTTTTACTTTTACATTTACTTTTACTTTTACTTTTACTTTTACTTTTACTTTTACTTTTACTTTTACTTTTACTTTTACTTTTACTTTTACTTTTACTTTTACTTTTACTTTTACTTTTACTTTTACTTTTACTTTTACTTTTACTTTTACTTTTACTTTTACTTTTACTTTTACTTTTACTTTTACTTTTACTTTTACTTTTACTTTTACTTTTACTTTTACTTTTACTTTTACTTTTACTTTTACTTTTACTTTTACTTTTACTTTTACTTTTACTTTTACTTTTACTTTTACTTTTACTTTTACTTTTACTTTTACTTTTACTTTTACTTTTACTTTTACTTTTACTTTTACTTTTACTTTTACTTTTACTTTTACTTTTACTTTTACTTTTACTTTTACTTTTACTTTTACTTTTACTTTTACTTTTACTTTTACTTTTACTTTTACTTTTACTTTTACTTTTACTTTTACTTTTACTTTTACTTTTACTTTTACTTTTACTTTTACTTTTACTTTTACTTTTACTTTTACTTTTACTTTTACTTTTACTTTTACTTTTACTTTTACTTTTACTTTTACTTTTACTTTTACTTTTACTTTTACTTTTACTTTTACTTTTACTTTTACTTTTACTTTTACTTTTACTTTTACTTTTACTTTTACTTTTACTTTTACTTTTACTTTTACTTTTACTTTTACTTTTACTTTTACTTTTACTTTTACTTTTACTTTTACTTTTACTTTTACTTTTACTTTTACTTTTACTTTTACTTTTACTTTTACTTTTACTTTTACTTTTACTTTTACTTTTACTTTTACTTTTACTTTTACTTTTACTTTTACTTTTACTTTTACTTTTACTTTTACTTTTACTTTTACTTTTACTTTTACTTTTACTTTTACTTTTACTTTTACTTTTACTTTTACTTTTACTTTTACTTTTACTTTTACTTTTACTTTTACTTTTACTTTTACTTTTACTTTTACTTTTACTTTTACTTTTACTTTTACTTTTACTTTTACTTTTACTTTTACTTTTACTTTTACTTTTACTTTTACTTTTACTTTTACTTTTACTTTTACTTTTACTTTTACTTTTACTTTTACTTTTACTTTTACTTTTACTTTTACTTTTACTTTTACTTTTACTTTTACTTTTACTTTTACTTTTATTTTTACTTTTACTTTTACTTTTACTTTTACTTTTACTTTCACTTTTACTTTTACTTTTACTTTTACTTTTACTTTTACTTTTACTTTTACTTTTACTTTTACTTTTACTTTTACTTTTACTTTTACTTTTACTTTTACTTTTACTTTTACTTTTACTTTTACTTTTACTTTTACTTTTACTTTTACTTTTACTTTTACTTTTACTTTTACTTTTACTTTTACTTTTACTTTTACTTTTACTTTTACTTTTACTTTTACTTTTACTTTTACTTTAAATTTTACTTTTACTTTTGCTTTTACTCTCACTTTTGCTTTTATTTTTGCTTTTTACTTTTTTTTTTTGTTTCTTTGTTTCTTTTTTTCTTTTTTTTTTTTTCTTTTTTTTTTCTTCTTCTTTTTCTTTTTCTTTTTCTTTTTCTTTTTCTTTTTCTTTTTCTATTTCCATTTCCATTTCCATTTCTTTTTATTTTGATTTACTTTTACTTTTGCTTTTGTTATTGCTTTTGCTTTTCTTTTGGTTTTGATTTTGCTTTTGCTTTTAACACCTGAGCTTAGCTTTTGTTTTGTTGTTACTATTAATTTTACTTTGCTTCTGCTTTTGTATTTGCTCTTGATTTTTCTTTTGATTTTGCGTTTACTTTTGCTTTTGCTTTTGCTTTTGCATTTGCTCTTGCCTTAGTTTTTGTTTTTGGTGTTTTATTACTTTAAGTTTGCTTTTGCTTTGGATTTTGGTTTTGCTTTTAATTTTGGTTTTGATGTTGCTTTTGCTTTGCCTTGGTTTTTTCTGTTTTGTGTTTCATTTACTTTTACTTTGCTCTTGCTTTTGTATTAAATATTGCTTTTGATTTTACTCTTGCTTTTGCGTTTGCTTTTGTTTTTCTCTGCTTTTAATTTAGTTTTCGCTTTAATTATTGATTGTGATTTTGATTTCTTTTTCTATATCCTTTGCGTTTACTTTTGGTTTTGCCTTTGCTTTTGCTCTTGCCTTAGCTTTTGTTTTTGGTGTTTCTATTAATTTTTATTTGCTTTTGCTTTGGATTTTGGTTTTGAAGTTTGGTTTTAATGGTGCTTTTGCTTTGCCTTAGTTTTTCGTTTTTGGTGTTTCTGTTATGTTTACTTTGATTTTGCTTTTACTTTTGCTTTTGATTTTAATATTGCTTTTACTTTTACTCTTGCTTTTGCTTTTACTCTCACTTTTGGTTTTATTTTTGCTTTTTACTTTTTCTTTTTTTTTTCTTTTTCTTTTTTTCTCTTTTTCTTTTTCTTTTTCTTTTTCTTTTTATTTTGATTTACTTTTACTTTTGCTTTTGTTATTGCTTATGCTTTTCTTTTGGTTTTGATTTTGCTTTTGCTTTTAACACTTACCTGACCACGATGCAATAAATTCATGTAACGTTGGTGCATTGACGTTACATTTCGTTACTTAACAAATGTTTTTATTCTATTTTTCATGTGCCCGAATATCGCCTGAATTGGCGTCATCTCATCTTTACAGCTTTTTCATTAAATTAACCGTAGCGTCTATAAAGTTGAAAAGTCTGAAAAAGTTGACGACCCTTTTACTTTTGAATTTTTCCTGGTGAAACTATGCAAACGATTTTTCTTTACAAGGTATCATTCAAAAGGGAATGAATGTGGCTTCACGAAAATAATTAATTTTCAAGGTTAGATTCATCCCTTTGCCTACCAGACCACCCCAAAGTCGAAAAATCTTTACTTTTTGTCCCCCTTCTTCTTGCTGCAATATTTTGGGGGTAGGAGGATAGGTAAAAAATTTTTGGGGACGTTGCGGGCAACCTTCCACTTTTTAACAAAAAATAGCTAAAAGAGATAGTCCACTCGGGCTATACGACCACCAAATCTGACGGGACCTATATGTCCCAATGGTTGTCAACGGTAAAAATCTAAGAAATATTTAATTTTGTTGAAAAGTTGATTTATTTGGAATAAAAATAAATTTGTTTGCATTTTTGATCAATGCAATGAATTTTCATTTTCTTATGGTGAAATTTGAAGTTATTTCGATCATTGGCAAAGTCAAATGGTTTTTTGCAAAAGGCACAAATAGTAATTATTCGATGGCCTTTGTGTTGTTTTGCGCAGAAAATACATCCTTACGTTCCGTTTCACTTTTGCAGAATTATCGGACAGGGAAGTGATATCCGCAAGTTTAAATCTCTAAGGTACCTGTCTTACAACTTCGCGGTTGGTGACCGTATTGATCATTTGAGTAGCCACTTGCTCGCAGACTTTCAATGCAGATATAGAAAATGAATCATTATTCAAAGTAGAAATTTTGTTGAAACCACAAGCACAGCGACATTGTCATTCTGGTTGAAAAGTCTTAGCCGCCATCCCCCTTGATGAATTTTTTGTGAGGGAAAAAAATTGAAAAAAGCGCTAAAAGCCGTTTCAGCCTCCCCCTTGGACTACAAAACTGTTAGCTCAGTTCTTCCCCCCTTGTTTTTGCACACTCAAATCAAAGCGATCGCACAAAAGACGAAAGTAGAATTTGGTCTTTGATTTGCGATCGTGTTCGTAGTAATACTGAAATAAAAACACAAAATCAAAAGTATAATTTTCTTTCTAATGGTGGTACTTTGGCCACTCTATGACTATTGGTCCAAAAGATATTTCCCAAATGGGTCAAAAATTCGTTAAAAAAACCCCACAAATTTTTTGTTACGGAGTTTTGTTTTGCATCAAATGCAAGATCCGATTTTTTGGAAAATTTAACTTTTTTTGTGATATTCTGAAGAGGACAAAGTACCACCATTGGAAAGGTTATTTTTCAACCTTTCATTGGATATCAAACACTACGCCGTAGCAAATATAGAAGGCCAGATAATATGATAGAATTTTTGGGGTTTTTTAACAATCTTTTTAAATATTTTGGAAATACCTCCTAAGCCAATATTCATATAGAGGTCAAAGTCCTCTATCATTGTCCACTATCATTGCAAAGTTTTTTTTTTAAGCTTTCATTGGTAAACTTTCAAAATAAATTAAAAACAACGAGTTCATTGAAGTAAATCAAAACTCAACCTCAAATTTTTCGTTCGCATACTTTTAACGAGAGAAAGTAGTGGTATACATTTTTACCATTGACGACCATTGGGACATATAGGTCCCATGATTTTTCACACATTTGCAGGTAAAAAAAATTATTTTTTGCGACACTTTTGTTTAGTAATTTGGAGTCGCTTAACACGAATCCGTTGTCGGATTAACGAATTTTCCAGCGGTTCAGGAGCGGTCGTCAAAGGGTTAAAATAAGTTAAAAATGTTGAAATGAAATAATATTTATTAATGTTTAAATTATTTTAAGGGTTAGCAATTTAAAATTTTTAAAATTCCTTTTTGAAAACGTTTTACTTGCTTTTTGTTGATAAGTAAACATTTAATTATAATTGAAGTAGTTTGTTAAGCTTAGAATGTAGCTGGCGTTTGTTTCTTTAAGCTCTTGACCGACAAATTGATTTCAAAGTTGCCATAACAACAATGAACGCAAATAAACAAACTTTGTAAAAGGTCTTTGTAAGAAAAGCCCTCTTGAAACTGCCACTGTTTGCCAATAGCATCGAGCCATCGAAATGGAAAGGCACCTCTCTGCTAACTGGGTCATATTTTGCTGCCATTCTATTTTCGAATAAGTGTTGATCTTCAAATTGTTTTTTTTTAATTTGTTTTTCTTGAAGAACACTTGAAATGTTGAACACTGCTGTTGAGTTTTCTTATTTTATTTCTTTATTTTTTTTTTCTTTAAAGTATCCAATTACAAGCACATACTTTGCTATAAATGAAGCTATCTATAAATTAAACAGGATGAACAATTTAATTGTTACAATAAATTTCAGCGCCCAAAGACAAAGCATTTCTTACTAAACAATTGATGATTGTTTCTCACTAATAACACTCCCACTCTTCGTAACCAAACCCCGCAATCTGAGCTTATCCTCTCCTTTGAGCTGCTTTTATTTGATTAAACTTATTTTTATCTTAACGCTTATTAGATCTGCTCTTTGAAATGCTCCAAATTTAATATGCATAGCATGTACGGGGCCCTCAACAAAAGCAACAATAACAATACATAATTCCTGCTCATATTCTGCTGGCAAGAATGCTGAATAGAACACAATGCTATACAATATAAAGCATAAGTAAAATAAAACCACATAGATTATATATAAAGTAAATAAGAAGAATAAAAATAAAAGTTTAACTTAAAGTCAAAGGAAGACGTCAACAGTTGAAAAACGGAAATACTTTCTGTGCGCACACACAGAACCTAGGGCAAAATCTTCTGCTTCATACCCACAAACAAGAACAGTCCTATGACGACATGGGTTTTCAGACGCAAACACAAACACAAAAAAAAAAAAAAAAGAAAAGAAACAACAACACCAACAAGAATATAAATAAATACACACGCATATTCTGTAAATGACATTTAATATGAAAATATCCAGCATTGACAGCTAGCTTGAGTTTGAAGGATGTTGTTGACAATACAATATCTGACAGTGCTTATGTATGTCTGCATTTACACATGTGAATAGAAAATTACATGTGTCTCATTTGTTAAGATAAAAGCTTACAGCCGTATTCATAAAAATATCTAAAAATTGCTTTAAAACCTTCAATAGTTCAAAAGCTTTTTAATGTTAAAAAGTCTTTCGATTTTAAGTGGGAAAAGTTCAATAATGGTTTGTGTATTTGATAAATTCAATGACTTTTCATTTATTTGTCAGAATTTCGTCAACATTTTGATATTTAAACATCAACATTTTTTCGAAGCTACCCTCTGCACTGACAAAAATTGTAATTTTATTATCTTTTTTTGTAAATATATTGAAATGTTTTGACAGATTTTCTTCTTTTTATTTTCTTCTTGTTTTGAATTTTTTTATATATTTTGAATTTTTTTGTCATATTTTTCAAATGTTTGAAATATTTTTAATTATTTTTGACAAAATTTGTGCTCAAATGAGAGCAAATAATTTTAAAAATGCTTTATGAGGGACAAGGTATATTAAGGAAGGTAGAATTAGTAGTTGAAAGAGAGAACTCTTGTGGTGGGTACAGCACCTGTCAAAATCGGCTATTGAACGAATAAAAGCAAAACAAATAACATTTTCCAATTAGACTTGTGTTGTTGTTGAAAATTATTTCAGCGATTTAATGCCCAGAAGGTGTGCAATTTGTAAGAAGCCTTTTCAAAAAGAAAATGGCTCGTCTTTTAGTGTGCCTCTTAATGAAGCAATACGCAATCGCTGGAACGTTGCTTGTTCCACAACATTTTCCCAATCAGCGCGGGTCTGCGACAAGCATTTTTATAAAACGGATTTTATAAATCCTCCGGGGAATAATTGCGGTCCACTTCGGTTGCAGCCAGAAGCAGTGCTTTCCTTCGTGTTATTTTACCTTCACGATAAATACTAAAAATAAACATTCAGCACGCACAAAAATAAAAACTATGAATTCGTACACATTTTACAGTTTTCTATTCAGTTTTTTTTTTACGTCTTCTTATGTTTGACAGCTACTGTACCCACCACTCCGAGACGAGACTAAAAAAAAAAAATAACTGGCCATTTCAGCCCTTGAAAGGACTTTGACCTAGCTTCTTATGATCAATTGTGTTGTGCGAGTTATTAAGTTTGTACACAATTGACCTAGAATCGGACCTACATGCTTAACGCCGACTCCGAACGGCGATGAACGGAATGTTCTCGTTCTCAAGAAGCTTTACATGGCATTTTGATTGCTCTCTGTGGTTTGCCATTGTCTGCAGAGAGGTGGCGGCCGTACGGAAAAATTATGTTAATTCAAATAATTTTCTGTCGCTGCTGGGGTTCGAACCTGGGTCTCCAGGTTCTTTGACATAGCGGCCACGCACTTTAACCAACTACGCCACGGACGCCACTACCTTGTTGAATATACCTTGATGAGGGGTTTATTCAACGTTTCAGCCATTTTTAAAAATCCTCTCATTTATAAACAAACATTTTCAACAATTTTTTGACATTTTCTTTGTTTTGATATATTTTGAAACAATTTGATATAGTTTTGACATAATTTGTGCTCAGACGAAAACAAAATAAAATTTTAAAATGCTTTATCGAGGGCTTATTGAAGGTTTCATCCATTTTTAAAATTCTCTCATTTATAACGCATTTAAAAGAGATTTTTAACGATATTGAACGTTAATGAATAATGTTTTTAAATTTTTTCGATTTTTTTTCTTATGAAGGCTTTATAAGAGGTTCATAATTTTTTATGAATACAGCCGTTAAATTTTGTAAATTGCTGAAACTTTTTACAATTACCCGGAATTCGTCAATAAAATGTAAACGTTATTTTATTTCCTTGAAGAAATCTCCATTGTAAGCAATACACATATTCCTCCAGTGCTTTCTCCAATCTTGAAAAAAGTTTTCATAGTCTGAATTTGGAATCGTTTTCAGCTCCATCTGCTAATTCTCCGTGAAGTGGTAACTTCAGTCGTGGGAAAAGAAAAAAAGTCACAAGTAGATATCTCGGGTGTAAGAGTTATGGCCTTACTGGCCTAAGTGGTAACTTCAGTTGTGGGAAAAGAAAAAAAGTCACAAGTAGCTATCTCGGGTGTAAAAGTTATGGCCTTACACATAGTTGTCTTACACATAGGCTGACCATAAGGAACGTTTGTAAACATTGGAGACTAAACAAGATTTTATTAAAAAATTTTATGGCTATTGGTGCTTTGATATTGAATCAGTTGGTCCTTTTGTCGAAGCATATTTTTGTAATATTTTGTGTTCCTATGTAGACTGTATGTTGGGTGGAGTGTACCCATTTAACCTAAAATTGACTGAATTTGGTGGGTCTACTTAATGAGTTTCATGCATTTCAAACAATTTTCAGGTAGTGGGTCGAAAACAAGCCTAATTGATTCTTCCCAGTTAGCCTTGATTTCTTAGCACTTCAGTCAAAGAGCACTCTTCTCAAAATTATTACTATACAAAATTATCTTTTTTAATGCCTATAAAGGAGTTAATATTAATCACCGTTTGGACCGCATTAGGACTTACGAAATATTAAGGGGGAATAACCACCCAGAAGCCGAAAAAAAGGTATTTATTGTGAATTTTTTAAAGAAACCTGAGGGATATTTATAAATAAGGGTTTGTTGTTCCTAAAAATATACATATTCAAGAGTATGTTTTATTTTTTCTTATTAAAAAAAAAAAAATTTAAATTAAGGCAGTTACTGCATTTTTTATAGAGTGCTGTGAGAATCCGTAACCAGGATTGCTCCTCCAAAATTCATCTCAAACAATAAAACAAAAACGACTTCATACTAAAAAGTAGTACTTATGCAGCCGATTTTGAAAATATCGCTTTTTGACAAAATGTTGAACTTCCGAACATAAGGTTTTGACCAAAAGTGCGTTATTATTTTGCCAATAACTAATGAACGAAGCAACGAAAAAATTTAATCCTATGACAAGATAATTATTATGATATTATTACAAGATAGTTATGTATAGAATAAGCCTGCAAAATTTCAAAGTGATCGGTTTACTGGGTTTCGAGAAATTTTAGTCACCGACTTTGAACGAAAAACGCGTTTGAAAATTTCAAAGTTAATAAATCCTAAATTGTTTAAATTAACATGGTTCACTCAAAATTATCGTTGTTGTGTTCTATATTTGCACGATCTCCATTGTTTTGGGTATTTTTTTATTTTTTTAATGGTATTCATGGTATTTTAATGGTTCATGGTAATGACTTTTTAATAATTGTTAAACAAGTTTTTAATTAAATATGAGCTGGAGGCGTATTTGTTTTAGGAAAATCAAAACACAACAATCAAATTACAATGATATTAAATGTGTTTCTTTTTTTCAATTTCTTGCATAAATTGAGCTTTTTTAATGTCACATCTATTTTTCTGACCACATGTGTAAGCATGAGTATGTGTGCAACACACACTACCAACACGCACTTAAGTTCAAATCCATACAACAAAAACAACAACAACAACAACAGCTCTTGTATTGTTCTTCAATATTGCTGTTTATTCTCTATATAATGCCTGCACTTGAACACAATAACTATAACAACAACAACAACAACACCAACGGCACTCCTTAAACTTGAACATCTCTTCCACTGCTTATGTTTTGAGTGACCTTAATAAAAAAATTTTTAGTGGATTGAAGCGCTCTTTGTGCTGAGCATAAATCAAGTTCTTGAATAGTATCTTCTTCAGCTTGTGGAGCACTTAAATATCCTTAAATAAATAAAAAATATCGCACAAGTATTAGTAAGGATTGTTGTTGTTATTGCTGATGTTGCTGTATGGCGTCGTTGTTGTTAGCGAAAAAAAAAACAAAAATCGCAAAATGGCACGGCATTTGAAAATAATTTATATTGCATATTACTTTTGGCCACTTTAGAGACCCTTAAAACAAAAGAAAAAAAAAATCATCTTGAGCTTTTATACGAAAATTGATAATAAATGGAATCTTTACCCTGATCTTCATCTCTGCCAACGTGCATTAATCAATATTTGCGTTTTGGAATTCAACAGAAATTGTGGCGATATTAAGAAAAGGGAAGCAGTTATTTGCTGCTTATGCAACAGTTATTTTTATATATTTATAACAGTTTTTTTGTTCATTCACTTTACTATTTTGGGCAAAACACTTTACTTAAGGTATTCCTTAAAAGTCCTGAGCCTATTAAGAATAAGTTTTCCTAGAAGTGAAACTGGTGCACCATTAAAAATTAACCATTGATGTGGGCTAAATTTATTTATTTATTTACTCACCAAGCAAGGTATCCTTACTTTAACTTAAATTTAACTTAAATAACATAACATTATAAAAGGGAAAGGGAGCAAGGTTAAGGGCAATTAGGCAAGATTTTGGGGATGTTTGAAGACTTGTTAGCCTCTGTAAGCTTTTTATTTTTAGTAATTTTTTTTTTTTTTTTTTTTTTTTTTTTTTTTTTTTTTTTTTTTTTTTTTTATGTTCAGTGATAACCCGGGGGGGGGGTATTGTAGTGAAGAATGATGATATTAGGGCGGAAATAGGGACTTGGAAAGATTTTTCTTAAAGGTTAATTTGGACATTGAAGGTAAATAGTACTCCCTGATGTTATTGAATTCCCTACAGCATCTATTTATCGGCTCATTACTTGCGTAGATAGTGTGATGCTGATATTAATTTAAAAGTCTTGTATACCTTGTTCGCCTTATTGGTTCATTCATATTTATTTTATTTGATATATATTCGCTGTTAACAACACCGTTTCTAACATCGAAGGTAAAACATGTGTTAAGCAATGTTCTTCTTGATGAAAGGGGCATTAGATTAAGAAGGCTAAGCCTATGTTCATAGGGTGGCAAGGTATTGTAATCGAAAGGGTTAAACGTGTCCCTAAGTGCAAAAAGCAAAAATTGTTTTTGGATAGATTCTAGTCTCTCACTGTGTGATTCAAACGAAGGATTCCAAAAGCAGCCATATTCAAGAAGAGGACGGACTAATGTACAGTATAATGTCTTAGTGACCCATACACTTTTGAATTCTCTGGCACGTCGCTTTATAAAACCGAGTTGCTTACTGGCCCGCGACACAATTTTATCGTAATGTAGATTGAATCGCAACTTATTGTCCAATACTACTCCAAAATCAACGATATGATTGACTCTCTTAATTTCAATACTATTGAGAAAGTAACTGTTACACTAAGGGAAAAAAATATTGAATTTATCCAAAAACTTTTTTAATTTATCCAAAAAGCGAGTAATTTTTGCACCAATAACGCATTTGAATAAATTGACTACGTAAATATTTAAAATTTATTTGAATACTTTTTTAATTTAATTAAATATTTAAATATTTAAACAGAATTTATAAAAAATATATTAAAATTATGCAGGAATTTTTTTAAAATATCTTTCAAATATTTACTATTTGAAAATAAACTATCGGCATTTAAAGAAAATTTGAATAAAAATATTGAATTTAAAAAAAAACATATTTAAATTGAATATGTTATTAATGGTTTATGGTATTATTTTCTTCTTATTGCGTTCATCAAATGCCATTGCCTGTATAATTTATTATCGCTTCACTTTTTTCTTTCTCTAATTTATACTATTTTTGACAGTTGGTGCACTAATATTCCACCAACTGTCAAACATAGTATAAATTATAGAACGAAAAAGTAATGTACAAAATATGTTTAGGCAGAAGCAAATTATGCAGGTAAATGACAAGCGGTCCAAGATATTCTTGAAAATACCGAGTTGCCACTCCACCCTACATAATTTAATTTCTTTGCCAACCATGCATAATATATTACTCTTGCAACAATAACTAAATGAGAACTGTAAGAACTGCAAATGCAAGAAATAAACTCAGGAACAAAGTGCGATGCTGTTGCTGCTTGTCGGAGTATGTGTGTAAGTGTGCGATGCTGTTGCTGCTTGCTTGTATGAAATATGCGTGTACGTTAGAGTGTCCCTTATTTTGCGATTTTTGGAAATGTCAAGGGGCTAAAAGGTTTTTTTATGCGTTTTTATATTCTAAGAACGAAACTAAAAAAAATTTTTTTTTACGACATCGTTTACCCGTGCCAATCGGGCCCGAAAGTTTCGAAAAAATGCCCATATTAGACCATATTTGCACAAATTAAAAAAAAAAATCTTTTCTCTGCTTTTTATAAATGTTTTACATTTTTTGGAACACATACATAAGAAATATGATATCCACAAAGATTTGTTATGGTGGGCGTGGTTACCGCCCCTGCTGCGTCGAAATTTCTCCCGCAGCCTTTTCCCACCTTTTCATGAAATTAGTGCAATTTAGGTATTAATATCAACAAAAAATAAATACATTTTTATTATGCTAAAAGTATGATTACATTTCATTAAATTCACATTATGTACTTACAAAAATTAACAATAAATTAAAAAACTAGTATTTTAACCTGCGGCGGGCGCGCAACAAGCTAATACCAACAAGCAATCTTATTGCGGCTTTTCAACCGAAATCATAGTTTGTTTTTTATAAATAAAAGATATCAAAAACCAAAAATGTATGCCCCTGGAGGGTTAAATTATAATAAGATATACAAATTAATTAAAAAAGACAGAGCCTTATTTGGAGCTTTTATGCTATTCATTATTATCGGAATCCGACAAGTCTGTATTTTGTTGTCCTACTATACATCGAAGTCTGGTTTGAAGCTACTAATAGCATAAAAGCTCCAAATCAGGATCTGTCTTTTTTAAAAGATTTGGTCGCATACAAGACAATTAACAAAAAATATCCATTGCTGCAAGTCAAAAATTTGGTCGGCATCTTTGGTACCTTGGCGAAGAACTTGTAGCACTCGCTTTTTTCGATGATGCAGTTTCTATTGAGAGAAAACGCAGTATGGTGACAGCATTGCAAGCTCAGAAGTTTCCATGTAATCATTCAATCGCAAACCCAAATTCTTTAAATGAATGGACAAAAAAGATTTAGACTGTTTTGCATCTTGTCGAACAACAAATCTATTTCGTAGGTTTAGTTTGACATGCAATTTTTTAAAATATGATTCTGACAAATGGGAAAAAGATGAAGAATACCAGAGAGTAAAAAATTATTTTAAAGATCTTTGTATTGTAAATGATGTTGCGGAGCGTGGGGTACAACTTGCTCAAGAAATTCTCGAGCTTACAAAATCAGAAGCGCAGCTACAAAACCTACTTTTGTGGCCCAAAATACTCGAAAAATATACTCGAACTGTCAAAAAAAAAAAAAAATACATGCTCTTAAAAAAAACTTATAATTAATTTGTATTTCTTATTAAAATTTAACCCTTCAGGGGGCATATATTTTTGGTTTTTGATATTTTTTATTTATAAAAAAAACTATGATTTCGGTTGAAAAGCCGCAACAAGACTGCTTGTAGGTATTAGCTTGTTGCGCGCCCGCCACAGGTTAAAATACTAGTTTTTTAATTTATTGTTCATTTTTGTAAGTACATAATGTGAATTTAATGAAATGTAATCATACTTTTAGCATAATAAAAATGTATTTATTTATTGTTGATATTAATACCTAAATTGCACTAATTTCATGAAAAAGTGGGAAAAGGCTGCGGGAGAAATTTCGACGCAGCAGGGGCGGTAACCACGCCCACCATAAAAAAACTTTGTGGATATCATATTTCTTATGTATGTTTTCCAAAAAATGTAAAACATTTATAAAAAGCAGAGAAAAGATTTTTTTTTTAATTTGTGCAAATATGGTCTAATATGGGCATTTTTTCGAAACTTTCGGGCCCGATTGGCACGGGTAAACGTTGTCGTAAAAAAAAATTTTTTTTAGTTTCGTTCTTAGAATAAAAAAACGCATAAAAAAACCTTTCAGCCCCTTGACATTTCCAAAAATCGCAAAATAAGGGACACTCTAGTGTACGTGTGTGGTATAAATAAAATTCAAATACGGGGAAAAAACGAGTTGTAAGGACAACATTTGATTTATCCACGTAAATATTTGAATAAAATTTATACTCAGGCGTGGATAATGCTAATATGCGTTATTTCCCTTAGTGTACTTGCTACTACATTTTTACGGGAGAAGGTTATTACGTAGCATTTATTGACATTTAGATAAAGCTTATTGTGATTGCACCAGTGCTGTAGAGATAACAGTTTCAACTGTAAGTGGGTTACATCTGTTTCCGATTTAATAACATGGTACATTTTTAGATCGTCTGCATGCATTAGATGTGGGATATCGCGTAGTTTATCAGATAGGTCTGAGATAAAAATATTAAAGAGGAGTGGACCAAGGTGACTACCTTGTGGTACGCCGGATGTGACCAAAATCTGTTTAGATAAGGTGCCTTGAAACTTTAAGAACTGGGACCTGCCATGCAGATAGGACTTCAGCCAGTTGAGCAATGATCCTGAGATACCAAACTTTTCAATTTTGTAAGCCAAAATATCATGATCAACACGGTCAAAGGCTTTACTGAAGTCAGTGTAGACTGCATCTATTTGATGTCCTTTTTCCATTTTATTTCAAACATCAGAGATCATAGTTATAAGATTTGTGGTAGTTGATCTTCCTTTACGGAAACCATGTTGCTGTTCATTGAGTAGAGGATTTATAATACTTGTAAGTTTTTCACATATAATTTTTTCGAACAGTTTTGGGATAGCCGATAATATAGCAATACCTCTTTAATTTTTAACCGATCTTTTGTCGCCATTTTTATATATCGGTGTGATGTTTTCCAATACGATGGAAAAGCTCCATGGGACAGAGATTTTTTGAAGATTATACATAAGGGTATTGTCAGTGAGTCTAAACATTGGACTAGAAAGCATGGGGGTATAAGGTCAGGGCCTGGTCCTTTATTTGGATCAAGTTCCTTAATTGCTTTGGATATCTCTTCTCGCGTAAGTTGAATATGACTAATTTTTGGTGGTATATTTGAATAGAGATTGGTACACAGAAAACTTCTTTAACATGGTCTGCGTATAGATTGCAAATCTCTTGTATATTCGAAGAAACAACGTTACCTTTAAACATGGATGTAGGATACCCGTCAGACTTACGCTTAACGTTCACGTAGTCAAAAAATTTTTTGGTTTCTTCAACAATTCTTTCACCAATAAGGTTGATATAAAATTGGTAAGCTTCTTTTGACTTAATAGAGAAAATTTTAGCCAACTCCTCATATCTCAGTTTTTATGATTTTGTATAACTTATTTCTTTGATTTCTTAGGTGTCTGAGATTCTGATCTAGCCAAGGTTCCGATAGTTTATTTTTTTTCATTATTTTTGGGACATGTCTATCAATAATTGTAAGCACACGTTGATAGAAGAGTGAAACTGCATTTTCGAGACCCAACGCTGATAAATCACTCCAGTCGAAAATATTAAGACCGATTTTAATGCTATCGTAGTAATATTCCTCAATTTAACGTCTTAATTTCCGTTATAATGCTATCGTGAATTTGAGGAAATATCTTATTTACTCGGATGTAAAAATCTGCAATAAGTTTTCAGAACATCATGTTATAACAGCTTTTGAAACAGAAATCTGTGTACCATCAAAAATCAATAGCATCTTTTTTAGTTAAGATAAGTAAGTTTATTAAAACATATAAATTTTTATATGTTCTTGCTGAGGATATGGCATAAATTATGATTCTTCTCTATTGCAGCTTTTTTAAAACTTTAACTGCCACCATACAAAAAAAATATCGGGTCCTCCGGGCCATTTTTTTTTACAGATCTAGTGTATTTTGGTATCAGAAAATCCGAACAGAATATCAGAAAATGTTTTTTTTTTATATTTCTGTGAAATTGTGAAATATTTTATTGAGGCACAACATATGTACATCACGGCCTAAGGTAGACGTTTACTGTATGTTTACTGTGGATGACAGACAGATGGACATGGCAAAATCGACTCGGTTAATGATGCTGATCAAGAATATATAAACTTTTCTATACCTACCACGCTTCCTTATGGGCGTTACAAACGGAGTGACAAAATTAAAGTTTTTAAATTTAAAAAAAAATACGCTGTGCCTCAGAGCCTACGTGGACATTTTATTCAGGCACACCGTATGTGCCTCATGGCAGTTAAGCGTCATTTTAACAGGAGTATTAAAGCTTGTTGTTGTTGTGTTTTTCCGGAATTGAAAACTCATTAAAGCCAAGCTAAAATTCTTAACCAGAAATCAGAATTGATAACAGAAAGAATTATAAGGATACAAAGAAGAAATCACGAGAGCCATTTAAAAATTTTGTTTTTGACTTCAAAAGCCTGATGCGAGACGCAGATTAAAGCCAGGGAACGAAATTCGATTCATTCAGGCCGAGTAAGGGAGAGACCTCCAGAGGAAAACCACCATTCAAATTGACACGCTGTCAACTATCGCCTCGATAAACACTGAAGCTATTTTGTATGTTATAATATCGAAAAACAAAAACAAAAACGAAAACGAAACCATTATATTGAAAATCCAACACTGGATAAGATTTTCTTGCACCAAATATTGTGAGAGCTTTTAACAACTTCTTGTTTCAGTGTAAGGCTGTGCACTCGGAAAGCTCTCTTTGTTGTTGTTTGAACCGTGAGTTGATCATCACTGGACTAAAGTAAACAATACACTCTATCTCTCTCTCCTCTCTTGAAGAGCACCATGCATACTGCTATCCAATAAACACAAGATTTGGCATCGTTCCACAACCTTCTTTTAATATTCTTCCTATCGGTCTATCTTTCCAACTAACAATTGAATTTTCAAGAGTCTACAATTCGAAGCTCATTTGAATCAGTTTAAAAGTTTGCTTGAGAATGAAATAGCCTTGCTCTTACAATTTATATAAGTTCAGATAGAGCTTCCAAAAGGTGCTTCGTTTAAACCTATGCAAAGTAAGAGCTTATCGCGAAGCAAGCAATACAAGCTAGTTCAAAAGCTTTGAAGAGACTTCTCGTCTCCGTATTCCCCACAGAAGCATTTGAGAGTCTTAAACGAGGCTGCACTTGAGCGACCTCCATAAGTTACCTCACAAGAGCTTCTCGGAAAGCAAGATCGTTCACAAAAAGGAAAAACGTGTGTTTACAGCATGGTATAATAATACAAGGTAGCATTGACAGTTGCTTGGCAAAACATCTCCTGTCAAAGAATGTACTCAAAAAGAGAGCGTTCACAATCCGCCATTGAAAACACAAACAATGTTGAAAACGTTGAAGTGAAAAAAAAACAACAACCTCAGCAGCTGCAGATGCATTTTCATAAACAGCTGTTTTTGACAGGAGATGTTTTCTTGTAGAAGAGAAAATAAGCAGTTGTCAATGCTACCTTGTATTATTATACCATGGTTTACAGGAACTTGGGAAGTAGTCTCGTGAGAAATAAAATAGTTTCGCTCACAAGTTCGGTGAAGCTTCTTGCCTCAGAAGTGTTTTCAGCGCTTACACGAAATTTTAGTCCCACTACCTCGATAAATTAGAATACAAAAGCTTCTCGGGTAGCGAGGAAAATAAGGTCGCTCAAAAAACTTTAGCAACTTGCTGTCACAAGTTTGTACTTATGAAGAACTATCGAGAAAAAAAAATGTTCAACTTGTATTTACAAGTATCTTAGAAGTTATAACCAGGTGTAATCCTCCAAAAGTCTCGAAAATGAAACCTGTTGGAAGTTCAATGGTAAGTTGGATTATTATCCTAAAAGGATCAAATTAATTTGAACTCAAATTTTTGGTTAATAATGAACTGAAAAATGTTTATTGGCTCCTTTTATATTTTTTTATACTAAAGATTTTCATTTTGCATAGATTATATTTTTATCACTGAAAAGGATGAAAATGTGTGGGATTTGCTAATTTTAAAGATGCAGATGTGACCTACAACTTACACTAACACTTCACTCCTCTCCAGTACCAAGCGCAAGAACTATCAACAACACCAGATGTAGCATAAATTCAAAGTAGAATCAAGGAAACTACGAAGCATCAACTAAATCTATTTTAAATAAATCTTGCACCTGTTAGGATTCCCTCCATTGTATGGCACGTACATGAGGTATGGCAGTGGCTGGCGGCAAGTTTGTGTTGCTGCTATAACGGTATTTGAGATGTGAATGAAGAATGAAGTTGCTCTGTTGCTCTTATAGATTGAGTTTTCTGCATAATTAGATGGTTTGAATTTACAAAACCAACAACCAGTGTGGTATGCAGGCCGGCACGTAGGGAGCATGATTTGGTTCTGGCTTTCGTTATGTGGGGAAGTATAGTAGATGAGCGCAGGAATAGGAGTACTTTAGCTTTAATTTGCATGTCCAGGCTGACTGAGTTAGCGGCAGAGTTTTTGTTATCCAGGATGTTGTTGGAAAAATACCAACATAACAGGGAGCTCTTATTAAGAGAAGCCTCAAAATGTGATTTTTTTTTCTGCTTATATACATATGTATATGTTCGTGGATTAGGGGATTTCAAAGTTTTTGAATTATCGAATTCATATTAGAGCTACGGTCGTAAAGTTTAGAATGAAATTATCCAAAGTGGTGAATATTTTCTCATGTTATAAGGCAAGGCAGGAGAGAAAATTATTACGTCACAGAATGCTTCGTTTGTGCCAAAAAAGTTCATGGCAATGAAACTCAGTGTATTTGGTATTGTTTTAAAAAGAATTGTCTATCTAAGATGTAGGTAGATGTTGTTGGTTGTCTTTCTACTTTCATTACAGGTTATTGCTGACTGGGCATGCAGTCTATTCTGTAGAGTTGGGTTAAAACAATTACACAGTGCAACACGAAAAAAAATAACCATATACGGACACCACTACGTGATAAAAGACTAAAAAAAAAGACCCGTGTCTCCCAATTTTTCCCAAAGTCATGCACTTTTTTGTTTATGGGCCGCCAAAGATTTGGGGCCTAGGTATCATTTTCGCAAAAAAGTGATAATTTTCTCGGGCTCATATCTTGCAAACCGTTCAGAATTTCGATTTACTCTCTACATACACTTTTCAAACTTTTTTTTTTGTATGGAGACCGACCCACTCTACTGGACATACAAAAACAACAACAATAATTTTTCAACAAAGTTTGATATTTTATCTATTCACTTAAAAAAAAAAACCCATTTGTCGATATCTTTTATAGTTTTTGCGGAATTAAATTTTTAGCGAGTCATAAAATCTTGGGTCACCAAGGTAAAGGATGCCCTTAATATAAACATTCTTATATCAAAATAATATGTTTGGAGCAAGATATTTACACTACTGTAAGGAAACATAAATTCGCTGAATTTATGCCTTACAGTTCCCTGTTAACCACCGCTGCACAAAGGGCCCCGAAAAACATGGACCCGCCCTGCAACCCTAAACCGCCCCTGTACATAAAACACGCAGCTGGGCGACCCGCAATCAATCAACAACAAAGCTTACAGCAAGCATACACGAAGTCACAAGCAAAACAAACAAATAACATGCATTCTATGCACCCACACGTGGCAATAACAAAATACATAGGGGTCATTAAACAGTGACTATGACAACAATAACATGCAAGGCAAAAGGTTGCCGCTATTTCTAGGCGAGCAAAATTCAAGGTCGAGATCAGATGGAAATTGGCGACACAAACAAGGTCCCTTTACCCCATTTGGGGATAAAAGGAGTCAGCGAACCAACAGTGGGTCTCTTTTGAAGTCAACACGCGAACAACGCACATCGGTGAGTCAATTGAACAAGTGATCCAGTGAACAAGTGACAAAGTGAACAAGTGTACAAGTCACTAAGCACGAGTGACTAAAGGCAGTAGTGAGACAGTGTTTCTTGTCGGCCCGAGTGGTTTCATACCGGACGGCCGGTCATAAAACATACCAGTGGCATCACGAAAGTTGTTTTTTCTGTCGACCCGAGTGGTTTCAAACCGGACGGTCTGCTCTAAAAGCATCCAAGTCGATCGCCCACTGGGTTCAGATCATATTTTTGTAGAAGGATAACGACCAAGCTTACACCTGGCCCGAGTGGTTCTATACCGGACGGCCCATCGTAAAAACTCAGAGGACAGACAAACGAACGAAATTCACGGATCCTACTTCGAAGGACTTCGAGGGAAATCAGGAGCAACGGAGATTATTTAGCAAATTAATAAAAAAATGTGAAATGATTTTTTTTCTTTTGTGAAAACGAACATTTGAAATAAAGACTTAAATAGTGAAGTTAAATGAACCCTTGTATTTATAATTTAAAAACTACGGAAATAAATTTTTTGTACGAACCCCGGGTACAAAGTTCGTTACACTACCTACAAATACGCATCTAAGCCCGTTAAATAGATTGAGAAAATAAAAAATTTATATAAAACATTTCTGTAATAAAATTTCTTTGTTTGCAGCTGCTTTTATTTTGTGATGCTTTATCTCGTCACGCGTAAACAGATTTCAATTTGTGAACAAGAAAATAAATTCAAAGGATACAAGCAAGATTTTACGCTGTAAATAAGTTTTTGATTTTGTATCTATTCGCTGTGTCGTTTTGTTGTTATTTTTTGCCAGAAGTAAAAATAAACTCAAACTTTTTCAGTTACTTAAAGTAGCGAGTGGGGGGTAAAATGTTTGAACAATTTTTGATTTAAACTTTTGCACTTTAGGCCATATTGCATACGAGTACTTTAAGATGCCTTTTCATTAATGGCTGATTGGGTTCTGCAACAATTTGGTGGCTTAATCACACTTAAGGTGAATGATGTTTCATTCGTTTTCAGCGTTGAGTTTTGATGCAAGCGTGTGCATCATGTGAACGGGTTAAGCATCAAGTAGGTTTGCGTTAAGTACTCTTGAATATTTTCGCAATAAATTCAATTCTTTTGATATGTGTGTAGTTTAAATTTTTAACACGTGCCGGAATTTTTTCCCATATATTGCCCCTGATCCTTTCAGTTTCGTCAGTTTTATTTGCTTCATATTAATTCTGCTGTCATTCTTCTATAGCTCTTTTATTTATTGTTAATATCTTTGTTCTATTCATTTTTATTTATCTTTTAGCCATCTGACTGTCAACATAAATATGATTTCTGGCATCATAATAAAAGTAACAACACCACACATTTACTTTCATAAATGTACATTTATAAACAGTTCCTATAAGCAACCTATTGTCTGTTATATCTACTCACACATAGCTACATTTATGATATCTTTCTTCATTTTTATATCTTTTGCCATATGAAGATGTAGCTAATAAATGTTTAATCTGACAGTTACAATGGTGGGACAGTAACGCGGGTGCATTCTCGAAGGATATGATTAAATTGTATTTTATTACATATTACTTTGAGGCAACACAAGGATTTGACAGAAGGTGAATATATCATGTTTGATATAAGAAAATATTCAACACATTAGATGAGATACCAGATTCTGCTCGGGATGTTATGCAAATGCATCTCAAAAAGGAGGAGACATGCTGAAATTAATAAAAATCGAGAGACCGTTTTTATCCTAGTTTTTTTTAAATAAACTTACAACTTTAAGGCATAAATTTGCGAAAAAATGGTATGCATCTCATCTTTCAGTGGCGTCCGTGGCGTAGTTGGTTAAAGTGCGTGGCCGCTATGTCAACGAACTTTGGAGACCCAGGTTCGAACCCCTGCAGCGACAGAAAATTATTTGCATTAAAATAATTTTTCTGTACGGCCGCCACCTCTCTGCAGACAATGACAAACCTCAGAGAGTAACCAAAATGCCATGTAAAGCTTCTTGAGAACGAGAACATTCCGTTCATCGCCGTTCGGAGTCGGCGTTAAGCATGTAGGTCCGGTTCTCGGTCAATTGTGTACAAACTTAATAACACGCACAACACAGTTGATCATAAGAAGCTAGGTCAAAGTCCTTTCAAGGGCTGAAATGGCCGGTTATTTATTTATTTTTTTTTTTATCTCATCTTTCAATTAATTTTTCGTTAAAATGAGCTACTAAACATGAAAGTTGGACTAAAACTACCAACATCGTTAGTTTTTATACATCGAAAAACTCGATTTTTTCTTGTTGCTTTTAAAAAAAGGAGTTGGTTGTGTTGTGGACACTGCCGTAAGTTCTTATATTTGTCCTAATAATTGTTCTTACCCTTGTCTTAATTGTTACGTTACTTCAATTCCGAATTCTTGACCCATTTCTTGTTCGAAATCCTTTGTTTATCCTTGTCACACATACTGTCCACAATCTTTGTCCTAAATCTTGTCCTTAGCGTATCCAAATCTTTGTTCTACTCCTTATCTTAATCCTTGTCCTCATCGTTTTTTCGATCTTGTCCTACATATGGCTTCAAGTGTGGTACTCTTTTTGTTATATTTGGTTCTAACCTTCGTCCAAATTCTTACCCTCATCGTTTCTTTAACCTTAATCGTTTCATTTTTAATTTTAATTTTATTTTTATTTTTATTTTTTTTTTTTGCTTTCGTATGTTAGGATAGATTGGGTACGGTTAAAACGGTGGACGGTTGAAACAAAACGAATATCTTGTAACCGTGGGTGATGAGGTTGAAGGTTACAAGGGTAGAACGAAGCGGGCGACAAGCCGAAACACAAATTTTTATGTTGCTTCGCTCTTTGCGCACTGTGGTTGTGTTCTATATAGGAGGCTTCATTGAGTTTTTTAACGGTTCGTAAATTTTTGCAATTATGATTTTAATATGGTTCTATAACCTAATTCGTGCGGTTTTTTTTTTAAATTTGAACGTTTATTTAAGAAAAACATGTACAATAGTATTATTCAAGGTATTGTCCATCGTTAACCACTACTTTTTTTATCTTTCTGGTAACATATGGATTCCGCGCCAAAAGAACTGCTCTGGTTTTGAGGCCAAAAATGAATCAAGCCAATTTCTGATACCCTGCTCTGAAGTGAAGCGTATTCCGGTGAGAGCGTTTTGCATAGACCGAAATAAACCGGACGGGGCGAGGTCCGGGCTATAAGGCGGGTGAGCCAAAACTTCCCATCCAATATTTTCCAAATTATTTTTAACCGGTCTTGCAACATGTGGCCGAGCGTTGTCATGTTGAAAAATTATGGCTTCGTGTCTGGTCGCATATTCCGGTCGTTTCTCGGCTATGTCTCTCTTTAAATGGATCAATTGTGTTCGGTAGAGGTCACTTGTGATTGTCTGGTCTGATTTTAACAGCTCTTAGTAGGGCACACCCCTCTGATCCCAGCAAATACAGAGCATTACCTTGGCACCGTGGATATTTGCCTTTGGCTGGGAAGGTCCTGGTTGTCCGGGCTTCACATATGAATGTTTGCGTTTCGTTTTGTCGTAATGGATCCATTTTTCATCCCCAGTCACGATCCGATGAAAAAATGATTTCTTTTTGTGCGTTCAAGCAGTATTTCGGACATGCAAAATCGTATTTCCACATCTCTCGGCTTCAAATCATATGGCACCCAATTTCCTTGCTTTTGAATGTATCCGGTTGCTTTTAAACGTTTTGAAATGGCTGCAAGTGACTCCCAGCGATTTCGTTGCCTTTGGCAACAATCATAATTGAGTAATGCTTCTAATTCTTCGTCTTCAAACTTTTTTGGCTGACCAGGACGTTCTTCGTCTTCGAAGCCACAATCACCACTTTTAAATCGTGTAAACCACTTTTGGCATATTCTCTCAGCTAGAGCATGTTCATCATAAACTTCCACCAAAATACGATGACTTTTGGCAGCGGTTTTCTTCATATTAAAGTAATGAAGAAGAACTCCCCGCAAAAACACTTTTTCAGGCACAAAATTCGACATATTTGAGTGAAAAAAAATATTGTTGTTTTCGCTTCGAATGAATGACATATACTGAAAAAGATGCACAATGACAGTAGCTTTCCAACGCATGTTCGGAATATTGGAACGATGGAATAATAATCAAGTTACGCCATCTCTTAGCAACTAGGCTTGGGTAGTTCATGAACGAACTATTTCAATTGAACGATTCCCACTCATGAACCATGTGAATTAGTTCAGTGTTTCTCGTTCTTTTAGTTCATTTTAGTTCAATTGATTTTGCAGCGATTTGGAACAAAAAGAACGAGAACAAAAATAACTAAATTCACCAAGCTATGGTTTGAATCTTTGGCTTGTCCAAACGAACTAAAAGACCTAACGAACTAAAAGAACGAACGAACTAAAAGAACTACCCAGCTAGACACATAACACTGTTTGTAATTTTTTAAGTCATGGCAAAATAACCATATACGGACACCACTACGTGATAAAAGACTAAAAAAAAAAAGACCCGTTTCTCCCAATTTTTCCCAAAGTCATGCACTTTTTTGTTTATGGGCCGCCAAAGATTTGGGGCCTCGGTATCATTTTCGCAAAAAAGTGATCATTTTCTCAGGCTCATATCTTGCAAACCGTTCAGAATTTCGATTTACTCTCTGAGGCAAAGTTGTAGCTCTTGTCATAAAGAACAAAAATTGCGAACATATAAAATAAAAAAAAACTTCACCTTCCAGATCTAAATCCCAAAAAACTTAAAAAAATTCGATTTTTTTTTACCTTTTTTCCCGTGTTCAGGTCCATAGGTAGCAAACCGTTCAAAATTCAAGGAAACAATCCACTACAAAAATTTACCTAAGATCTCAATAAACAAATTTCTAGAACATATAAACTTCCTAGAGATGATTCTTAACATAATCCTAAGCTTTAGGTAGCACGCAAAAGTGAAAAAAGTGACGCGGTGAAAGTTATATAAAGTGCTACAACATAATTCGTACACAACAGTGACAGTTTCAGTATGCAGTGTGAAAAAATTGATTTATTTTGCTACGTTTGCGGTCATCAAACCAGAAAAAAAAACATCTACAAGATTTCAAAGGGAAAAGAATCTTTTAACTAGTGAATTCAAAAGAGCATATACATTATTTTTCGACGAAGTGGACTTGACCGGTGAAAATTACACACCTAATACAGTGTGTCGCCAATGTTATAACAATCTCATGGCATGGTTGAGTGGAGGCAGAGGTACTATGAAGTACTGTAAGCCGGTAAACTGGATTAATCGCCCAGGTGATCATGATGCAACCAGTTGCATCACGAGTGTACATATAATTTGCAGCGCAAAACGACATAGGTGTTTACAGCATGACCGTCAGCGAACGACTGAATTATATTCTCTTCTGTTGTGAGCTTTATGTACATGTGAAAAGTTACGCTCACAGAGAGGTCAGTGAGCTATGGAGTGCACTGATGTTAACGGCACAGTAATTACTGTTTTCTACAGTAATTTGACTGCTCATACAGTACGACAGTAATTTTTCAAAAAATCAAGTAATTTCAATGACCGGCCAACAATATAAAGTTTATTTAGAAAAAATTTATTAAAATCACATTTATAACATCTCTGTTCTTCTCATAATGTAACCATCCCTGGAATAGCTAATTGCGTTGCTAACTGTGCAAAAAATAGTGTATACCTGGCTAGCACTAACAACCGCACAGTTCTAAAGAACGCATTTTGAGCTTTTAAAAAGATCTATGTAAGATCATTTATGTGAATAATATCTTAAATTCTTAATTTTTTGTAATGTCTTAAGTATCCAAACATATGTTGTACATTTGTATATTATATTTATAACAGCTGAAGACTCAGAAATATATTTTTTTCGAGGTCGTGGCCGAGTGCGTTAAAATGCCTGAACCACTCGGTGAAAATATTCGAGTCACGAGGTCCGAGGTTCGAATCCGCTACTAGACACAAAAAATATTTTCAATTGAAATACATTTTTCTGATTTGTCGTCACCTCTCTGCAGACAATGGCAAACCTCAGAGAGTAAATAAAGCCATGTTAAGCTTATTGAGAACATGTAGATTCGGCATAAAAGTAGGAGGTCCAGTTCTCGATCAATTGTGTAAAATTGAAATTGGGCCAAAGAATTAGACTGAAATGGCTAGTTTATAATTATATTATATTATTTTTTTTTTTTAAGTAGTAGATTTACAATTTAATATTCTCGTAACCCGAAACTCTTTCTTGAGCATTCGTATGCATTTTTTCTTATATTGTTTTGTTTTTATTTAGTCGTTAAGTGATCAATAAACTGGATACACACAAAATCGTATTAGTTCTCGCGTTCTTATTCTTAGCAGCAGAGGAATTTATTTTAACCGATCCCAGCTACCCAAAATTTTTGTTATATTCCCGTTCTAAGAACTAATTAGTTAAGTTACAGTCACTAGGTCCAATTTATGGAATGGAAAACTACTGTTGGACTTTGTCATTTTGAAATTTATGAACAGAGAAAAGGTTCCGAACATCAGTTATATAAATATAATTAAATAACTATAAGAAAATTAACATTTTAATTGATTTTATATTTTTTTCAGTTATACAGTAATTTCACAGTAATTTTTGTTCCAATTCACAGTAATTTTGCATCAAAAACAGTAATTTTTCGTGCCTAACACAGTAATTTCAACAAATTATGTTAACATCACTGATGGAGCGCCCTGCGCTGATCTAACGCCTTTTGCCTATCCGTGTGATCTGGCATCTCTGTCTGCCTGATATGATTTTTTCATTAAAAAAAGCTTTAGCTGCTCTGTTCACACCAATTACAAATTCCATAAAGAATTTCGTTATAACGAACTTAAAGAACGAACGAAGTAAAACATGCAACGAATAAAAAGAACGAACGAACGAAAATTAATAAATGAAGGAACTAGTTCATTACGTACTATTGAACTAAAAATAACTATCTTTGTGGTGAACTAAAATACCCCAGCTTATAGCAAACCGCACGAATTAAGTTATTTACCTAGTAAAATTAGAGTATTGAGAGTTTTATATCGTTTTAGTTGAAGTTTGTAGAATATGGCTCTATGATTAGGTCTTATTCAAATTTATTATCTTTATTACTGTGAATCGTTTTATATCTGCTTGGTGGTTGGGGACAGTTGAAACAGTTGGAAAAAATTGAGTTTATAATAAATGCTCTTAAATTTGAGAAATATAATAGCAAATAGTACGCAATCACTACAAAAAAAAAATATAATAATCACACCAACATCTGATTACATATAATTTAAGTTATACTTAACATTTATAAACCTTTGAACGCCGATTAAAAATAATATAAGATTATAAGTACCTTCACGGTTAAGACTTGAATATTAATAAAAAATATTTTTTATGTTCAACTGTGCCATTACGATGAATGAAACATGTTAATTTATACTATTTTGTATAATTTGCATGTGTTTCAATTAACCCCAGGCACTGTTTCAACCAACCCTGGCATGGGAACGGTTGAAACAAATTATATTTCTTTAAAAAAATTTGGTTTTATACATAATATACAAAAGAGTTATCTCAAATAATAATGCCCACTAGCAGACCACTATATGGTCTTTTATTTAATATATTTCCGTCATCGGCCGCTAAACTAATTCCGATGCAATGGACGATAAACTCTAAAATGTTTCAACCGTACCCAGTCTACTCTTACATTAACATTTATCTTAGCGTCATGCAATATATCTAGGCACAAAAGGTGGACTTAGGTTACTTTAAGCGGTTCTCTGAAAGACTTCATGACACCATTATTATTTTTTTTCTAGCATGTGACCGAAAATTTAATTTTATTTTTACTGTCGTTCCATAAAATTTATTGTAGCGCTTATGGTTACGGAGTTACAATGCCAGCCCACGTTTTTTCATTGTTGCTGTATTAAGAGGTAACCTGCTCAAAAAAATTTTTTTTTTATTTTCGTTATAAGGTTAAAGACCCAATCCTTGCTGTCGTAAAATAAGATGTACCGTAGCACCTCTAATATTCGAGTAATAATTCTATGCAACAATATTACATTTTTGTTGCATAAGTTCTACCTATGTGATCTGACGATGACATAATTATACCTCCACGTTTAAAAAACGTAAAAGGGGTATATTAATTTTGTCACTCTGTTTGTAACGCCCATAAGGAGGCGTGGCAGGTATAGAAAAGTATATATGTTCTTGACCAGCATCACCACCCGAGTCGATTTAGCCATGTCCGTCTGTTTGTCCGCCTGTGATCACGGTTACAGCCGTAATTTTCAGGCTATCATCACGAAATTTGAGCTTTTGTCTAAAAATAAAGATCATGTTCGAAAATGAGCCAAATTGGATGAAAACCACGCCTACCTCCCATACAAAGTGTCTTTATCAAAAAGGTAAAATCTCTTTAAATTCCACAAAAATTAATATATAGACTTAAAATTTTGTATATGAGCTTTGCTGTTTAATATACACTTTGAATATGAAACCAAATCGAGTGAAAACCACACCCACCTCCCACACAAAGTGACGTCATTAAAAAACAAAAGCGAATATTTTCTGTTAAAACTATGACGAAAATGTTTTTACAAACAAACGTTTTTTTGACTGCTTAAGACTTTAAATATACTTTGGACGTGGGGGTATTTTAACTTCGGTCTAGTGGAAGATTATTTCTTACCAGTTTTTTTTTTTATTTTCGTCACAAAATGAAAGAATTAACCTTTATTGTCATACCATTATTTTTACCATAGCTCCTATACTCAGCGAATAACAATTCCATGCAACCAACCCCTCGGCATTTTAGAAATGTCAATTGTTCATTTGACGCCTCAAATTTTTTGGAAACCTACGCGGTAAATTGTTATAATGTTACGTCAAAAAAAAAAAAAAAATAAAACAAAATATAAAAAATTTACAAAATAAATGAAAATAATCACTCTCTATAAAAAAACAAAAAAAAAAACAAAAAATCCGCCTACACATGTTATGACTTAACATAAAAATTTTTATGTCAACAATTTTTTCACATTTTTTGCCATCTAAAATTGACTGGAGGAATTGTGATGCACGAAATGAGACGCTCTAATGTTGGATCATGCGAAATATAATCTATCATGTTGAACACAGTCGAGTGGAAAAGCAAAGAGTTGTGATTTTTCTACCGTTCGTCCGACTTGGTGCTTTTTCTGTTTTAAATAAAAATGTGTACATAAGAAAGTAGAAAATAAGTAAAAAGGATACATATCATAAATAAAATCAAACATAAATGAAATCCTTAAATAATAAAATATTTTTCTCTAAGCCCCTTGTTGAGCATAAAAGCCATTTTAAACAAAAACTCTCAAGGACATTTTTAATTTAAAAATAACATGCAGTCTAAGATATTCTTCTTTATTCAAGCAAGATACGCTTTTAAAGCATCCTTTATCAATGAGTGGAGAGCTATTTCTTGCTTGCCAAATCATGAAAGTTTAACGAAGAGATTTAATGTGAGAGTTTTAGCCACATATTCCTCAATATATTGTATGAATTTGTTAATTTCATGTCATTTATTTAATATTGCAGCCATATCCAACTTTTCGGTATCCCTTTTGAGTTCATATGTATCTTCAACAACAACAAAATGATATTAATTTCGCTGCGTCAATTCAATTTTCATTTTAGTCACATCACAAATTAAAGCATTAACATTTATTGCTTCCAACATGCTCGTAACGACCTCGTCAGTCACATTAAACAAGCCTTACAAATATCCTTATTTTGTATTTTGTATTTTTTTTTTTCCTTTAATCAATGAAGACATTAAAATTTCACGAGCTAGACTTTATTTGCTTATCCGATTAATTTCATTGACGTTCACACATTTTTTTGATATGCTAACGCATGTAAATATTAAGATATATCTACAAATAAAGAGCTCCATGTTATGCATATATGTATGTATGTGTATGCTTACAAATACTTATATAGCCAAGTCACCGCTGTCTGACATTGGCTAAAAGTGTGCGGTTTACATTCGTTGAAATTCGACATTTAATCGATAGCATTTCGTCATGATGCATGAATTTCTGTGTATTCGTGTCGATTTGTATGTATGCAAGCGTATTTGCAATAATTGGCATGTTTTGGTCAAATCCATTGGTTTGCCTCAATAACAAAATTCGTAGCAATTTAACTCGGCGTCACTCAATAGGTTGATGTGAAGTGAAGCTTGACTGACTGTGGCTTAAGCTTGTGGAATTATTTGTTCGCTGGCGGTGTAGTTTTGTGGGATTATTTGCCGAAATGGTCACAATCATGAAAATCCATCATGAGCTAATGATTTGACATGTGGCCACAAATAATGCGGGACTTTGCGTTTTCGCACTAAAGTGCTACACTAAGGGAAAAAAATATTAAATTTATCCAAAAACTTTTTTAATTTATCCAAAAAGCGAGTCATTTTTGCACCAATAACGCATTTGAATAAATCGACTACGTAAATATTTAAAATTTATTTGAATACTTTTTTAATTAAATTAAATATTTAAATATTTAAACAGAATTAATAAAGAATATATTAAAATGATGCACGAATTTTTTTAAAATATCTTTCAAATATTCACTATTTGAAAATACACTATCGCATTTAAAGAAAATTTATGTAAAAATATTGAATTTAAAAAAAACATATTTAAATTGAATATGTTATTAGTGGTTTTATGGTATTATTTTCTTTATATTGCGTTCATCAAATGCCATTGCCTGTATAATTTATTATCGCTTCACTTTTTTCGTTCTCTAATTTATACTATTTTTGACAGTTGGTGCACTAATATTGCACCAACTGTCAAACATAGTATAATAGAGAATGAAAAAGTAATCTACAAAATACATCAAATAGATGCACCTAAGAAGCAAATTATGCAGGTAAATGACAACCGGTCCAAGATGTTCTTGATAAAACACCGAGTTGCCACTCCACCCTACATAATTTTATTTCGTTGCCAAACATGCATACTATATTACTCTTGAAACAATAACTAAATGAGAACTATAAGAACTGAAAATGCAAGAAATATACTGCAGAAACAAAGTGCGATGCTGTTGCTGCTTGTCGGAGTATGTGTGTACGTGTGCGATGCTGTTGCTGCTTGCTTGTATGGAATATGTGTGTACGTGTGTGGTATAAATAAAATTCAAATACGCGAAAAAAACGAGTTGTAAGGAAAACATTGGATTTATCCACGTAAATATTTGAATAAAATTTATACTCAGGCGTGGATAATACTAATATGCGTTATTTCCCTTAGTGTATGATTGTAGTAAATGTGCTTTATAGATGGAGTTGTGTGTGTTACTTACGCATGACTGATTTGAGTATCTGTGTGGTTATAAATGGACTTAAGTGGGAAACCATTGCTGTGATTATTGGTTTACAATGCTTAGTTGTGCGTTTCGAAATTAAATTCGCGTATAAAGCTTTGGGTTATATCCTTGCATGTCAAATATTGGCATTTCAAGTACTCTCAGGCTTGCGTTATGTTGTCAAAAGTTAAAATATTTCGACAAATATGCGAATTTGGTTTTGATTTTTGTTGAAATGAAAAGTTATTTGCAAAATGTCCTAAATATATGATAGAAAATGTCAGTTTTTGAATTTTGCTTATTGCTGTCATTAGTGAAAGGCACAATTCAAATATTGCCTACTTGCTTATTTCTTTTAGGATAAAAGATTTTTTTTAGGAAAAAGGCACTACCTAGTGTAATAAGTTAGCTCAATATTGTAGTCACTTAGAACTCAGTTTTTCTCCAGAATGTCAGGATTTTTTTTAAAAGAACCTCAAAATTTCAAGTATCAAATGAAAGAAAATGGTTTAAAATAAAAAAAAAAACTAGTAAGAAATTATCTTCGACTGGGCCGAAGTTAAAATATCCCCACGGCCAGACCAAAGTATTTTCAAAGTCTCAAGGAGTCAATAAAATGTTTACACTAAGAGAAAAAAATATTAAATTTATCCAAAAAATGTTTTAATTATCCAAAAAGCGAGTCATTTTTGAACCAATAACGCATTTGCATAAATCGACTACGTAAATATTTAAAATTTATTTGAATACTGTTTTAATTAAATAAAATATTTAAATATTTAAACAGAATTAATAAAAAATATATTAAAATTATGCACGAATTTTTTTAAAATATCTTTCAAATATTTACTATTTGAAAATAAAACTATCGCATTTAAAGAAAATTTATATATGTAAAAATATTGAATTTAAAAAACAACATATTTACATTGAATATTGCCTCTATCAATTCTCTCTTTCACTTTTTTCGTTCTATTCTGACCTAATATTGCACCAACTGTCAAAAATAGTATAAATTAGAGGAAGAAAAAGTGTTATAGGAAATTAGAAGCAAAATATGTAGGTAAATGACAACCGGTGGATGATATTTGTCCGAAAATATCAAGTTGTCACTCCATGAACCAACAAGACAAGATCAAGCAATCAGCAGTGCGAGAAAAAAGTATTTTTTTCGTGCCACGTCATCGGTCACAAAAAAAGCTATATTGCATACGTTTTTCATGCAAAACATGTGAAATCTTAAATAAAAGTGGACTATTATAAAATTTACAAGTTTAATTCTCGAACAAAGTGTGTGAATACTTTGTTTGTTTATATTTGCATGCAGTAAAGAAATTTAAAGTAATTTTTTTTTTGCTGTTGCAATTATTGCTCGTCGCTACAGCACACTTCATTTAAAAAAAAACACAAAAAATTACTGAATTATAAACACTAATAATTCTTTAAAACTTCAAGAAATAATTTTTCTCATATAATCGCTACACTTAAACAAAACAATTTGTGACCGATGACGTCAGACCTACCAGCTTTGTTTTGTTTACAATATGGCGGCTCTTTTCTTTGCATGATCTTTATTTCTTGGTTCATGTTGTCACTCCACCCTACATCATTGAATTTCTTGGCCAAACTTGCAACCTTTTTTAATTATTACCCTTGCAACAATAACTAAATGAGAACTATAAGAAACCTGCAACTGCAAGAAATAAGCTGCAGGAACAGAGTGCGATGCTGTTGCTGCTTGTCGGAGTATGTGTGTACGTGTGCGATGCTGTTGCTGCTTGCTTGTATGGAATATGTGTGTACGTGTGTGGTATAAATAAAATGCAAATACGGGAAAAAAACGGGTTGTAAGGAAAACATTTGATTTATCCACGTTAATATTAAAATAAAATTTATACTGAGGCGTGGATAATGCTAATATGCGTTATTTCCCATGGTGTATTTGTAAAAACATGTTCATCATAGTTTTAACAGAAAATATTCGCTTTTGTATTTTATAGGCACTTTGTATGGGTGGTAGGCGTGGTTTTTATCCAATTTGCCTCATTTCCGAACTTGACCTTTACTTTTTAAATATCGAATTTTGTGACGAAAATTACGGCTGTAATCGTGATCACATACAGACAGACGGATAGAAGGACATGGCTAAATCAACTCGGTTGGTGATGCTGATCAATAATAAAGTGCGTTTCATATTTATAAGACAGTTTTACTTATAATGAAATACTCATTTATTTCTGACTTAGGAATGAAATTCATTGAAAATGTTAAAGTATGGAAAAAATAAGGATAAACAAAAAAAAAAATTGTTACATTAATTGAGAATTAGAAGCTTTTACAAGTTAAACTGCAATTTTTCTAAAAATTTTCATGTTTCATATTTATAAGACACTCAAGAGAATTAGGATATATCTAGAGTTATAAAAGTTTTAATAATTAATGTGGTTTCCTTTCACCATAATAAGATCAAATAATCTCTTATTCATAGATTTTATTAATTTTATAAGCAATGGTGGCTCCAAGTTCCCCCACTCTCCAATGATGGCTTGCTTTAATTCATCTACAGTGTCATAGTGCTTGTTTTCCGCATAAACTCGTCGAACTAATATTCCCCAGATATTCTCAATAGGATTTAGATCCGGGGAACAAGCGGGCCAATCCATGACTTCAACTGAATGGGATTGCAGCCAAGACATTGTCTCACGACTTGTGTGAATTTTAGCATTGTCTTGCTGGAATATCCATTCTCTTTCCCGGTTTTCTCGAAGAAATGGCAAGAGACTAGATTGAAGCACCACAATGTAGTCCGAACTTTTCATTCTTGATGAAGTGAATTGAAGTTCCAAACAGCCCTGTGCTGAAAATGCACCCCATGTCATCACAGAGCCACCACCGAAGTTTCTTTTTGAGAAATATTTTGGGGTCTTTCTCAGATCATGCCAATAAAACTTCGAACCATCTGGTCCATCCAAATTCCATTTCTTTTCATCAGAAAAGATGACCTATGGAAAAAATTTCTTGCTTTATTACCGTTAAGTTTTAATTTTGTTTATCTTACAGATGACCAGCCCCGTTGCATATTCATTTTGGCAAAATCAAGTCTCTGAGATTTGTGGCGTTTCAGCAGACGGGAAGCTGACTTCATTTTAGAACCAACAATGAATGAGCTTCGTTGCAGTATTCTCCAGGCAGTTGATCTAGAGATTTTAACACTCGCAAGGCTTGCTAAGTACTTGCAACTCTTGCTCGTATTACTTGCGGCTCTCACAATTTTCCTCTCATCTCGAGGTGCAACTTTTTTTTTTCGCCCACTCCGCTTGATCGTCCCATACGAACACTTATTATTCAAAAAATTTCGGATAACACAACGACTTCTATCTATGAGCCTAGAAATTTCGCTCAAAGATTGTCCTTCTTGAGAATATGCAAGAATTTGACCTTTTTCGATGTCAGTCAACTTTATACCACGAGGCATTATCATGTACAAAATATTTACGTATTCAGAATTTATTAATTGAAAAAAAAAAATCACTAACACGTCTTTTTCTTGCACAAATCACACTGTTAACTGCACTGTCTTATAAATATGAAACAACTTAACTGATCAAAAATAAGAAGACAAACGAAAAGTCTATCGTGATAATCATGCGACGCAAAACAGAGACCAACGTAACGAATGATAAATAAAGCACACAACAAAGAGTGCAATAGTTGACTTTCAAAGAGACTTTCATTGGTGTTTAAAAAAAAATATGGAATACATATTCTCTTCCGCAAGTGTCTTATATATATGAAATGCACCTTATATACACTTTTCTAAACCTACCACTCCTCCTTATGGACGTTACAAACGAAGTAACACAATTAATATACCCCTTTTACGTTTTTTAAACGTAGGGGGTATAAAAATTCACAAAAAACTTATTTTGTGAAAACTTTCTTCTTGAACTGGAGAAACATAGAATTTCTATAAAAATAATTTTTGTTGAGGATCTTAAAAACTTCATTAGTCAGGAATAAAAATAAGTTTAAAGCTTCATATAATAACATATTTTATTTTTTTTTTAGTTTTGTTTGAGATAAGAAAAAAAAATCTTAATATTTTTGATATTGGAATTTCCTTTAAATTTAATTTTTGACCCAATTGAGGGACTTTATCGAAAATTCCATAAAGTTTAAATTATTTTAAGCTTAAAAGACTTCCATCCCTTTCTTTCTACCATATCAGAAGTCCAAAATATTCTTCCATTCGAAATAAAATTATCTGGTTAGACAGGATTTTGTCCACTTAAAGCGAAATAAAGCCGAATTCGGCCTTATTGCACCCCGCCTGTGTGTGCGTGTGTGGTATAAATAAAATTCAAATACGGGAAAAACCAAGTTGTAAGGAAAATATTTGATTTATCCACGTAAATATTTAAATAAAATTTATACTCAGGATTGGATAATGCTAATATGCGTTATTTCCCTTAGTCTAGTATGGTCAGTTCTCGATCATTCAAAAAATAGTCTAAATAACTTGTAAGGAACAAAATTAGATAAAAATACCACTTGTATAGAAATTGATTGTTTTTTATTTTAAATTATTCAATTTTCACAAACCGATACTAAAGATGTCACACCCTGTATAAAAATATATTGATTTAATTTCTGATATAATAAGCTTGCTTTTATGGAAGCAGTAGTTTGTTCTTTCCTACACACTTAACATCCAAGGCAGTCTCGTCTGAATGGGTGTAACTTGGATAAATAATTGTATTTCTTGGTAAAAGACTACAAAAAACGATATTTAAATAAATTTAAAATTTAAAATAACTAAAAAACGAAAATTAAAATTTTCAATTCCATTTTTTTATTTAATTGGCCTTAAAAGTTGGGCTCATGTTTTTATATTAAAATATTTTGCTCATATTCTTTTCTTATATAATTTTTTAAATGTACAAAATTTAATGTTATCAATAAACATATAAATATTTTTTTCTCTCCTTTTTCAATCGTTTTTGGCCCAAATGACATTACAAACAACGACCGGATATCCGTTTGCCATGTTAAATTAATGTCACCTTATTTGATGTTGCTGCTGCTCATGTTGTCAATGTATGTATCTGTCTGTTGAATTGATGCTCATTTTTGGCACATCCCAACAAAAAAAAAAAAAAAAAAAAACATCAAACGCTACAACAACAAACGTGATTCTGCTTAACAACACCAACACCAACAACAACAACAACATCAACAATTAGGGAAGCGATGTGTCAGCAGCCGAGATTCATGCCTTTGATGACATCAACAATTTAATGAAGGTAAATAAATATAAATTGCTTTTGTCTTTGTTTTTGTTTTTGTTGGTGTTTTTGTTTTTATTATTTTTATTTTGCTAAAGCTGCCTGCCAAACGTGTTGGAAGTTAATTCAACAGGAAATTGTTGTTTAAAAGCTCCAGGATTATGTGAGCAATTAATTTAACATAACATAATTGTTGATGTTGAATATTAAATGGTTTTATTAACATTTTATGCAAGCATAAAGCTTATTTTGTGTAAGCGAATGGATTAAAGAATTAAAAACTATGAGTAAAAAGTGTGATATTTTTTAAAAAAAAATATTTAAATAATATTGAAAAAAATTAAAGTATTAAAATTATTGAACATTCTCATGTGTAGCAGAGATAAATTGAAAAGCTCAGATGAGTAGAAATTATCAAATATTATTAAAATTTTTTTTACTTACTTACTTATCTGGCGCTTAGAACCGTAAGTCGGTTTTGGCCTCGTATAAGAAATAGCGCCAGCCATTTCTATTCTGCGCTTGCTGGCGCCAGTTGGAAACACCAAGCGTGGTTAGGTTATCCAACACCTGATCCTTCCAACGAAGATGTGGGCGTCCTCTTCTGCGTTGACCACCACCGGGCACTGAATCGAATATTTTTTTCGCTGGAGCGTCGTTTTCCATTCGCTCAACATGACCTAGCCAGCGGAGCCGCTCGATTTTAATGCGCTTAACTATGTCGATGTCAGCGTACAGCTCATACAGCTCGTGGTTCCATCGAATTCGGTACTCGCCATTGACGCAGATTGGACCGAAGATTTTACGAAGGATCTTTCTCTCGAAGGCTCCCAGAGTCTTTTCATCAGAACTGCTCCACGTCCAGGTTTGTGCTGCATATAATAGGACGCGCATGATTAGTGACTTATAGAGCGTGAGTTTTGTTCGTCGAGAGAGGGCTCTGCTTCTCAATTGCCTACTTAGCCCAAAGTAACACCTGTTGGCAAGAGTTATCCTTCGTTTTATCTCAATACTAACATCGTTTAAAGAGTTAATGCTGGATCCCAGGTAGACGAAGTCCTTAACAACCTCGAAGGAGATGTTGTCAACAGTGACGTGGTTTCCAAGACGCTGGGACTGTTTATTTGTTGACACTAGGTATTTCGTCTTATCTGAATTCACTGCAAGACCCATTTGACTCGACTCTTTCGCTAATCTGGAGAATGCTGCGCTGACTTCGCGCGTATTATGGCCAATGATATCGATATCATCAGCATACGCCAGCAGCATAATACTTTTGTAGAATATCGTGCCGCTGCGTCTCAAATCAGCAGCTCGGATGATCTTCTCCATCATCAGGTTGAAAAGTCGCACGCTAAGGAATCACCTTGTCTGAAACCTCGTTTGGTATCGAACGGAGGAGTGAGATCCTTCCCGATCTTAACTGTGCTGCTGGTGTTGCTCAGTGTCATTCTGCAAAGACGGATGAGCTTTGCAGGAATACCAAATTCAGACATGGTGGAGTATAGATAATTCCTTATTGGACTGTCGAAGGCGGCTTTATAATCGACAAAAAGATGGTGTGTGTCGATTTGTTTTTCGAGGGTCTTCTCCAAGATTTGTCGTAGCGTAAATATCTGGTCTATGGTGGATTTACCAGGTCTGAAGCCACACTGATAAGGTCCAATCAGCTGGTTTACGATGGGTTTTAGTCTTTCACATAGTACGCTCGACAGGACCTTATATGCGATATTAAGAAGGCTTATCCCACGGTAGTTGGCGCAAATTGTGGGATCGCCTTTCTTGTGGATTGGGCAGAGCACACTGAGGTTCCAATCGTTTGGAATGCATTCTTCCGACCATATTCTGCATAGAAGCTCATGAATGCATTTAAATAGAGCTTCGCCTCCATTCTTGAAGAGCTCAGCAGGTAAGCCATCGGATCCTGCGGCTTTGTTGTTTTTAAGCCGAGCTATAGCTTTCAAGACTTCACTATGGTCGGGCAGCGGAACTTCAACGCTGTCGTCCACGATTGGGGTTTCCGGGATATCATCTCTATATGCGGGATTGTTCTCGTCGTCACCATTCAGAAGCCTAGAGAAGTGTTCCCTCCACATCATCAGTGTACTCTGGATATCTGTCACTAGATTCCCATTTTCATCCTTGCAGGAAGAGGCCCCGGTCTTGAAACCATCGGCCAGGCGTCTTATTTTTTCGAAAAATTTTCGGACCTCATTCCTGTCACCATGCATCTCAATTTTCTCGCAATCACGCATTTCTGCTTCCCTTTTCTTTCGCCTGAAAATGCGTCTCTCTTCCCCGCTCTTCTCTTTGTATCGCTCTTTAGCAGCACGCGTTACAACCGAAAATTTTTTTGCTGACTTATAAAAAAAAAGTTTTTGAATTCTTATCTTATATGCGTGGAGTGTTCAAAAATTAACAGTAATTTTTAAATTCCGCGGGCAATGTTGGTCCGATTGGCATGATTTTTTTGTTGTTGTGTTGGCAAGCATATCTAGAAAGTATCTAAGCCTTTTCAGCCATTTTGGCTGCTGGAAAAACAACACTGTTTTTGGCACTGTTTCCATTTCCTAATAATAATTTTCATTTCCATTTAATTAGGTTATAAAATTGATATTAAGTGCAACCAAGCCTTAGAAATTTTATTGTTCCAATCGGGTCAACACAGCCCGCGAAGTTTCCCACTACTTTTGGAACACACTCCAAACATGAGAATTTTTCAGCACGTTTACTATAATGCCATTAAAAAATAATTCTATCTAGTCAAATTAATCTTTACTCAAATTGTCTAGAGAGCTTTTGTATTTTACGAAGAACCTTTTTTCTCAGTGTACAAACTGCCAAGTGAACCTAGAGTCGAGCATTCTCTCAAACATCATACAGAAAATATAGCAACAACCACCAAAAGCAATTAGCCCAAATTTCACAACAGATACAAATTAAATTTCCGTGCAGCGGAAGCGGAAGTAGAAGTTGAGCCCTGCTAGATATTGTTGTTGTTGGTTGTTTTTGTTATTTAATTAGAAGTTTATATGAAAAGAGAACAAAAATTGCAATAATTAAAAAATAATTGACTACAACAAGAATGAGCAGCAAAAATTTCATTCCATCTCATGATGCGCCATTTAGCTGATGGTTGCCATCACGACCGTCTTTTCAGTCATTACAAGTCATTCTTGCTTGTGTGTGACATTCTTGTGTCAGCCCACACATCGATTCATAGCTTGATGAATTGAAAGCTGTCTGCTGTCAATCCTTGTCACGTGTTTCTTCTCACACTTGCCAGCACTATTCTTCTTTTTGTTGTCCATCGACTAGCGCTTCTGTTTCCGTTTTTATGCTTCCCTTATTTATTCCTTTTGAAACTGAAAATATTCTCTTAAGAATTCTTAAGTAAGTAAAAATTTATGTTTAAACTTTATTCAACAATGGCGTCGCATTAAAATGACGATAACCAAGGAATAATAACGAAAGGAAGTGTAAAAATGTTGGCTTTTATTGACATAACGGTTGCAAGCGAACGTAAATGCTTTTCGTGCCACTTAATATTTTATTGTGGCTCCTGCAGTTAAGCTTTTAAGGCCGTTAGATGTTAACGGATTGAATTGAAGCCTTTTTGTTCAAGTTTTTTAAAGGATACTCTCGGATAATAACATGAGCTGACTTTATTTTCATTAACATATGAAATTGATCAATATATCAATATATAAGTTAAGGATTTAAACCATATATCTTTCGCGCATCAAAGTTTAAGTTCAGAGAGGCTTCATGTACATTAAGTCTGTTCCACCTTATTTTACTTATTAACTACACTGTTCAACACGAGAAAAAAAATAACAAGGTTCTGACAACGAATTCTGATAGAGGGGATAAAAAAATACGTGTATCGACGTTTTTAAATTTTAAGCATGAATCTTATTTTAGGCAAGATTTAAATTTCCCCTTTTCTGAACATTCAAAGAACACGCAAAGAAATTTTTCGCTTACCACAACTGAAAAATTCACCAACTATACTTCGTTTGCGAGCTGTATTTGCCGCAAACGAATATTCAGTTGTCACAACTTAAAAATATATCTTATATATATATACCGCAAGCTATTTCGGTCATTATTATTTATTATATTAATAATCTTTCTCTTTATGTCCCTCCGTCTTCTTATGGATTGCACCTCCGTTGCTATCTCCGTCCGCGTATTAAGCAAACTACCAATTTCCTTATATAGTAACAATTTGTCCAAAAAGTAACTCTAAACTATAAGCGTTATGTTTATACAACGAAGGGAAAAATAAACAAAATTTTCAGTTGGGAAAAACGAAGTTTTCAATTGCTGCAATTTGAAAATCACTCGCGTTTATAACAAACGAAATTAATTTCCTGCAACTATATGACGCGTTTCTCGCAACTGAACTGTTATTATGACAACTGTTGAAACATTTGCATTTCAAGCACGACGAACGAAGTTCGTTTGCGGCAAACTGGCTATAAACGTTTTTTTTCTTTGCGTGTATAGTGAATCGACATAGGAAATCATGTTATCCTTACATTTTGGGTATAGGATGTGTTTTGAGGATTTATGTAAAATACTACGAGGAATATTTTTGTGGAACATTTTAACCCCCTAACTTCTCAATGTATCTCCCCCTTTATAGCAAAAACTATGAATATGAAACAACTATGCGCTAAATGAGTAAAACACTTTTTTTCATAGAAACTAACTCCTTAAAACTCAGTTTTGTGCGACATTTTGGCATCAATTCTGAATAAGTACAAAATTAACCGTGAAACACATTTTAAGTTATAACTTATTTCTGGCATTTAAGTTGAATTTTCAGCTTTAGTGTATTTAAAGACTTATAATAGAATTTTATGTCAAAGTTTTTTGTGGAATACTTTAACCCGTAACATCCTTGTTTTATGAGTCTTTTTTGTCCTTTTTAACAAAAGCCTTCATACAATCTTAGACTTTATTTTTATGCGTATGTGTGTGTGAGCTTTTAAGCTTTGCACTGCAAAAATGTGTATATTGTGCAGAGTAAAAACGATCTTCCTGTAAACGATTAAGCATTTCATATTCTTCATGAAGTGAGATATAATATATTTTGATATTATATTTTTTTCTGCTAGTATGCAATAATGACATATTAAGATTGAGGCTTATTTTCATAATTTTTGATAATAAAATATTTTAATTTCCATTCAATAAAAAACAAATTTGTATAGGTTTCAAAAAAATGTATTTAAAAGTAAAAAAGTAAGTATTCAAAAGTTTTGAATGAGGTTACAGCTATACTCATAAATGAAAGTAATGCCGCATCCAAACATTTTTTCAGTGCATCAAATAAAAAATCAAGCTTAAAAAACCATCAACCGTAATGCTCGAACTATCACAAACAACTGAAAGCTTTAAAAGCTTTTACAAAAATTCATAAAAGCAAAAGCACGAATATATCTCACATAACCGGGTGTAAAATTTCGTGGTGAACTGCACTGCTAGATTCTTCTAATCAGAGTGGAGAGAAACAGCAGGATTTCGGTATCCTGATGTTGGAATAATTTAGAGTGCAAAGTTCGATGAATTTTGTGGTGTTAGTGCTTTCGGTAGCCTATCGTAGGGAGGATATTAGGATCCATGATTTAGAGAAAATTAAAGAATGTGCTTCTCGTTAAATTCTTAACGATTGTAGTGATCTCTTTTAAATGAAGAATATCATTTAAAAGAAATAACTCCACAAAGTATTGAGGATAGAAAGGCAAAATATATAATTATATAGAGATATCAATAATAAGAATAACGAAGCACCTGTGGTGCTTTTATTAACCCACTTTTACCATGGAAAAAAATGTTCTTTGTTATCCAAGCTGTTGGGTGTTCGAAACATCGAACAGTAGTAGAAAATGGGTTAAGAAGAAGGAAAATGTCCAAATTATAAGCCAAAGGAAGCTTAATGCCCAGCTTTAAACTGTGTTTAGTGTTTACAAAAATTCATTATACAATATACATGATACGGATGCGCCTAGTGGCATAGACACTGGGTATGGACACCACTACATTTAAAACTTCTGTGTTGTTTCTATATTTTTCCTTTGTCTTTGATTTGTTGTCGCGTTTTGTGTTGCTATATAAGCTTTCGCTCTCAATTCTTGCTATCAGCGCTCCCAGAGCGCTCTCTGCCCATAGCTGCACATACAGCAAAGATAACAAGATGGGAAACTTCTGTGGGGAATCTAAAAATTGCAAAAAGTAAACACACATACGAGAGAAACCATTTCACCACAAATAGTGAGGTGAATATGTCAGTTTCGGGTTATGTTCCTTAACCCTTCCAACACGTTTATTATTGATTGGCTTTATAACGAAATCAAAAATATCTAAAGTTCTCTAAATATTTTTATATATGCTAAAAATAGTTATTTTTGTGCTTTAGCTTCATGTTCAATAAGATTTTATACATAAAAAACCACATTATTTCCTTAAGAAAAGCAAAAAATTTGTGCATGTAACGTAAAGGTTAATAATATCAGCTGGGTGAATTTATGAATGAAATGTTTTTTTTCCATTCAACTGTTAGAAGTAGTGTTGCCAACTTATCTTCTTTAGGATAGCTTTTAATTTTTCCTTTTATTAGGTTTTTAATTTTTATTTCGTTTTTAGGATAGCTACTCCTAAATTTCTCTTATAAATCTGCAATGATGATCATAGGAAATTAATTGGGTCTACGGAAGTCAAAATATATAAGCTAGTAAACTTAATTGATTCATAGTCTGAATTTTAAGAAATAACATGGTTGAAATAATAAAAGCATGTGTAATTATTTATTTTCTTATTATTTGCCCAAAGATGCATTTATTATTGCTCATAATTTCTTATTATTATATGAGTCAAAATTAAGTGTCCGGAATATTTCCATAAATGTAACAGATATTCCCTTAAAATTCAGAAAAGATAAGTAAGTAATTAGTTTGAGGACTGAGCCGTAGGAATATAAATGGAAAAAGAATATTTATGGCAAATAATGGAATAATATGTGAAATTATTTTAAACTTAATATATTACGCAAATACATAATCAAAGCAGTTTTACAAATGAATTTTATAGATAAAACAAATGCTAGTTCGTACCAAATAATATCACGGTGTAACAGTGAAAATAAACTCGGCTCGAGACATAGTAGAGGTTGTAGGTCTAGTTGAACATAAGATAACTGCATACTTAGTTTTTTGAATATACCCTCAAAATCGGGATTTGTGGTCAAAAAACCGATTTTAGGTAGGTTCATGTATAGTTTGTTATGTAACTCCGTTATATCTAGCTCAATTTTAAAAATTTAAACACTGATAAAAAGAAGAAAAATATACCCTTAATATAATATATAGACCGTTATTTTACAAAAATAATTGACAAAGTTACAGGTAAAATCATTTGAAAATTTCTCATTTCTTTTTAATTTTTTCAACTTTAACAACGTTTTGTTAACAAATTTTATTTTTTGGCACTATTAGTTTTAGCAGGATTCTGAAAGCCTGTTAAATTTTGCGTTCAATAAGCTATCATTTACTTCAATTGGCTAAAATACAAATGCACTATCGAATTTTTAGTATTCGTAATAAAATACAAATTTTTTTTTTTTAAAAATGTTTATTTGAAACTTTTTCGTTTATATATATTAAAATCGATTTTACGTTTTAGGGACCAGCAGTAGTCTGCCAGCATGTTTATGGAATTTTTTCCCTGAAAGCCGGTTTCTATAGCTTCCATCTCCTGGTGGAACCTTTCTCCTTGTTCATCACTAAACTGCCCAAGGCTATTCGGGAAAAAGTTTATATGGGAGTGCAAACAATGTATTTTGATTGACATATTGCAGCCCATTTCTTCGTAGGCACTTAAAAATTCATTTACAACATCTAAGTAATTTCGACTCTTCTTGTTGCCGAGGAAATAAATGCATAACGAAATAAAACTATTCCAAGCTCTGTTTTTTCAACTGGATTTAATTTAGAAACGAAATCAGTGTCCAAAAAAATTTTCCAAATTTGTGGGCCCACAAATAAACCTCAGAATAACCGAAATGAATAAATAACTTTTATAAAAGTTTTGAACGTGCAGGATACTTTCTTTGATTTTGGACTCACTTAACCTAGGAAACGCTGCAATCAGATTTTTTTTTTTTTTTTTAGCTTTGAACCAAGGATTTCAGGTGGAATACCTATTGAGTCAAGTCTGCCTTGGTTCGAAAATGGGATGATAGATTAGTGGGGAGGAAAGGGCAATCAAGTGAAACACGTGTAGGATGTTCTAAGCGTGGTGGAAAGCCAAAGAAACATATGAATTTGAATCAGACGCAAGTGTTATGCCTTTACCTCAGTCAATTCAAGTTATAAGTCAATCTCATCCACAAACTTCTCTACCACCAACTACAACTTCATGTCGTAAATATTGATGAATTTTTAAATTCAGTTAATTAGAAATGAGGATAGAAAATTAAGAAAGGTTAAAATCGAAGGACCATGGCCTGGCCAGGAATCGAACCCGGGACCTCTGGGGTGGCAAACGAGCACGCTACCAACTCGACTACCGAGGCCGCGGTAGGATTACATTTTCAGGTCGCACCAGTGGAGTATTCAAAACATATTTTTTGCAGCACGCAGTGGCTACTCCTTTTGCTTATATTTATTAGTCGCACGACTATCCCATTCGCAAATAATGCAAGGATACTTAGTATATCCACCTTGCATTCCAAACAGTAGTGTTAGAGCCTTTAAGTCGGCGACATACATATATCAGAATTTAACATATCAAGAATCACACAAAAAAGTTTTTAAATAAATCATACTCTTGCAAGATCCCTCAATAAACAAACGCCATTCATTCGTCACATCCGGGCAATACATCAGCTTTATAATAATATATATAAACGAAAAAGGTAGAAAAAAACATTTTTAGAAAAAAAAAAATTTTTTTTGTATTTTATTACGAATACTAAAAATTCGATAGTGCTTTTGTATTTCAGCCAATTGAAGTAAATGATAACTTGTTGAACGCAAAATTTAACAGGCTTTCAGAATCCTGCTAAAACTAATAGTGCCACAAAACAAAATTTGTTAACAAAACGTTGCTGAAGTTGAAAAAATTAAAAAAAAATGAGAAATTTTCAAATGATTTTACCTGTAACTTTGTCAATTCTTTTTGTAAAAAAACGGTCTGTATATTATATTAAGGGTATATTTTTCTTCTTTTTATCAATGTTTAAATTTTTAAAATTGAGCTAGATATAACGGAGTTACATAACAAACTATACATGCACCTACCTAAAATCGGTTTTTTGACCACAAATCCCGATTTTGAGGGTATATTCAAAAAACTAAGTATGCAGTTATCTTATGTTCAACCAGGCCTACTACCTCTTCTATGTCTCGAGGCAAGTTTTTTGATTTGTTTTCATTTTGTAACACCGTGTATTTATTCCAACCCAGTAAATTTTCAAAGAAAACAATGATAGTTGACAACTCTGATAAGATGAAAAATAACAGAACTTTTAGAAAACGGCCGTGGTGAAAATTAAAAGCTATTTACAAATACAACAAGTGGCAAAATTTGCAAACTTTGTTTGGCGATTAAGATTAAAATAAGAAAATGCATGTAATTATTTGAGTGGTAAACAGATTCCTGTAACATAACTTAAATATTTAAATATTCAAACACTCAATTCATACATTATTTTTCTTGTTTGTAAACGAAGTTTCAGCAGAAAAATGCAGAAGAAGAACAAGAGCGTTCCTTTTTTAAATTTCACCTCGAATAGCGGGGGTTTGTGTAGAATAGCGGGGGTTTGTGTAAAATTAAAATTTTTCAAAAATGTTGACAAATACAACAACTGAAGAAATTGGCAAACTTTAAACGCATGTATGAACTAAAATAAAGGGACTTAGTAATCAGTTTTGGTTGCAAACAGTTTATTGCAACTAAACTTAAATATTTATATCATAATAAATAGATAATATGCATTATTTTCAGGGGTTGCAAAGTGACTTCTTCGAAAGTTTGCGGCCGATGAAGAACAAGAGTAAAATTCAGGGTTGATTTTTCATCGCACTAATACATGCAAACTTTTTTTGAGGTTATGTTTTTTAAGTTTCCCATCTTGTTATCTTTGACATACAGTACGACGAAAGCTTCAGTTTGGAATTCTCCGTTGAGCAGTCAATATCTATGCTGCTCGTCAATTTCACTTTTCTTAACTATTATTATTATTAGATTTTCTAGGATTGGCTTTACCTTAATTTCGCTTTGTGAATGCTAGAAATAAACTTGAAATGTAAACTGTGTGCAACAGCAAGTCAACTTGCTTAAGTCTTTTTCAAAATAGCACTCAATTTTCTTTCAGTGAAAGCTTAAAAGCTCGCTAGTGTTAAAGCAAAATGAGAATGTATTTGTGGGGCAAGGCTGTTTAACACTGTTTTAAAGTATCAGCAGAAAACGAAACCTTAACAATTTGTTAATATTAACTATTTTGTTGATGTGGTGAGTTTAGATCGAGTAGTTTTTTTATGATCAGTTATCCTACAGCCTCCATATTTGTTGAAGGATTTTCATAATAATAACAAAATTAAGTTTTTAATTTATAAATTTTAAATTTTTTATTTGTTTTTATGATATTATTTTCTGTACCAACATAAGCCCTTTTTATTCATATTTTACCAAATATTAAAGTCCAGTAGAAAATTTTAGCAAAGTTAAGCATCGAACTATTTTTTTTTTGTTTTTTTTTATTCCAAACAGATGTGTCGAGTGTTAACACTATATTTTTTTTTGGCTAATAAAACCGAAAAAATTTTTATCAGAGACTTAAAAGGCAGCACTAAAGTAAAATAATAAGACCATCAAAAGAAATCTCTTTATTATAAAAATTTATCAGAAGAATTTATGACAATATTACTTTAACTCCCTATGGCACCATTGTAGCAAAACTTCTTCCCCACATCAGAGCAATTTCGAATAAAAAAAAAAACTTAAAAGTGGGGCTAATTCTGTAAAAACAATGCAATATAGCACATCTCTAGGACATAAAAGGTATATAAAAAAACTTATTCGTTTCATTATATTGCAGATGACTGTTATAGCTCAATTTTAGAACCATGAAAAATTTTTGAATAACTCTTTGCGGCTCATGCCAGCAGCAATTGAGCACAATGCAACACAATTGCAGAATTTCTGAAAAAATATATGCATTGCATAAATAAATTTTTACATATAAAGCACTATCTTCTAAAAGTTATTTTAGAACTTTTTACCCTTATACTGCACATTATAGCTTATATCGTGTACATTATAGCACAAATGTTTTGTGAATAAAAAAACAAAAATGGCGGAATCAGCATTATGCACATAAGGCCCATTTAAAGCATAAAGCACATAGGAGGCATGCGTGCTTCAAGCATCTGACATTTGTGATTGAATATACATATTCTTATGAAGTAGCCCACATTGAAAGCATGCACGCATACATGATGCTTGAAGTTGGCGAACTTTTAACTTTTTACAGGCATCAAAGCATTGACATAAGACATGTGTGAAATAAAAGCAATATCAACACAACCAATAAGCATAAAATATCCTCCAATTCCATTTTTAGTTGTTTTAGATTAAATTTAATGTATTTTCACTACTTTTTTCTTTAAAATTTCTATTCAGTTAACATATTTGAAATTTATCACATATGCGATGTATGCTTTCTATGTGCTTTAACCAAGCATGCTTCACAGGCATGATGTATGCTTGAGGCATGCATGCTTTCTATGTGTTTTGGCCAATAGCGACTACCAGTTACTGCAAATATAGCAACACTTTTGCAAAGCTCAAGCATCCTGCATTAAACTTGATTAAACTAGCTTAGCTAAGAATGCAATCAGACCCGCTTTTTTTCCCTCCTTATTTATTCTCTGCTTTGTCATACTTTCTTTTTAATCTTCAACAGAATCTAAGCATAAAAAGCAAAAGTATTGCATTACAAGGTATTGCAACAAAAGTGTCTCGTTCAAGGCTTTATTCCCACGCACGTTCGTCCTTTCTTAATCTTTACTTTTTTAAAGCCACTCCATAAAATCCGTGCAGTTTTGTGCAGTACGGACTTGGCCTGTTTATTCGCGCACTCACACACAACCAACGAGAGCATATTAAAAACTTTGAGTAGTTGTAAAACTTTTAATTATAGAAGTTGAAGATTTGCTCTTGATGCGTCTTGATGAAGTTGTCCAGCAGCGCTTGGAGTGCTCTAAGGAGCTAAATATTTTGCACAAGCAAGCTTAACGCAAACGTCACTTTAAGCAGTTAAGAGTTGCAGGCAGCTTTCAGCTCAGTGGTGGGAAAGTGTAGAATTTCTTTCATAGCGAAGTTGTTGTAAAATTAAATTTGTCTTCAAAATGTACTACTTTACAAGAGGACCTTTTGGTTTATTATGTATTTTGACGTTTATAAAATTGTACTGTTTGAAAAATTTTGCAACTCATGTAAACATGTTTTGCTATTAATTTGCAATACATATAGACACTCCCGATTATAATAAATTTACATGGGAATTTTTATTAAATTTACATGGGAATGGAGGATTAAGTGATTCCGAAAAGAATCTTGAAATAAATTTCAGGTCAATTACTCGTTTTTAATTCTTTTCTATATTTTTTATATCTTATATATCGTTATTTTGATATTATCATTAGTGACTCCGTAAACCTCCGAATACAGGATTTTGGACAAAATTATAAAGATATCGGTTCTTAGCAATATTTAAGACTCTACTTTAGTTGGCAGTGTTTTTAACTTATTAAAAAGCAGATCAAGAAGTGTTCACAACTAAACAAGCCCCGTACAAAGTATATTGCCTTTGAAGCGTAGAAAGAACTTAACCAGAAAGCTGTTGAATATACGTTTAACCAGGAAATTAGAATATTTAGGACCCACAATAATTTTATAAGCTTCAAAAGATGAAATAGGTTCCTTAATAAAACATCACTACATGACAAAAAAAAAAAAAAAATTAATCAGGATACGAGAGCTATCTAAGCAACGAAACTTTAAATTTGTTGCATGGAATTATAACTTGAAGTATATTTATGTCGCGGTACAACATCTTACACGTCCACAAAAGCTGGTTCTTAGCTCTCATAACATACATAAATAAATAAAAAATTCATGACGTCATGAGGCCGCGGAGGAAGTCGTTATAAGAAAATAAATGCGTATTAAATACAACAATCAAGCAACAGCGTTGCATGGAACTATTTATTACTAGCTGACAGAGGCGTACCAGGAATTTGTTTTGGGGGAGGTTTTATAACTATATGTATATAAAAGAAAATGTACATAACTATAGCGGCTATGGTGTAATGAGTCCAAATATTGCACTCAAAACGTTAGTTCTACCACAATGGCAGCAAACATAATGATAAAATATTTATAAATAGTTATTTAGCACGTGTACACATCGATTAAAGCGACACATGTATTCAATATATAAAATATGCACTCAGTAAATGTCTCATTTATGCGATTAAAGTGAGACATTTATTCAATACATAAATACGGATACCAATACGGATTTGGGTGTTCTAAAGGGGGGATTTCAATATGATTACCTTAAAAAATTGAGATGAACGACATATCTTGAAAACGAAGCAAGATGGGCAAAAAATATCGGTCTTTGCGACGTTCACGTATTGATGTCGACCAATTCTAAAAAAAAAAAACAATAAAACCCAATGGTAGATGGCTTGGAAGTCATTTGTGTTATGCTTGCGCAGTTCTCTTATATGCACTCATTACATGAAATTATATACTCAAATATAATGAATCAATTATATATCTTCTCATTACATGAAATTATGTACTCGAATATGTAATGAGTTAATTATGTATGTACTCATTACATAAAAATATGTACTACACATATGAAATGGGTAAATAATTTATGTAATGAGTAAATAATGTATGTATTGAGTACATGAAGATGGTTCTTAGAAACTGTACTCATCACATATATGCTGCAAAAATTTTATGTAATGGGTCAATAATCTATGTAGTACTACTTACATCGGAACTGTGCTCATTACATAAATTTATTTTCAACAGTTTTGTGATGAATACATAAAATTCTTTATTGACTACAGTATGGCTGAAAAGCATTATGTAGTCAATACAGATTTCAACATGTACTCAATACAGGAAAAATGTAAAATTTCTGTGTACAGAAATTTCTGTCATGAGTACATAAATTTACGACTCAGTTAATAGATTTATCCCTCTGTGTAGAACAACAAATAATTTTTCTGCGTATTTAGATTCTACCATAAACTTAATCTATGCTAGTGTACAAGTGATAAAGCTTATATATTGTTAGGCACATATAGCTGCTTCGCTGAGTGTACAGCAATAAGTTAGTCTAAAAAAGTCGAAAAGTCGTAAGTCACAGTAAGAATTCGCCTGTAGTCTGAAAAATCCCCAAAACTCACTGCTTGGCTACGGGCCTGGATTTCGCTTATGTTCCTTCAAATAGAGCTTAAATATGATAATTTGCATCAAATATGATTATGATTAAATTATATGTTGTGTTTAATGTTAGTTTTACCCTCTCTGACAATAAATATTTTATTATACACGTTAATTCTACCATAGTTCCGGGTTTATAATGCATTCTTTTGCAGAATCGTCAAAATTATTACATCGCCTGCACGGTATTTTAGTGATTCGGTTCATTCTTTCAATGTGGTAATGGTCTTGAAGCTAAAATTTTTATAAACTCTGGTATACAGCGAACTTCATTCACTAGCTTGGAAAAAGAAAAAAAAAGTGTTATTATCTCTCATAACATTTCTTGCGTTATCATAAAATTTTAATTATTTATCACAAAAATAAAAACATTTAGCGCTCTAAGGACAAATGTGCATGTATGTGTGTGCTTGTATGTGTGCTGTACATGAGTTTAATTCGCTCATTAATTTTCTTGTTGCTATAATATGGAGATGGCTTGTTGTCAGGGCAACCATGTGCTTCTTTATCTTCTTACGCTACTCATTTTCACTTCCGTTTAGTTTTAATGCTTCGCTGCGCAGCTTCAGCTGTTGATGTATTCTTTTTGTTATCAAGTGTTATTAGGTTGGTTTTGTTGTGCGGTACAAAGTTTTTGTGTATATGTGTGGGTATGTGTAATGTTTTATAAATGTCACAAAAACATATGTTTACATATGTAGCAACATATGTTTATTTATTGTTATTGTGGCTGTTTTATTTTTTTTCTCTGAATGAGACATTTATTTTTATGATACAAGTAGCTACAGATTTTATTAAGGATGTCTTTTTTTTTTTTGTTTTTTGTTTTGGTTTGTTTTGTTGGCCATTTCTTTGTGGATTTTCGCTTTTTGTGCTTAATACGTTATTTAACATGTGTAGGTATGTTTATTTGTTCTTGTTTGTTTGCTGTTTGGGTTGTTGTTGTTGTTGTTGGTAGAAACCCACATGCTCAAGTAAAGTTGACAGCAAAGCAAAAAACAAAAATGACGCCAACTTTTTGCGATTGAGTTGTATAAATAGACTGTTCTTGTGAAATATGTTACACAAAGGTAGCAAGACTTTTTTTGTGATTGTGAGAAGATTGTGAGAAGATTGTAGACATGAGTAAAGAATAATTGCCCAAAAATGTACTTTGTCGTGCTGTTAAAAATAGTTTTGGAGAATAAACAGATTATTGCCTGTGGCATGGAAAAGCAGGATTTCACGTAATGGGGAGTAAAAAAGTGGTTTTAAATGTTTAACTACTGGTTTTCCATTAAGGACTTGACAACTTTTTTTTTTTTAAATAAAACGCAAACCATGTTAGATATTTCAAAAAATTTATTATTGGCTTGAAGTACAATCAAAACATTTAGGAATGGAACTCGACTTCGTTCATGTGACCACCGCGGGCACGTATGCAGCGGTCGATTCGTTAGACCCAATTTTCGATGACTCGGCCACACATTTCTGCCGGAACGGCCGCTATTTCACGTTCAATGTTGGCTCTGAGCTCTTCCAACCTAATCGGCTTGTTTTTTTTTTTAGCTTTGAACCAAGGATTTCAGGGGGAATACCTATTCAGTCAAGTCTACCTTGGTTCGAAATGGGGTGAGATTAGTGGGAAGGAAAGGTCAATCAATTGAAACAGGTGTAGGATGTTCTAAGCGTGGTGGAAAGCCGAAGAAACATGTGACACGCTCATCAAACTTACTCTTCAAGAAATCTATTGCAACGTGTGCTGTGTGGCTTGTGGCACAAATATCTTCCAATTCAGGCCAAAAATAATCGGTAATCATGGCGCGATAACGATAACCATTCACAGTAACGTTACGATCGTTATCGTCGACGAAAAAATATGGTCCAATGACGCCGCCGGCATGCAAACAGCACCAAACAGTTATATTTTGTGGATGAAGTGGTGATTCATGAAGCCCATCTGGATTTTCACCTGACCAATAACGCATATTTTTGCTTATTGACAAACCCATTGAGCAAAAAATTAGCTTCGTCACTGAAGATGATTTTGCGATGTAATTCATAAAGTCGTACATTTTTATAATTTGCAGACGTTGTTCGTTCGTGTACTTTATTATGATGAAAATATTGAGTTTACTGAACAAATTGACAGTGACAGTTCGATGATTAGTGAAAGGGTGCGTTCAGAAATTTAATTCAAAGTTGTTAAGTCCCTATTGAAGATGATGAGCAAAACTGTAACAAAGCTTACCACTTCTCATTTCAGCAGCTGTTACTTCCTCTATATTCTAAAAAACCGCTTCAATTTAATCTAACTGCGAAAACAACAAAAAAACTGAACAAAAGATAATAAAAGGCAAATGTTACAGTCTTGCACTCATTATGTTTTTATTGTTTATTAATTTCATTTGACCAAAAAAACATCAAAACTAGTAACTGGTCCAGTATCCTTTACTTTTCTTCAGTTCCCGGATGCGGTTTGGCATTAAACCTCCAGTAGGAGGTATAATTTCTGGTGATATAGCTTCCCAAATTTCCTTTGTTTGCTCACAAAGCTCATTAACTCCTTTGGGTGGACTGGGATACTTAGCAAGTTGCAATTTGACATGACTCCACAAATTCTCTATTGGATTCATGTCCGGAGATTGTGGAGGCCATTTCAAATTACCAAATTTTTGCTGTTGTATCCAGTCTTTTACAACATGTGTAGTGTGTTTTTGGATCATCAGCAAGACCCATATTTTCTACAACACCTGGAAGATTCTGCTGCAGGATGGACAGGTACTGTTCCTTACGCATAATGCCGTTGATGCGTATTAAAGGTCTAACACCATTTCACGAAATACAGCCCCAAACCATATGGATTTCCCTGGTCCAATACCTCGAACGACAATCGGATTGGAAACGGTTGATTTTAGTCTCATCAGACCAAATAACCTAAGATTTAAAATTATAACGAGTATTAAATATTGCTTCACAATGCCTGCTTAAAACTCACCATATCCCAATCAGCGATTGTCCAGTGATCGTGCGCTGCAGCAAAATCCTGCCTGAACCGCACATGGCTCTTAGTCAGCATTGGTTTTTTTTTCTTTACTGCTGCCTTAACGCCCAATCTCGCAAGGCTTCGCCGAGTATCTGGAGTAACTGTATTATTGTTAGTCACCAGATTAGCTAAATCAGTGACTGACGGTCACTGATTTTTTTTAGGCCTGCCTCCTGTGTTCTTGGGAACACTCTCTGTACAATTTTTTTTAAGCGTTGGACTGTCATGTGGCTTATATTAAATTCTTTTGCCACTTTTCTTATAGAATTTCCATTTTGTAATAATTGCAGAATCTTATTTTTTTGTTCACAGGAGATCATTTTATTAGCTTGTATCACATACTACGCGCATAAAAACAAAGAATAAGCTATTAAAAATCAAAATAAGTAATAGATAACGGTAAAATGATCAATTGAGAGTGAGTGCAAAACTGTAACATTTGCCTCTTTTATATTTTTGTCTTATATTTTTTTTTTGTTATTGGGAGATTAACTTCAAATTGGTTGGAGAGGAAGAGTACAAGTGTACCAATGACATGAAAAAAAATCAAATTCATTATTATTTGGAAACGATAGCAGCGGCTGAAATGAGATGTGCTACACAATATTACAGCTTTGCTCATCAGTGTATATAATAAACCTCTGCACAAATGCACTCGTTTTTTCCACAACAGTAGATCCAACAGTGCAGAGTTCAGAGCTTGACAAAACCCTGTTAGTCAAGCAGAGCGTATCCAAGTCATTTAATGAAAACAAACGAACACTGCAGAGCACTCGTCAGCTTCAAATCAAACCATGTTCGCCGTTTGCTTTAACAGAACAATTACTAACAGCGAAAAATGCATCAATCACATCTAACACAACAGAGCCTAGGCGAAGTAATTATTTCTACCCTTGGCAAATAGAAATTTTATTTTTACGAAATCCGAAATCGTTGCCTGTATTTTAAAATTATAAAATTTTTAACAAAAGGGTTGCCACCTTAAAATGTATTTTTTACGAGTTTTAAACCTTGTAAAACAGTTTTAGGGGGTCACTGTTTTCGAATCTGATGTCAGAATTTTAAAATAAAAGATAGCTAAAAGGGTTGCCACCTATTTTTTTTATTTTTATAAATTCGGTGCTGGGGCAAACACTAGGTAAATTTGGGTCGCTGAATCCGAATCCATTGTCAAAATTTCAAAATTATGTAATTTTCAAAAATGGGGCTGCCACCTAATAATATGTTGCTTTAAGAGTTTTAAACATTATCTAACAGTTCTAGGGGGTCGCTGATTTCGAATCTGATGTCAGAATTTTAAAATTTAAGACGGCTGATAGGGTTAAACGGTTAGATAATGTTTAAAAAATTAAAAAAAAATATTAGGTGGCAAACCTATTGTTAAAATATCATAATTTTGAAATTCTGGCATCGGATTCGGATTCAGCGACCCATTGCTACCTAGTGTTCATCCCAGCACGGAATTTTTTAAACTATAAAAAATTTAGGTGGCAACCCTATCTGCCATCTTTAATTTTCAAATTCTGAAATTGGATTCGAAATCACCTACCCCCTCAAAACTGCTAATCACAAAATCTACAGAACCCTAAATGGTCTTAATGCGCTTAAGTTTTTCCTACACTTCATTGAATTATTTGGATACTTGGATCGGAGCCACACAAATTTGTCAAATGCCCATCCCAGTACCCTACTTCCCATATTCTACTTTCTAGTAGAAGGATATCACCAAGTAGGAACTCCATATTGAGTTTCATTGTTATACGGCATTTACTTCCAAAGCTATTCAATATATAAACTATGAATTGTATGGATGGTGCCACGCATCTTTGTCTAATGCTCGTTCAATTGTTCCAGTCGAAGAACGCGACTAAATAGCAAGTTCCTACCGAGTTTTATTGATTTGTGATTTATGGTTCAAATCGATCCAGCTACGTTTTATCTCTAGGAAAATTCGTTTTTCCGAGTTTTCACGCATTTAATAAATATCTTTATTTTCATGTTGAATATGTTATGTTACTTTTTCCAATTGCGATACGGTATTGATAGTTCAGTGGTAAGAGCTTCTGTCTGGTAATCTGATGATCGTGAGTTCAATTCCAGACGTGGACAAAGCCTTTTTTTGTTATTTTTTTTGAGTGAAACTTCACTGTTGATATTTGTTAACATTGATTTGATTTTAATTTATATTTTAAACATAGACAAACAATCTTAATAATGAAATATAAATTTGCTTTTAGTAAGGAGTTTCTTTAATTTGAGCAACGAAAAAGGAAAAAACACTTTGGGTTTTTTAAATTACTTTTAACCAAAATGAAAAAGATCCCTTAAAAGTGAGTTTCACCACACAGTGAAACGTACGATGTTCTTGCAGTTTATCAATGAAGTTTTTAGAATTAAGATTCTTGCTTGTCGCTAAACACTCCTGGTTTGTTATAGTTCTCGTTTGGTTTTTGTAATGAAAATTGTTGATGTTTAGGCAAGGTGCAATGCATCGTGAGTGCGATGGGGAGATTTTGTTGGAATCTGAGTGGAGCTCGGTCGCCCAGGTACTTAATATATAAGATAACAATCACAAAGTTTTTGTTAATTAAATCAGAAAGATAAATATAAGTAATAATTCATGATTCGCAAAGGAATTGCTAGAAATGAGAGAAGTGAACTGCCAACGAATCACTAAAATTTAAAGAATTGATTCGCTAAAGAGTCAAACAAATGTTGAAAGGCGATTCGATAACAAATCGTTGGGTCTGAAAAAAATTTAATCGGAAACAATTGTTTATTTGTTTCATTTGAGCTAAAAACATAATAACAAAAACCACATTTTTATAAATCGGTGTTTTCTTTAAGCATCAAGCCAACCTCTGATGCAGTCGGAACGAAACTATTAAAAAAAAAACAATTAAAAAAACGATTCATAAGCGATTCGTTAACGAATCTTCCCTAACCACAATGTTTATTATGATGTGCATGCTAACCATGCATGAATATTAGACTGTTCTGTGTTTTAGTTTAATGACAAACATATGCAAATTAAAATGAAAATGATATTATGAGGACCTTCGAGGTATTGGGCAACGGCTCAAAAACACTTTATTTAAAAAACACTTCTTGAGAAGTTGATATTTGGTAAGTGCTGAAACAAGGTCCTTGATCCCAATGACCTTTAGTACAAAAAAGTTGGACTTCACAACAAAAAAAAAAAATGAAAAGATCGGACTGTAAATGACGAAAACATGAAGGAAGCCCCTACGTTCGGTAAAAACAAAATTATTTTTTTTTTTCCTACTCCATACTGAAATTCCTGGGAATATTTTAACAGCAACTGTTTTGATTGCTTGCCAGTTCATAAAAGCCACCTCGATTAACATTTCACAACATTGCAGATAATAATTTTACCATAATTTCACGAGTGTGAAATATTCATAAACGAGAATTATGCAAATTGATTCGAAACAGCGGAAAGCCAAAATATTTTCCCAACCTTTTACTGTTGGAGTTGTTGCTGAATTTTCGGTGAAAGAAACAATGTACATGTTGGTTTAATGCAAACATAAAGCCAAAATATCCTTAATATGGATATTGGTTTAATGCAAATGTTTCAAAATATCCTTAATATCTTGAATGGCCTGAAAGAAACAGCTTAATATTTTACCACTTTTTTCATGTTGGCCTCCGTATTTTGACACTTGAAACAGGCTAGGGATTGTTGTTGAACTGTACATATGTTTTTCTTGGAGTCTTTTCTTGCATCTAAAACAGGCGACAATAGAATTATGTATCTTAACCTTTAGTTACTGCCTTTTGTTTTTGTTGTATGTACATCAATTATTCATGTTTGACAGCTAAGTTAAGATAAGCATTTTATTATGCCTCAGAGTAAAACTATGAAAATGCGACACATTCTACTCTCTCGATAGCATGAAGTTTAAAGAAGTTCAGCTATTTTTTTTTTTTTTTTCTTAGCATTCTTTGTGAAATTATAGAGCAGTCAAATGGGATTTAAATGTTATATTCATACACAAAATTTATAAATTTTGATCTAACATGGGAATTTAACTCGAAGAGTTGAAAGCTTAGCAAAATCAGCACAGAAGTTGCTTTCATGTCTTCCGTTTAAAGATCTCTCATCCTGAAATGTGTTTTTTTTCTGTCTCCGGCTACTAAAAGTTACTAATTCTAAAACTTCTTTGGAAGAAAAAAAAAAAACAGACTCACAACTCATTTTAAAATTCAATTGTAAACTGTCAATATCCGAACGCATTTAAAATACCTCGAAGTGAAGACAACTCACAAATACATGCCATTCATAAATAATTCAAGGACAACACTCGCGTTTTGTTTAAGGACTAGGCAGCTAGGCATCATTTAACTTTGACACTGACAAGTGCTTAAGTGTCAACAACTGCAAATAACACACAATGATGCTCGACTAATAAGCGCACACCTGCTCTTCTACTCCCTGTCATGTCAGTTTTGCATTTGTTTGCATTTGTCATAATCTGCTCAATGTCAGGTGTTAATTGCTAGCAATTATTTAATCACGCTCAAGCGTCAAATAACTGTTGATGTTTTTCGATGTTCAAAGTGTCACAAAAAGGAGGAAATGTTTCATTTTTTTAATTTTAGTTTTGTTTTTTAATTACCTTAACATTGCTTTTGTCTGTAAGCAACAGGTTATTTAGGTCTTTAACTTAACTAGTATCGCCTGTGGTCGAAATTCGACCATACCAATATCGATTTTTCTCTTGTTTTTTTTTTTTATTGAAAAACGCTTGACAAAGTTGAAAAGAACATACTTTATCGTGGACGCATCAAAAGATTTTGACGTGACAGTGTATCTTTAATCTTGTCCCTATCCTTGCATTCGTTCCCAAACTTGTCTTTATTCATATTCTTATTCTTAAATTCTTGTTTTAATCCATGCCCAAAGCTCTGACTTTATTCTTGTTCAAATCTTTTTTTAGTCCTTGTCCCACTTTCTTCTAAATCTTTGTACTTATTGTACTTATCTTTGTTATATTTCTTGTCATTATACTTTGTGGCGTCCGTGGCGTGGTTGGTTAAAGTGCGTGGCCGCTATGTCAACGAACTTGGAGACCCAGGTTCGAAACCCAGCAGCGACAGAAAATTATTTGAATTAAAATAATTTTTCTGTACGGCCGCCACCTCTCTGCAGACAATGGCAAACCTCAGAGAGTATTCAAAATGCCATGTAAAGCTTCTTGAGAACAAGAACATTCCGTTCATCGCCGTTCGGAGTCGACGTTAAACCAGTAGGTCTGGTTCTCGATCAATTGTGTACAAACTTAATAACACGCACAACACAATTGATCATAAAAAGCTAGGTCAAAGTCCTTTCAAGGGCTGAAATGGCCAGTTATTTATTTTTTTTTATTTTTTATTTTTTTTTTTTTGAGAACGCTTTTTACATTAGTAACTGAGTTCTTATCTAATTCGAGGCACCCTGTGTCAAGGTTAACCTTGATCGTATCATACTTTTAGGCATAGCCTTAACTCATGTGCATCTTCGAAAATTCGATCACATTGGTTTACCGCTATCTTTGTTTTCATGTTGTCAAAATACTTGGCCTAAAGCTCAAATTTGTCAATATACAAATAATGAAAGGTCAATAATGAATGGTCAAATTTCAAGATACCATTTATATATAATTTATTATTTAAGGAGATATACGAAGTCTTAATTATAGTTAGAGCATACAGGGTGGGCCAAATTAAATTTTTTTTTTTCTTATTAAATGCAATAAAATCAACAAAATAAAATTTTTTCCGATGTATTATGGCTGTATTAATAAGCCAAACATTCCCATTAATTATGGAACATAACGTCGTTTAAGTGGCTGCCTCGGCTGGCTTCGCAGTAGCGCATTCTGTCACTTCAATTTTCCAAGAGCTTGTTGATGGTTTCGGGCTGTAGGTCACGAATTGCTTGGATGATAATGGCCTTAAGTACTTGAATTGTTTCCGGATTGTTGGCATAATATTGGTCCTTCACGGTTCTCCACAAAAAAATACGTCCAAAAGGGTCAAATCGCAGCTCCAAGGCGGCTAATTGACATCGCCAAGACGGCTGATAGCACGATTTGATAATTTGGTGCGCAAAAGATCGATTGTGGCATGAGCTGTGTGGCGTGAACTGTGTGGCATGATGCGTCATCCTGCATGAAGCAGAAGTCGTCCAAATTTATGTCTCGAATTTCATTAAAAAAAATCGATTAACATGTAACCCCTTCTATTGACCGAAGCATTGTTCCCACCCTAATTTTTCGAAGAAAAATGGTCTTATGATGCTACCACTCTACAATCTGCACCAAACTGTCAATCTCTCTGGATGCATTGACTTCTCGACAATAACGTGCGAGTTTTTCGATCCCCAGATACAGCAGGGGTATAGCAGGTACAGCAGGCACGGTGGGTATTTCATTTCGGCAAAAACTTCTTTTCAAATAACGCACTGTTTGGGCTACACAGCACTCACTTTGGAAATAAGTTTCCAATATTTCCCAACGTTGTGAAGCGTAAAGCGACTCATTTCTTTTCGCGGAGGTATGATAATGACTTTATGCCAATATTTTTAGCGGGAAACAGCTCTCAGTGCCAAAATTACTTATGATTATAAAATAAACCACTAGATCGTCCACCCTTTATAAAGAGGGAGGAAGTGGGATTGGGATAAAAAGGATATTTCAGAGTTCGGAGAGCTAAGAAGGATATTTCGGAGTTCGGATTTACTGAGATGAAAGTCGAATTCATTGATCATGTTATTGGTCAGACGAAGCTCCCTGGTTATAGCTTCTATGCATCCAAAGTCGGTGCGAAGAAAGTTGAGATGGAAGAGAGGTAAAGACCTTCAGAGAGATTAATGGATATCAATTGAAGTAGTGTAGGGCAGTTTATATTTCCGCTTAGAAGTTGATAAATGCAGAGAACATCGCCAACTCATCTGCGTTTTTCCAGAGTTTACATGTTAATCAACATCAAACGATCAGCATTAGAAGGTAAATTGAAGCTTTCGGAACCGGGAAGCTCACGTAACGCAAATAGAATGAGAGACATAAAGAGGTGACCAAACCTGGCTACCATATTCAGGTATGGGCCTCACAAAGGTAAGGTAGAGGTATTTTATAATGCATGGGTTGGAGAACACCCTTGACCAATGCTTCACAAAACCAAGTGTAGAATTGACTCAACTACTTTTTAAACCTTCCCATAATTATAAAGGGAGACTCGATAGCAATGATAGTTTTTCGAATTATTACTTTATGTTTCAGCGGTTGTCAACGTTACAATAACATCCAGCTGTCAAAATATTCAATTAGGTTTGCCATGTTATCATGCATAGTTTCATCCTTGCGAAGTGTGTGAAAGTTATTATAAAATATTATTGAAATTCCGACTTACAAGTATGCAATGAGACTTCCGTCGTGAGGTCGGTCGTCAATATGGCTGAAGGCTTTAGGGCGCAAGCAATTCGTCGCACCGTGGAAAAATTAGAGCATGAGTACACTCATTTGGACCTTAGGCCACCAACCAGTCAGAGATTGATGCGAAGTAAAGCAAACGTAGCCGTCGTAGCTGCCATTGTCAAAGAAGACACAGAAATGTCGATTCGACGCCGATCAGCCGTATTGGGCATGGCCAGAAAGTCAGCCAGGCTTATTTTTCGGTTGGATTCGGGCCTACATATGCATAAGAATACGCTGATGCAAGAATTGTAGACAAACGATCATAGATAACGCTGTGAGTTTGCTAATTCGGCGCTGGAAATGCTGGCCAGAGATCCCGATTTTGGCCAAAAAAGCAACTTCTTGCATGAGGCCCTCGGCGGTTATGTGAACAAAAAAAATTGCTGCTATTGGAGTAAAGCAAAAATTTTAATAAGTTCTTTATTAAAAAAAAAAACAAGGATTTGACCAAGGATTAGAACAAAAATTTAGAAAAGGATTAAAAAAAAGAATTATGATAGAATTTGGAAAACGCTTAGAACAAGAATTAGGAAAAATATTGGAACAAGGATTGTGATTAGGATTGGGACTGGATTTTGAAATAGATTCGCACAAAAGCAAAAATTTGGGCAAGGGTTAAAACAAGAATTTGTACAAAAAATCAGAAGAAAAAATTAAAAAATAAAAAAAAAAAACGAAAAAAATATTTGCGGGCGATTGTTGTGTCTTAGGCCACTTTTGGGCACTTCCACTTGGTGCAATCCATTATTTGGTTTGCTGTATAGATTCAACTGTACAGTGGTGAATCCGCGTTTCATCATAGGACTAGGTTATCTACGCATAAAATCTTTTAGATCGTAGTTAAACATGGTTAAATATTTCTTAGAATCACGAACTCGTTGTCTTTTTTGGTATTTATTTTATTTATTTATTGCTTTTTTTTAAACATATTACTTTCATCTTCAAGAAAATAAAATAAAAATTACGAATTTTTTGCTCAATTGCTAAATTTTTTAACTTGAAGTGTCATATCTTCAATAATTAAAGCAATCATTCAAGCAAAAAAGCGGCATCTACACTATCTGTTGCACAGTTTTTGCATTTTTAATAATATCCGTAAAATATCATTAATGTTGAAAAAAAAAAAAAATGGATATTACTATGTTGAAGAACCAAATCTTCTTATATATTAATACGCAAACATTGAATGTTGTCGTACACTTTTTCAATATTAATTTTAGAATAAGGACAATAAAACGTATATCATTCGAAAGGTACTGCACCATAGATGTGCCGAATTATATTATATTTTAAATTGATGACCTTTGACCCGAAATATTAATGTTGAAAGTTTATATTAATTTTAGTTAGGGATCTCAGAACTGAGAAGAGGTAGAATGAAGAATGAGGTATCGGATGAAAGGTCTGGCTGCATTATATGATTGAATATTAGATTTGGTGACCTTTGACCTCAAATATGAGCGGAAAAAGAGCATTTATTAAATTAAAGCTAAACTGTAAGAGATGGAAAAACATGATATAAGAGAGAAATTTAGACATTCATAAGATGTGCAAAAAATACTTTGATATTTTACACCATCGTTTACGGTTACCCTACAATAAGCACTTTTCCATGTAACAAGTGTCAATATATGTATATTGTGATGGTAAAATTGCTTTCAAATAGTAAATTTTGAAAAATTTCCGTTATTTTGATATCAAAATTATTGTGATATCTCGAAAACTATAGATGTTTTCAGTACAACGTTTTTTGTATGAAAATTCGTTGGTTGAGAAAAATAACGGTACACGAAAACTTTTTTGCTAATATTTTTCACGAATAGAATGTTAAAAAATTTCCCGTTATTATGACATCAAAAGTATTGCGATATTTCGAAACCTGTAGATTTTTTCCATGCAATGCATTTCTTAAAGCAATGGCATTGCCTCAGAATGAGAAAAAAACAAGTGATATTTAAAATTTTGATTTTGCAAGCAAATATCTCAGCCATTTTTCAATCGATTTTCATTAAATTTTCTTTGTCTGAAAGTTTAATTAAATGATTTGGAGAAATAAGACAAGATTTACCGTTATCTCACCAATTCGATTTCTTATGTTGTTTTCAAAAAAACTCTAAAATATTCAATTTTTGCTCAAAATTAGACCAGACATCTTTGTAATTTTTTTTTTCTTTTTTCTTCTCTCACACTCTTTCATATAACATATCATTTATTTCCTGAAATTGCTTCATTTTGACACATAATTTAATTAAGTGTTTCTATCATCGAAAATCATGAGCTATCCCCTACGATTTTTTTTAATGAAAATTACATTTTTCAAAATGTTGTGTTTTTGTATTTTTTACAAAGGTTTACAGCTTAAAAAATAATTTCTGTGAAAAAATTTTTATATTTCAATCATTAGAAATTTAAATATAAAGAAAGCATTAGTTAATGGAACAAGAATGCTTATAAAATGTTTACATAAGAATACTATTGATTGCGAAGTTTTAATAGGGATCGCACGAAAACATATTGCACCACTTTTCTACCATTTCAGTTTCAAAGAAAACAATTTCCAATTATCCTTGCATTTGCAATGACTATTAATAAGTTTCAGGGGCAAACATTCGAAAAAGGTGGACTCTTATTGAGACAGCCAGTTCTTACACATGGTCAATTATAGGGTGTTTTTTTTAGGGGTTTGTGTTTCGAATTGAAATAAAACACAAGAAAATCGTTTTAATTTCCATCAATTTGGCTTGATTGGAAGGATAATTTTATGCCATTAATGTTTAAATATGATTTCGGGCATGTGGCCGCCGCGGCTGGCTCGAATAAAGCCAATTCTACAGGTCCAATTTTCAACCACTTTTTCGAGCATATGGGGCCGTATGTCGGCAATAACGCCACGAATGTTGGCCTCCAAGTCCCCTAACGTTTCTGGTTTGTTGGCGTAGACGAACGACTTCACATATACCCAAAGAAAATAATCCAATGGTGTCAAATCACACGATCTTGGTGGCCAATTGACAGGTCCATTCCGCGAAATTATGCGCTCATCGAATGTTTCCTTCAATAAATCGATTGTGACGTGCGCTGTGTGGCATGTAGCGCCGTCTTGTTGGAACCACAACTCATCCACATTCATGCCATCCAATTCGGGAACAAAATAGTCGGTTATCATGGCTCTATACCGGTCTCCATTAACGGTAACTGACTCTCCAGCATTATTTCGGAAGAAGTATGGCCCAATGACTCCACCAGCCCATAGAGCACACCAAACAGTCAGTTTTTGTGGATGTAATGGCTTCTCAAGGATCTCATGTGGATTCTCTTCACTTCAAATGCGGCAATTTTGCTTGTTGACGTAGCCATTCAACCAAAAATGAGCCTCATCACTGAACAAAATTTTGCGATGAAAATCAGCATCGAGATCAATCTCATTTTCGGCCCATTTGCAAGCGTTGTTCTTTTTTCAACCTGTTCATGATGAAATGGCAAACCAAACTGAACATAAATGACATTAGAGTTGCCAGATTTGACCACAAAATGCCAGTTTTATCTCTATTCGAAAAACAAACCCCTAAAAAAACACCCTATATATGTCGCAACAAGTAGAGTTAGATCTTTTGATAGCTTAAAGTTTTATGTTTGTGAACATGGGGAACAAGGTCATTTGACGAATGATGAGAAAGTATTCACAAAGAATATAGTTTATACGGAAGTTTTTAATCATTGAACCCACCTCATAACTATTGATTTTTTTTATACCCCTACGTTTAAAAAACGTAAACGGGGTATATTAATTTTGTCACTCCGTTTGTAACGCCCATAAGGAGGCGTGGTAGGTATAGAAAAGTATATATATTCTTGATCAGCATCACCACCCGAGTCGATTTAGCCATGTGCGTCTGTCTGTCCGTCTGTGATCACGATTACAGCCGTAACTTTAAAGCTATCATCACGAAATTCGATATTTAAGCTTTAATTTAAAAAATAAAGGTCAAGTTCGAAAATGAGTCAAATCGCATCATAACCACGCCTACCTCCCATACAAAGTGACTTTATCAAAACGGTAAAATCACTTAGAATTCCACAAAAATTAATATATGAAATTGAAATTTTGCATATGAGCTTTGATATATAATATACACTCTGTGTATGAAATTCAACCAAATCGGGTGAAAACCACGCCTAACTCCCATACAAAGTGACTTTACCAAAACGTAAAATTTCTTTAAATTCCCCAAAACTTAATATATGGACTTGAAATTTTGCATATGAACTTTGATATATAACCTGTACTTTGTGTACGAAATTCAATCAAATCGAGTGAAAACCACACCCACCTCCCAAACAAAGTGACTTTATAAAAAAACAAAAGAGAATATTTTCTGTTAAAACTATAACGAAAACGTTTTTACAGATAAACTTTATTGATTGCTTAAGTTTTTGAATATACTTTGGTTCGGACGTGGGGGTATTTTAACTTCGACCCAGTCGAAGATCATTTCTTACTAGTTTTTTAAATAAAACCATACTTTTTTTGTTTTAAGTTAATTATTTTAACGGAAAAATTTTATTTAATGATTTAAAACGAATTTCAAATTTTTGTCATTAACTCCCGCTTTCTTCTTGCCCTTCCTCACATTTTCCTAATGGCGTCAAGGTAAGAATTTGAAATTTGTATAAAATTCAATAACAATACCTTTTTTAATGTTGGTCGAATTTCGGGCACAGGCAATACTAGTATTTATAACCATCCAAACTCTAGTCAGTAAATTTTTGATAAATTACTGTAAGTCGTTTATCTCAGAATATTGAAATATATAGATGCCACACTCTTCCTTATGACGGCAGTATAGGCACATGCGACATCCATCTTGCAAGCAGCTTTTCCAAAGCAAATTATCATACAAAATTTAAACCTTTAAGCCAGTTGACATCATTTAGCTCAACTATCTCACTCACTTTCACTTACGGACTATCTAATACGATACCATTGATTCTGTTGATCATTTCTGCAGTTGCTATATCTCTTGAGGGACTTGAACGTTCATCATCAAAAGTGCTTGTACGTCCACATTTGAATTTAGTGAATCAATAAATTATGCTTAATTTTGGCGAAGCACATTCATCACAACATTTGCCAAATCATTCTCTTGCTTGCACAGTGTTTTTTTCCATACAAAAAGAACAAAAGTTGTTTACTTCAAATGACTGTCACGTTGAGACTGGTTCAAATTTCGACAGTCATCGTTTGAAAGATACCAGATCTAAAAATAATTCCGATTTGAGCCTTGCGATAAGACCTTATAAGAGTCCGTTTGACATATTTCCCTGCTTGTCGCTGAGGTCATAAAATAGGTTGGTCCCTCAACGTTGGAAAACATAAAAATATAATTTTGATTACACCTGGCATTGACGCAGTTAAATTAATTTCTTTCCCTTGGAATCTTATGCCATATGGCTAGGGACACAAAGATATGAGTCCCTTGCGACAGCTTCAAATTATTTGCTTGTATTTCTAGTTGTTTTTGTTTTCTGCGCTGACAACTCTGTATCATGAACAAACAGTAGCTGAATATACAGTGAGACGGTAAGATGCAAATTGTGGGTGGTTAGGTGCAACAAGAGATTCACTGAATACGTTGTTGACCGCACGTTTCAACTTGCGTGTTGCTCATGCTTACGTGACAATGGATTTACACAGTGATGGCGATTGTATTAATTTTGCTTTGATTACTGGCCTGTCAGTTGGCCGTTAACACGATAATCTGACCATGCATAAATTTTGCTAAAAGTTGTGTTCATCCATGTGATGAAACATAATGTGGAAACAATTACAATAAAATTAATTATTGCTAAAGGCCAGTGATTATAACATGATTGTTATTAATTGCTATTCGATAAGTTTTTTGCGATAATTGCTTTTCGATAGATAAGCAATTGGAAAAAGTTTTTCATATTAAGCCAATTTCAAAGTTATTAGTTAGCTTTCATTAGTCATCTTACGGGTCTTAATTTGTTCTGATTAGTAAGTCATTTAGAATAAGAAAAATGTATCTTATGAAATAAAATGGGGGTTAGCTTCAAAGTGTGTAATTCTCGCAAAAATATGAAACATGTTCTCGGTGAATTTTTTGCTGGAAATACTTAAAACTAAAATTATTCAGAAACACTTACATTCCATGCAGAAAACATCAAGATCTAACGTGGCTTGTAGCATTGTTTTCCACATGATGTATATCACGTAGTCAGCAGGCAGCAGGCAGCAGGCTCTAGACAGCTCCATTCTTTGTCATGTTGTTGTCTAGGGTTGTATGGGATGTTCGTCGGACATTCTATGAGTGAAGAGCTTTAATTAAAAACGTGCAACGAATAAATATTTGTTGTCAGCTAGTTAACCAAAAAACAAAAAAAAAAAAGTTCAACTAGATTGGGAACTTAATTGAAAACACCTACAACACCTTTTGCAATACATAGAAGAGAATGGCACATAGTTAAATGAAGGTAGTTGAAATTAAACTCAGTCAGATTTTAAGTATTCAGACAGAATTTTTATCCTGAAATTATTCTAATTTTTTTTATTTAGAAATTATGTGATATTCCTTGTTTCGTTATGATTTATTGAAATTAATGAAATCTCTGAAGCGAGTTCATGAAAATTTAAATTATTGTGTAACTTTTCGCTTAAATACAGTTCCCTAGGGAGTCTTTTCAGAGTAATGATGGTACCAAACCATAAGGGAAGAGTTTGGATGAGAATGTTATAACATAATTTATAGCCTAGCTTTTGGGTTCTAAGGGGTACTTAATCTGGAAGTATTTTTTCAAAAATAAAATTAACAATAAATTTAATTCTCTTGGGTTATTTTTACAATCGTACAAAATTACCATTGTTGTACTATTGAACATATCTTCTTAGTTCTGGGCGAAACTATGGCTTACTTGGTCCATTCTAAAGTTCCAATTCTCGATGATGCTTTAAACATTTTGAGTAGTATTTATTTTTTTTTGAGTAATATTGTCTTCAATTTCAATAATCGTAGCCGGATTATCCATATTGACTTTGGACTTTTTGCAACCCCTTTAAGGCATGTTGCTACTTGGCGCACTCGGTATTCGAGTAAGAATTTATAATTTTTCTAAAGGAAAACGGTAAGAGATAATTGGATAATTTTTGTGAACTCAACAAATTTTCACAAAAAAAATTTTTTATCAATTTTTAACATTTTAACATTAGATCTGGCCGGCCAGTGCTAATCACAAAAAATGAGAGATTAAGCGACCCGGAAATGCTTTCTTCAGAATATCGGTTGTGGCTCGCGCTGTGTGCGCCGTTGCACCGTCCTGTTTGAACCACACGTTCTTCAGTCCCAATTCATCAAATTCAGGAAGAAAAAATTCGGTAATCGTCCACTACAGAACGCCGTCCACAGTCGTCATTTGGCCCGCTGCGTTCTCAAAAAACAAAAAAATGGCCCGAAGACTTCTTCAGCGTAAACATCACACCACTCAGTAACTTTGACCGAGTGTAATGGTTCTTCGTGGGTGATACACGGATTTTCAGTGTCCCAAAAACAATTATGATTTGAAATGGAAATCATAGATGGAAATGAGCCTCATCACTCATGATAATTTTCGATGAAAAATCGTCCACCTCTTCGTTGAGATTCATATTCCGCGTTCTTGCCGATTAATGGCTTATCGATTTCTATTCTGCGTTTGTTTACTTCACAAATGTATTGGAGCCATTTGCAAAAGTTATAGGGTGTTTCAATAGTGTGATTACTTTTACCCCACTTTGTACTGGCAGTTTTGACGTAGAATACGTCATTCTCGGAGGTAAGTAGGGTGGTTGATAGTGATCAGGTGTCGGTATTTATATCACAATTTGAGCCTTTGGTGTACCTAAAGTCAGGGGCAGTTCCAGGAATATATTTTGGGGGGTGGAGGGTTTCAAAAATATTTATGTACGTTATATATATAAAGGGTAGTTAAATTTTAAAGGCCGATGTTGATTTTGAATAAAACACAAATTATTAAGGAAATTATTGTCATTTCTTTTTATTGTGATAATATTGGTATGGTTCAATTATGCATGGAACAAAATATCGGCTAAATGGCCGCCGCGACTTCAGCGGCACACCTCCATCCGATGGTCCAAATTTTTGATGACGCTAAGGCATAAGTGAGGTTCTATGCCGTCAATGTGCCGAATTATCTCATCCTTTAGCTTTTGAATTGTGGCTGGCTTATCGACGTACACATTTTCTTTCAAATAACCCCAAAGAAAGAAGTCCAACGGTGTCAAATCACATGATTGGCGGCCAATTGACATCGCCACCACGTGAGATAACACGGCCATTGAATTTGTCGCGCAAAAGAGCCATTGTATATTCAACATAGGCCCTTAAAATTTAACCACCCTTTTTATACATTAGAGCGGGTTAATTTTTTTTCAAAAAATCGTAGGCGTTGATAATGTTCTACGGAGCAAATTCAACATTGCTCAAGAAACCGTTAGTCTAAAATCTATTTCGAGCCTCTGGTTTTTCAAAAGATGGTTATAATTTGTGTTTTGCTGCAATATGTGAAAAAATTATTCCACTTATTGGAAAAAACTTTGCTACGAACAAAATAGCCATCCACCTTTCACTCCATATTCACTCCATATGATTGTGTGGTGCTCAGGATTATTTTTTTGTGTTAAATACCACAAACTGACGCTGGGGTGAAGATAATTATAATAATAAACGTTATTTCTCTGTTTATTTGACCCGAATACAAATCTAAAAGGCCAACATAAAACCAACATCAAAATAAATAAAAACTACAAAAACCGGAATGTTTCTCCATTACTGTATAAAAAGGAATTTTACGTCTACACTTCCGATACTTTTAAATGAATAAAATTTTAAAAATTAAATTTTTAAATTAATACTGTGCGGTGTTTGGATATATTTTATCCAAAAAATGCGGTGTTTTTGTGATTTCAGGTTAAGATTGTATGTGTGACTGTTTACAGCTACAGGTGCGATATCGCAAAAACAAACAGAAACTGGAACAGAATTCAGTATTTTAGCAATACGTGTAGAAACAGCTACAAACGCTTACAGCATAGGGGTGTGAAAATTTAAAGTAAATTATAAAAAACCAATGTTTTTCTTTTTGGTACTCTTAGCCCACATAATAAACATCAGTACATCACATTTAAATACAGGTTCTTTTAGAATTTCGGGGGTGCCTAAGTACTGATCGTACAATGTTGATGTTAGCACTTGTTGGTCTGCTTGATCCTCACTGGGAGAAAAATTCATGTTTGAACTCTCTAACTTATATAAATTTTACACAATTACATGAAATTTAAAGTCAACATTTGATGATTTTGTTTGTTTAAGTTTGCTACCTATTTATCGACGGTTTCCGGTTTTATCGACAAAACCATAAAATTTGTATGGGAGCCCCCCTAAGGAGTGGTCGGAGGGAATAGGTGTCAAAGGCAAAAATGTTCCTTTTGCAAAAGTAATGGGGGTCGGTGATACATATTAACCCTTTTCGGCGCTCTTTTAAAGGTCATATGCTTAGGTGTATGGAATAAATATACAAAAACCATAAAATTTGTATGGGAGCCCCCCTAAGGAGTGGTCGGAGGGAATAGGTGTCAAAGGCAAAAATGTTTCTTTTGCAAAAAGTAATGGGGGTCAGTCATACATATTAACCCTCTCCGGCACTCTCTTAAAGGTCATATGCTCAGGTGTATGGAATAAATATTTTGCTAAATATTTTTTAAAAAAGATGTCATCAAAAGCGAATTGAATAATTCTACGTCTTGTGTTACGACATAGTCAAAACTACTGTATCTTTTTTAACCTTTTTAGGTTGCTTTTCAGGTAAAAGCGGAAATTTTGCTTATTGACGTAGTCATGAAGTAAAAAATGGGCCATATCGTTAAGTGGGGTCAAAAATTATGGATCTTCTTCAAGCTTTTTAGGAACAATTTTAGTCGCTAAGTTGAGCCAGGTTATTCTTGATGAAATGTCAAACAATACTCTATACTCTATATACTATGCTAGAATAATGACAGTTTAACATGACTCGCGCATGATCTGTCAATAGGTCCTTGATATAATTGAGATAAATGCAAGCCTTTGGCAAAACATATTCTTATTTCTTCAACATACTCTTCTTTAAGCTTGATACACTTAGTCCAGCTATCTTTCAACATTTTGTTATCAATTGTATAGAACGGTTCAAGGCATTTTCTTTATTGATGTAGATTTTTTTCTGTGAGTCATTTTTTAAAATATTGAAAAAGATTATAGTTGGTGGTGGCGAACTATATCTGGATAAAACTGTGGTTGGAAAAGCAATGAATTGAAATAATAACGAAAAAAAATTAATTTTAATTTTTTGAGAGTATCCTTTAAACGATCCGTTAGTAATTCGTAATATGTAGGCTGCTACTTATATTTAGGGATCTGGCAATACTAATGTCATTCCAATCAAATTGACGTTTCCATTGGAAAGTTTATCATTTTTGAGTTTATACGTACTCACAACGTTTTGGTGTATATCGTGTTGCTTACAGTGCTTTTAAAATTGTTTTCAACACAAATATGGAATAAACACGTGAACATTTTTGTGCGATTATTCTTTACAACTTTCGACGTGAATTATCTCATCATGAGTGTCTCGATGAACTCGATTCAACTTTTGTTGATAAATCATCATTAAAAACCTCGGTGATACACAGAACTTAAATGGGGCCGTACTTTGCTTACTAATGAATTTGGTGAAGGGCGTCCAATGTTCTGCCATAAAACATTGATACTGTGTGCGAACTAATGATAATGATTTATCGTCAAGTGAGATTGAAGTATCTCTGGACATTACTCCCACCATTTTATACATACCATTTTATATGAACATATAGTAGTGAAAAATATCTGTCCAAGTTTCATTCCACTTTTTTGGAATATTTATTTATATTTTGTACATATTTATTTGATAAGATTTTTTTATTTTTTGTTTATTTTTATTCATTTTGTAATTTTGTTTGCATAAAAAGTAATGGTATAGTGAAGGAATCATGTCAATTTCTCAATTCGTTACTGAGTTATATTCTTAAATACCCCTTTAAACACTGCCACAGCAACAACAGTGCCACCTACTGAGTTAAATTAAGACATAAACCATCTACAGACCCAGACGCACACACATCAAATTTAATCAAAATGGGTTTAACCGTTTAGGAGGAGTTCAGTGCCAAAGCCATGTACAGAAGAATTTGATATATAAAGATATGAAATTTATAGTAGGCATTTTTTTAAAAATTCGTTAAAAATAGCAACCGTTTGCACCCCAATCTAAAATTTTGTGTAAGTCTTAAGAATTGATATATTATAACGACATTATCTTCAAAAAGTGAAAAATTTACTGCGATCACCATGAAAAATGTGACACAAAATTTCAGGCTAAAAAAATTTTTAAAAATTTCATAAAAAGAGTTCAAAAAAGTACACCACAAGAAACACTCATTCAAGATCTTTAAGATATACCCCAGAATTTTTTCTGTTTGACCTATGGTTTTAAAGTTACAGCTATTTGAATACATGCACTAATTGTATTTTTTAAGATATTTTGAAATTTTTTACATTGTATTACTTAAAAAAGAAATTGATTTCGCAAAAAAAAAAAAAAAATAAAAATACAGTTTAAGTTATTTTCACAAGCACTACTAACCTACAAAGTTTAAAAGAAATCTGAATCACAAGGGTGAGATTTTGCTCAAAAATAGTCGAATGAAATCATCGATATATACCTATAAAAAATATATTCAAACTACTGTTAACAACACAATAAGTACACATACAAACATCGTGAGTACGTGTATATTAGAAATTGTCAACATTCCGAATGAAACTATCAAAATTTATCTGGGAATACTAAGTGTTGCCAAGGCGCAAAACTTAAAAGGCAGTCCTCGTGTAAGAGCTCAATGACAGTTTTCCTTTCTTTCGACTATTGCAAAGTGAATCTGAGTAAGTACGATTACAATCTTTGGCAAATATATGCAATTGCAAATTTGAAATGTGGCCGCATTTCATTGTGCTAGTTTTAAGAGATATCGTTTTACTACTAATGGTTGTAAGAATAAATGCAAAATTTATCTATATCCCAAACCTATGCCACTTCAGATTTAATTGAATTAAAGAATCGATCAAAATACGATAAATTAATTACGTAGAGCAGAACTGTTAAAAACGTGCATTCTTAAAAATATTAAAAAGAACTTAATACAAAGGCGAAAACTGAAATAAGAGAAGCGCGTACACGTTGAAAACTTCAAGACAAGAAAACAATTGAACAAAAAAAAAGAAAAAAGTCTTGATGGAAATCAATCAACTTTTCCTGTGAAGGCTGCTGTTGTATGAGATGCTCTCTGGATGGTTGGCGCCTTCCACACAAAGTCATTTAAAAAAAAAAACAAGTATTATGATGCAGACACTTGGGTAAAGCAAGGATAAGAGATGAAGTGGGGAGGGTGGCAAGCAATATGAACGCTGTCTGTTGCAAGCAGCAACAAGAATTGAAGCTGCCATTTTTATGTCTTGAGATAATTAATTCATTGTGAATGCTGGCAATTGTGGCGTGAAAATAAGAGAAATTTTAAGAAAATAAGAGCGAAAAACATTTTAACGCTGCATGCACCGAAGTGTGAAATGAAAATAAAAGAAAATTAAAATATTGAATTTTAATAGAAAAAAAAAAAAATTAAATTAAAATAATGTAGGTATTATTTATTTAGGGTACTCGTGTAGATACTTTTGTTGAATCATGAACTTTTTTAATTTTATAAAAATGTTTTAAAATCTTTTAATTTTAATAATAAAGCGTGGTTAAATTTTAAGGGCCGATGTTGAATGTGAACCACACCTAAACGTCAAGTTTTTTCTATATTTCATTTGACATTTCTTAATTTCAGACTAATTCAATTTGAACCATGGAAAGATACACAATCGAGCAATGCGTTAAAGTTATTCAGGCTTATTATGAAAATGGGCTTTCAAATCAAAATGCATATCGTGCAATTCGTGATTTTTTCGGTCCAAATTTGCGTACCATCGGAAAAATCGTGCAAAAATTTGAGGAAACCGGGTCTGTAGGAGATGTGAAAACACCAGTGCATGCTCGTACAGCTCGTACTGCAGAAAATATTGCTGCTGTTAGCGATAGTGTGGCTGAAGAGCCGTCCACCTCAACTCGTCGTCAACCTCTCACGCTCGTCGTAGATGCACATTATGCATAAAGACTTGCATTTATACTCTTACGAGGTACAATTGACTCAAGAACTAAAGCCTCTTGACCATTTCAAGCGTCGTCAATTGTCAGAATTGTGGCAAGAAATGGCAACAGTGGATGATCAATTTTCGAAGAAAATCACCTTCAGTGATGAGGCACATTTTCACTTCAGTGGAATCGTCAATAAGCAGAATGGCCGCATTTGGGCGAATGATAATCCAAGAGTGATTGTCGAAAAACCAATGCACCCACAAAGAGTGACTGTTTGGTGCGGTTTATGGGCTGGCGGCATCATTGGACCGTATTTTTTCCAAAATGAGGCCGGCCAGGCAGTTACTGTAAATGGTGTTCGCTATCGTGAGATGATAACGAACTTTTTATGGCCCGAATTGGAAGATATGGATGTGGACGATATGTGGTTTTAACAGAACGGTGCCACTTGCCACACAGCTAACGAAACAATGGCTCTTTTGCACGACAAATTCAATATCCGTGTTATCTCAAGTGGTGGCGATGTCAATTGGCCTCCAAGATCATGTGATTTGACACCGTTGGACTTCTTTCTTTGGGGTTATTTGAAAGAAAAGGTGTACGTCGATAAGCCAGCAACAATTCAAGAGCTAAAGGATGAGATAATTCGGCACATTAACGGCATAGAACCTCACTTATGCCTCAGCGTCATCGAAAATTTGGACCATCGGATGGAGGTATGCCGCCGAGGTTGCGGCAGCCATTTGGCCGATATTTTGTTTCATACATTATTGAACCATACCAATTTTATCATAATAAAAAGAAGTGACAATAATTTCCTAAATAATTTGTGTTTTATTCAAAATCAACATCGGCCCTTAAAATTTAACTCTTTAGAACTATACACAAGTAAATTGGCTTTGTTCTTGCCTACTTCTTATGGTTTGAATCCGGAATTTCAGGTGTTAAACCTATTCAGTCTAGGTAGTAATCTGTCGTTTTGCAATGCTTCTGATCTGAAAACTTATGACTCTTCTCTTAAGCACATCAACAATAAGATAAATGCACAAATTTAGAAAAATTTAGATACTTTACGCCAGGCCCGTAGTCAGGATTTACCTAAGGGGGGGGTTGTATTAAAAAAAATATCGATAGTTTTTGATATCGATAAATGAAAACGTATTTTTTATATAATTACCAGAAAGATGTGAAAAATGAGTGGCTAGAAATGAACAATACTTTGAAAAATGAATTTGTAACAAATTTTTCACAATAAAGCGACAAACTTGAAAAAAAACACTTTAAAACTTTTTTGTACACCAAATACAAAAATGAATTTACTTTATAGGGCAAACTTCGTCCCGCCCTAAAATCACGATTCCACCCGAAATTAATTTTTTATCGAACATTCATGATCGATAACAAATGGTGCCAATGGTGCCAATCGAATCAAATATTGATTGCATGAAACACTCCAATATCCCATATTAACACGGAATGTAATAGGCTGCTGTTATTCGAATTCAAAAGATTATGCTGTCATATCATTTAATTGCGAATTCTATTAGAACATTTTTTTTAGTACATTTCAATTTGAATAAAAATAGTCAGCTCAACTGTTAGTTTTGAAGCCATGAGGTGGTCTTAGGATCGATCCTCACAATGGGCAAACAAATAATTTTTTTTTAAAGTTTTTTTTTATATATTGAAATGACAGCTTTTGTGATTTTTGGAGTAAAAAATGAATACGTTGGAGCTTTCTTCAAATCTGGTTTATTAAGTGCTTAAATTGAATTTATCAACGAAATACTTATAGTATATCAATATTAAAATTATTATAATATATCAATAAGAAATACGAATTTCTGATAGTATTTTGTTTTTCTAAGGAAACGAAGTTATTAGAAAAAGACGCTGTACTAATATTTTGTGCAATTTTGAAGATATGTGAATATTTTTTGACAGAATTTTCTTTTAATTATTTAGACGCACAGTTTCGCTAATTAAAGTATGCTAGTAGGATAATTTACGTTTCTTGTAAAGGGGCAGAAGAAGGGGCGTGGTCAAAACCAAGTATGCCATAACCTAATCTAGGATTCAAGTAATGTGTGTGGCGAATTTGAGTTAAATCCGTCCTGCCGTTAAGATTTTTTGGCTATTTAAAGTAGTCTGATGTGGCAATTCCCATACAAAATTACCAATTTTGATTTTTTCGATTTTTCCGCTGTTCCTTGAAGTTTTTGTAATTTTCTTTCTTTCTTAACCACATCTGTATTAAGGCAAACAATACAAAAAAGGAAATATTAAAATCGGCCCAGCCGTTTCTGAGCCTTAGCAAAACGCACACGCATTTGATTTTTATATATATAGACTAGCTTTTCTCGGCGCGCGTTGCTGCACCCTGCAACTATATGGGAACATAATAGGTGTATTCAAAACTTTTCTTAGACTCATAGTTTGACATCACTGTTATTTTCGACTGCCCGTTACAGTTTCCCAGTAGCAGGAGATCACCAAATAGTAACTCCATTTTGAGTTTGTATGTACATAACAGTGTCGCCAGATGAAATTACCATCAAAATTTTCTTTTTCTCATGCTTAATTCCCACAAATTACCACACTCGCTAAAATACCTCAAAATACCATAAAATACCTCAAATTACCATAAAATACCACAATACCTCAAATTACCACAAAATCCCTCAAATTTTCTTTTGAGGTATTTTGAGATATTTTGAGATATTTTGAGGTATTGTGGTATTTTGTGGTAATTTGAGGTATTGTATGGTATTTTGAGGTATTTTGTGGTAATTTGAGGTATTTCTTTTCCCACGCTTGGTAAATATCTCACATGTGGTATTTTTTTCCCACGCGAGAGATTTTTACCACAAAATACCATGGGAATTACCACATCCCACAATCGTTGAAAAATACCATAAGTACTATTATCGTGCTTTTCTGGCAACATAGGTACATAAGTATTGCTACTTTTACTTTCAAAGCTATTCGATAATACAAATTTTAACTGTATGGGCGGAGCCACACCCTATTATATAATGCTCATCCCAGTCTTATAGTAGATGGACATTACCCTGTTTTAGTACACTTGCCGACAGTAAGCATACAGACTAAATTACCAAAATGTAGCCCAATCGACGAAAACCGTGGGAAATATAGCATTTTTATTGATTTGTGGGCGGTAAAAGGGGGTGTGACAGAAATTTAAGCCATCTCGTACTTGAAAAAAATGTACTGCCAAAATTTCAGCTCTATCGGCTAAGAAATTTTGAAGTTTCCAGCCATAACACACAGCGTTTTGCTTTTTGTATATATATATGTATTTTGGATAAACATTATTGGCTATAACTTTCGATTGGCAAGAGATACTTAGATAATTTTTTCTAATAAATTAATCTTTTAGCTTGTATATTTTTTCAAAAATATAAAAACACAATATTGGAAAAAAAAATTTTGTGCGAAAAATTCAAGGGTAGGCCTTGTTTTTTGAATCACAGAAATGGTTTTTAATTTTTGTGTAAAATTGAAATAACTTTTGCCTATAAATGTTATAATTTTTCAATGGAGTTGAAAATTTGCGAATTTGAGTTTAAATTATTTTTACAACAAAAACAAATTTTGAGCCTTTTTGTGAGGAAAACTCCAATATTTCAGACCTGTTTTGAAAAAAATATTTAAAATATATTTACTCAACTAACGGTATTTTTGCAATAAGGTTTTCATAGTACTTTGATGAAGCTTTAAGACAAAAAAAAATTTAACAAAATGAATACAAAAGCAGCGAAGATATTTGAATCGAAAGTCGCAAAATTAAATTTCTGATTGTTTTTTTATCATTTTTGAGCAACGATGTTGCATTAAATATATCGTTGTAGTAAAATTTTTCATAGTTTTCAAGATATGTTTATGTTTTTGATGTAAAAATAACGGAAATCCTTTTATTTTACTAAATTTAAGAATTATTTAATACTTTGTAAATATTTGCACATGTACCATAAGAAAACAACTAAAAATATGCGATTTTGTAAAAAATTTGTACTACAGCACCATCTGGTGTCCAAGGTGGGTCAAAGAAGATAGTGTTAAAAAACTCATCGTACCTGAAAACTACTATATACCAATTTTTATTCTAATCGCATGAGCAATTTGGGAGTTTTAGGTGGTTTTGTAAAAAATTTGTACTATAGCGCCCTCTGGTGTTCAAAATAGGTCAAAAAAGATAGCAGCAGAACACTCAACGTATATGAAACCCACTGTATACCACTTTTCATATTAATCGCATTAGCAGTTTAGGAGTTTAAGGCAGTTTTGTAAAAAATTTGTACTACAGCGCCCTCTGGTGTTCAAGGTGGATCAAAATTGATAGCCCACGAACACGCACCGTACCAAAAAACTTCCATACACAAATTTTCATGCTAATCGGATGAGTAGTTTAGGAGTCTATTGCAGCCATACAAACATAAACTCCTTTTTTATATATATAGATTAAAGATTAATAGCATCATTTTATAAATCCCTGCACATCACTTCACGCTGCGTTGTTGAAATTCGCAATTTATAAAACGCAACGCTTCACGCCGTGATCTTCAGCGTTGAGTAACGTAATAGCGTAGTGCTAACAGTACAAAGTTCGCATTTTATAAAACGCTGCACTTGAAATTCGTTCACTTGAACTGTCACTTTCATCACTTGCTCTTGACCTGCCGTTAGAACGAATAAGTTGGCATTGAAAGGGTAATAACTGTTTGTTTCACTCATATATTCTTTAATGTTTACATATATCGTTTGAATATAGGTTAAAGACAGCAACAACGAACCAACAGTTCGAAATGTTGCTAAAAGAAATAAAAAAACTACCGCAGTCAGCAAATGGTACGCCAGTGTTTGGCGTTTATATTGCAATTCCAATTTAATGATGGCTGAAAAGAACAGCTGATATGGTTGCCAACAAGTTAGAATTTGGTGAATCTTAAATATTTCAAAGATTTGCAATAATGATGCTAGTTTTATTTTACATGTGACAACCCTAAACTGTTGTTGACTGACAGTTCGCCGTGGTAACGTAACATAGCTAACGCAATAACGTAGTGATTAATAAAATGCAAATTTTTAATCCAAGTGATGCGCTGCGTTAACGTTGCGTTTCATCACGGTGATTTATAAAATGATGCCATAAGTCTTCTCATTTTTTTTTTTTTTTGTTTTTTGTTAATTCTAATAACACAGCGTCCGCTGTGACACTGCAATCCCTATGTATGCTTAAGGATGCACACCCATTGAACATAAAAAACGTGTGTTCTATAATTTCAAAACTGTCGTTTGTTGAGCTCAATGTGTTTCGGCTATATATCTTGCTTATCTTTGCACTGTCATTTTGGAATACAGAAAGAAGCTAAAAAATAAAATTTTCAAGACAAACTTCTAAAATGACGATAATTAAGCATCTTATATTATTATTTTAATAATTTACTTGCAAACGGTCGGTTTAAAATTCTATATAAAAATAACCACGATTAGAATAACGACATGTTCTCGTATTTCCTGACTTTTGTAAAGGCCACAATGAAAAGGTTAAAAAATTTTATTTAAAAAGTTTTTATTATCATTCAGTAAAATTACCAAGAGGTTGTGATCCTGCACCTCCAAAACCAGTGTTAAAAAATTTGCAAAACTTCCAATAAGCTGCATTTTCTAATTTGGAGTAAACCAACCAATGCCAACGGTTCAACCAAGTATGCTTAAATCGGAGTTTGCGAAAACCGCTGGCAGGAAAATTAAAATTTGGGGAGGCACATAAATACTTTGAAAACTTTCAAGGCGGTTCGAATCAGAAATATTGCTCATCAACTTGGAAATATCGTTATTTTGGACATTGATATACTCTCGAAGTCGAAGGCAGTTCCGATAAATCAAATGATATTTCTGGAACAACTTCTACAACCATACACACAAACTTAGAGTTATAAACATTAAAAGTAAAATATTAATTCCACAACTTGTACTACCGCTTTCAACATAGCTGTCAACATTAAAGCTTTCTTCAACTGCAGGTTACAAAGGAAGTTCTGAAGGCTTTTCAGATTCCAAAGTTTCTTGAACGTTTTCTGCAATACAGATGAAATATAATATTATTCGGATTTTGTCGGTTCCGCATTGAGCAAAAAGTTAATCCATTAATATTCAATCAATGCAAAGACGCTACCAAAAAAACACAGCTTTCAAACATTCAGAAATATTCGGCAACTTTTTAACACATTTACGCTTTGATAAAGGAAAAAAAATCATTTAAATCAAGAACTTACTTTCCACCGTTCTAGCCTTTTTTACTTCTGGTTTCTGCAGCCAATTAAGTAGAATCATTTTTGTAGTTTTGGCACAGTAAAAATAACAATAGAAACTCTTAAACTTATCTAACAAAACTCAATGAAAATTTCACCACTTTCACGTAACACCTGTTAACGCAATAAATTCTTAAATTGCTGGTGGTAGACAAAGTTCAATTGAATGTATCGAACTTTTTTCGATACTTAAGCATGTTGATGTTTTCGCTGTAGCTGTTTGCACTTGCAGTTTGCACTGTAAGAGAAAAAAGACGCACGTGCAGCAAGTATTCGCACATTGGCAAAGTTATATAAATGCTAATATATTATTTTTTATACTTTTTGGACCATAAGGGGGGGGTTTTAACCCTAAAAACCTCCCCTTGTCTACGGGCCTGCTTTACGCTCATTACTTTAAAAGTGGTAGAAAATGTTTGGATGTTGTTTTTTTTACTGTCGCCCACGGAGAATTTTCAATGTCATTACTGTCTGCCGTCTACTGTCGTCATATATCATCAAATGCCATAAATGCAAACATTGTGTGTTGATTTCACCTTGATAGCCGCCTGAGTTGGAATGCAATAAGGAAAACGGAAAGAAAGAAAGAAAGAGAAAAAGAATTGGAGCAGCAGCAACAGACAGAAATCAACAGAAAAGTGTGAAGTAAGTGCACTCGAAGGACTTTATTTGTTCATAGTATGTGTGTGTGTGTGTGTGTGTGTAAACTTAGCATTTGTTGTTGTGGCATAGTGCCAGCTTAACCTAAAAATAACTTAAATGGATTACGTGCCATAACTGCAAACATAGACGTATCCACAATACAAGCATATAAAAATAGACATTTTCCAACTTCACCTACAAATCGAAACGCTCTTGAGAAATTTCAAACATACACTAATATTTATGGGAACTACGAGTTTTAAGCCCAACGAGGGAAGCATTCTTTCTTCATGCCTGATGCCATTTGGCATGTTGCTCGTAACGATTCGAAGAAAGTTGAATCAAACAACAACAACAAAAAAAAAAAAAGGCACCGAATTCAACGTAATGGGTAAATTTGTGCATTTTATGCATATAAGATGAGCAAGCAAAACGTTTTGTGACTCAATGCAGAACACAAAAACAAAAAAAAAAACACAAAATTGTAACAAAAAAGCACTCAGCACACTCACAACGTGTTTCACTCAACAAGAACAGCAACAGCTGCGCGCACCACATAGACCAAGGATGAGGATGAAGCTGATGATGATGATGATGATGACGACGAAAAAAAAACTAAGCTCTGAAAAAACCAGTTGTATGCATAAAAAATCGCTAGTAGCACAAAAATATTGCGTTGTATGGGTGAAGAAGCTGCAACTGAATTCAATGGCAAAAAATTGCTTTTCAACGTTTATTGTTTTTTTTTGTTTTTATTTGTATTTTATGCCACAAACGTTGCTGCGGCAACGTGCAAAAATTTTAATGCACTTAAATTGCACAGCGCAACAACAACAACAATTATAACAACAACAACAACAACAACAACAACAACAACAACAATAACGAAATCAACAATATCACGATGGTAAAAATGAAAAATAATATAGAAGCCGTGAATGCGATTTACATGACGTATGAGTGATTTTAAATAAATTGCTTATTACTCATACGCCATGTGGTACGGACGCATAATAAATAACATTGCACGGTCCAGTCGAAATGGTGGTTTCCGTATTTTTTTTTTTGTGTTTTTTTTTTGTGGTTGTGCAGACGTAAAGCTGAGCTTAATGATTTTTTGATGCTACATCGTCACGTGTGAATGTTTAATTCAAAATGCGATAAAATTTTGTGAAATAAATTTTTATGCTCATAGCATTTTTTTTTTTGTTGGAAATAAAAAGCATAACGAAAATTGAATTCAGCAAAAATTGCAAAACATTATGCCAAAGGTCATATCAAATTGGTTTTTCGAATTCCAGTTATTACTAGCTTTTTTAGCCTTTGTATTAATACAAAAGTTTAAATGCAAATGGAGAAATGCCATATTTTATTACTTTTTGAAGTCTAATAGCTTGCAATTTGATAGTCAGAAAGTGGAAAATTCCATTTGAATTTTATGATGTGTGTTCTAATCAGTAATCGCAGGCATTCACTAATATTAAGGTCCTTACTGTTTGTAGCTGGCATTGCCGTAAATATTTTGTTTACCTTCCTGAAAAGCTGACTTGTTTTTCTTAGAGGTACAGTTAAGTAAATAAAAAATTAAGTTATTCTCACGAACATTTATACGTTAAGGTTAGAAATTTTAAAAAGTTTTGCTCAATAAGCATAATGCACCAATTAGTGCGGTAACCAGAACACGTCAACTCATCATATACTATTTTACTACTGGTTCTACCTCTAACTCTAACTCTAACTCTAAGTCTAACTCTAACTCTAACTCTAACTCTAACTCTAACTCTAACTCTAACTCTAACTCTAACTCTAACTCTAACTCTAACTCTAACTCTAACTCTAACTCTAACTCTAACTCTAACTCTAACTCTAACTCTAACTCTAACTCTAACTCTAACTCTAACTCTAACTCTAACTCTAACTCCAACTCTAACTCTAACTCTAACTCTAACTCTAACTCTAACTCTAACTCTAACTCTAACTCTAACTCTAACTCTAACTCTAACTCTAACTCTAACTCTAACTCTAACTCTAACTCTAACTCTAACTCTAACTCTAACTCTAACTCTAACTCTAACTCTAACTCTAACTCTAACTCTAACTCTAACTCTAACTCTAACTCTAACTCTAACTCTAACTCTAACTCTAACTCTAACTCTAACTCTAACTCTAACTCTAACTCTAACTCTAACTCTAACTCTAACTCTAACTCTAACTCTAACTCTAGCTCTAACTCTAACTCTAACTCTAACTCTAACTCTAACTCTAACTCTAACTCTAACTCTAACTCTAACTCTAACTCTAACTCTAACTCTAACTCTAACTCTAACTCTAACTCTAACTCTAACTCTAACTCTAACTCTAACTCTAACTCTAACTCTAACTCTAACTCTAAGTCTAACTCTAACTCTAACTCTAACTCTAACTCTAACTCTAACTCTAACTCTAACTCTAACTGTAACCCTAACTCTAACTCTAACTCTAACTCTAACTCTAACTCTAACTCTAACTCTAACTCTAACTCTAACTCTAACTCTAACTCTAACTCTAACTCTAACTCTAACTCTAACTCTAACTCTAACTCTAACTCTAACTCTAACTCTAACTCTAACTCTAACTCTAACTCTAACTCTAACTCTAACTCTAACTCTAACTCTAACTCTAACTCTAACTCTAACTCTAACTCTAACTCTAACTCTAACTCTAACTCTAACTCTAACTCTAACTCTAACTCTAACTCTAACTCTAACTCTAACTGTAACCCTAACTCTAACTCTAACTCTAACTCCAACTCTAACTCTAACTCTAACTCTAACTCTAACTCTAACTCTAACTCTAACTCTAACTCTAACTCTAACTCTAACTCTAACTCTAACTCTAACTCTAACTCTAACTCTAACTCTAACTCTAACTCTAACTCTAACTCTAACTCTAACTCTAACTCTAACTCTAACTCTAACTCTAACTCTAACTCTAACTCTAACTCTAACTCTAACTCTAACTCTAACTCTAACTCTAACTCTAACTCTAACTCTAACTCTAACTCTAACTCTAACTCTAACTCTTACTCTAACTCTAACTCTAACTCTAACTCTACTCTAACTTTAACTCTAACTCTAACTCTAACTCTAACTCTAACTCTAACTCTAACTCTAACTCTAACTCTAACTCTAACTCTAACTCTAACTCTAACTCTAACTCTAACTCTAACTCTAACTCTAAATCTAACTCTAACTCTAACTCTAACTCTAACTCTAACTCTCTAACTCTAACGCTAACTCTAACTCTAGCTCTAACTGCAACTCTAACTCTAACTCTAGCTCTAACTCTATTTCTAAGTCTAACTCTAACTCTAATGCCATGTCTACACAAAGAGTTTAGTTTGCGTTTCCAGTACAAAGTTGAGTTTTTCTACTGAACGCAACATAAACTCTTGAGTTCTCCAGTACAATTTTGAAGGATGAAACTCAACTAAACTCAACTTTGTTTCTGTGTCAACCAAACTTAATTTGAGAAATCCCTAAAAATATGCTAATGTTCTTACAAAAAGGTACGTTCAAAGGCATCTTGTACAATTTTGTGGTGAGAAATATCAAAAACAGCTGTTTGTTTGTGTAATTTACTATTTGCAAACAATTAACAAAAAAGCGAAGAAAAGATCTTGGGCAAGTGTACAAGATGAAGTCTTCATATTAGTATTGGCCGATAAAAATTCCAAATTGCGCAGCGTAAGGAAGAATTCTCATGTGTATGCAGAAATGACTGTAGCTTGTCCTCAAGTGGAATTGATGTCACGGTGGTGGATGTGCCGACAAAATATGAGAACACAAAAGTTAACAAAGAAATGTCACACTAAACACAATTCTGCCGACGCATCTATGTGTGAACAGCTATGGTTAACTTAAAACTAAAATCAAGCTAAACTCTCTGTGTAGACATGCCATAACTCTAACTCTAACTCTTACTCTAAGTCTAACTCTAACTCTAACTCTAACTCTAACTCTAACTCTAACTCTAACTCTAACTCTAACTCTAACTGTAACCCTAACTCTAACTCTAACTCTAACTCTAACTCTAACTCTAACTCTAACTCTAACTCTAACTCTAACTCTAACTCTAACTCTAACTCTAACTCTAACTCTAACTCTAACTCTAACTCTAACTCTAACTCTAACTCTAACTCTAACTCTAACTCTAACTCTAACTCTAACTCTAACTCTAACTCTAACTCTAACTCTAACTCTAACTCTAACTCTAACTCTAACTCTAACTCTAACTCTAACTCTAACTCTAACTCTAACTCTAACTCTAAGTCTAACTCTAACTCTAACTCTAACTCTAACTCTAACTCTAACTCTAACTCTAACTCTAACTGTAACCCTAACTCTAACTCTAACTCTAACTCTAACTCTAACTCTAACTCTAACTCTAACTCTAACTCTAACTCTAACTCTAACTCTAACTCTAACTCTAACTCTAACTCTAACTCTAACTCTAACTCTAACTCTAACTCTAACTCTAACTCTAACTCTAACTCTAACTCTAACTCTAACTCTAACTCTAACTCTAACTCTAACTCTAACTCTAACTGTAACCCTAACTCTAACTCTAACTCTAACTCCAACTCTAACTCTAACTCTAACTCTAACTCTAACTCTAACTCTAACTCTAACTCTAACTCTAACTCTAACTCTAACTCTAACTCTAACTCTAACTCTAACTCTAACTCTAACTCTAACTCTAACTCTAACTCTAACTCTAACTCTAACTCTAACTCTAACTCTAACTCTAACTCTAACTCTAACTCTAACTCTAACTCTAACTCTAACTCTAACTCTAACTCTAACTCTAACTCTAACTCTAACTCTAACTCTAACTCTAACTCTAACTCTAACTCTAACTCTAACTCTAACTCTAACTCTAACTCTAACTCTAACTCTAACTCTAACTCTAACTCTAACTCTAACTCTAACTCTAACTCTAACTCTAACTCTAACTCTAACTCTAACTCTAACTCTAACTCTAACTCTAACTCTAACTCTAACTCTTACTCTAACTCTAACTCTAACTCTAACTCTAACTCTACTCTAACTTTAACTCTAACTCTAACTCTAACTCTAACTCTAACTCTAACTCTAACTCTAACTCTAACTCTAACTCTAACTCTACCTCTAACTCTAACTCTAACTCTAAATCTAACTCTAACTCTAACTCTAACTCTAACTCTAACTCTAACTCTAACTCTCTAACTCTAACGCTAACTCTAACTCTAGCTCTAACTGCAACTCTAACTCTAACTCTAGCTCTAACTCTATTTCTAAGTCTAACTCTAACTCTAATGCCATGTCTACACAAAGAGTTTAGTTTGCGTTTCCAGTACAAAGTTGAGTTTTTCTACTGAACGCAACATAAACTCTTGAGTTCTCCAGTACAATTTTGAAGGATGAAACTCAACTAAACTCAACTTTGTTTCTGTGTCAACCAAACTTAATTTGAGAAATCCCTAAAAATATGCTAATGTTCTTACAAAAAGGTACGTTCAAAGGCATCTTGTACAATTTTGTGGTGAGAAATATCAAAAACAGCTGTTTGTTTGTGTAATTTACTATTTGCAAACAATTAACAAAAAAGCGAAGAAAAGATCTTGGGCAAGTGTACAAGATGAAGTCTTCATATTAGTATTGGCCGATAAAAATTCCAAATTGCGCAGCGTAAGGAAGAATTCTCATGTGTATGCAGAAATGACTGTAGCTTGTCCTCAAGTGGAATTGATGTCACGGTGGTGGATGTGCCGACAAAATATGAGAACACAAAAGTTAACAAAGAAATGTCACACTAAACACAATTCTGCCGACGCATCTATGTGTGAACAGCTATGGTTAACTTAAAACTAAAATCAAGCTAAACTCTCTGTGTAGACATGCCATAACTCTAACTCTAACTCTTACTCTAAGTCTAACTCTAACTCTAACTCTAACTCTAACTCTAACTCTAACTCTAACTCTAACTCTAACTCTAACTGTAACCCTAACTCTAACTCTAACTCTAACTCTAACTCTAACTCTAACTCTAACTCTAACTCTAACTCTAACTCTAACTCTAACTCTAACTCTAACTCTAACTCTAACTCTAACTCTAACTCTAACTCTAACTCTAACTCTAACTCTAACTCTAACTCTAACTCTAACTCTAACTCTAACTCTAACTCTAACTCTAACTCTAACTCTAACTCTAACTCTAACTCTAACTCTAACTCTAACTCTAACTCTAACTCTAACTCTAACTCTAACTCTAACTCTAACTCTAACTCTAACTCTAAGTCTAACTCTAACTCTAACTCTAACTCTAACTCTAACTCTAACTCTAACTCTAACTCTAACTGTAACCCTAACTCTAACTCTAACTCTAACTCTAACTCTAACTCTAACTCTAACTCTAACTCTAACTCTAACTCTAACTCTAACTCTAACTCTAACTCTAACTCTAACTCTAACTCTAACTCTAACTCTAACTCTAACTCTAACTCTAACTCTAACTCTAACTCTAACTCTAACTCTAACTCTAACTCTAACTCTAACTCTAACTCTAACTCTAACTCTAACTCTAACTGTAACCCTAACTCTAACTCTAACTCTAACTCCAACTCTAACTCTAACTCTAACTCTAACTCTAACTCTAACTCTAACTCTAACTCTAACTCTAACTCTAACTCTAACTCTAACTCTAACTCTAACTCTAACTCTAACTCTAACTCTAACTCTAACTCTAACTCTAACTCTAACTCTAACTCTAACTCTAACTCTAACTCTAACTCTAACTCTAACTCTAACTCTAACTCTAACTCTAACTCTAACTCTAACTCTAACTCTAACTCTAACTCTAACTCTAACTCTAACTCTAACTCTAACTCTAACTCTAACTCTAACTCTAACTCTAACTCTAACTCTAACTCTAACTCTAACTCTAACTCTAACTCTAACTCTAACTCTTACTCTAACTCTAACTCTAACTCTAACTCTAACTCTACTCTAACTTTAACTCTAACTCTAACTCTAACTCTAACTCTAACTCTAACTCTAACTCTAACTCTAACTCTAACTCTAACTCTAACTCTAACTCTAACTCTAACTCTAACTCTAACTCTAAATCTAACTCTAACTCTAACTCTAACTCTAACTCTAACTCTAACTCTCTAACTCTAACGCTAACTCTAACTCTAGCTCTAACTGCAACTCTAACTCTAACTCTAGCTCTAACTCTATTTCTAAGTCTAACTCTAACTCTAATGCCATGTCTACACAAAGAGTTTAGTTTGCGTTTCCAGTACAAAGTTGAGTTTTTCTACTGAACGCAACATAAACTCTTGAGTTCTCCAGTACAATTTTGAAGGATGAAACTCAACTAAACTCAACTTTGTTTCTGTGTCAACCAAACTTAATTTGAGAAATCCCTAAAAATATGCTAATGTTCTTACAAAAAGGTACGTTCAAAGGCATCTTGTACAATTTTGTGGTGAGAAATATCAAAAACAGCTGTTTGTTTGTGTAATTTACTATTTGCAAACAATTAACAAAAAAGCGAAGAAAAGATCTTGGGCAAGTGTACAAGATGAAGTCTTCATATTAGTATTGGCCGATAAAAATTCCAAATTGCGCAGCGTAAGGAAGAATTCTCATGTGTATGCAGAAATGACTGTAGCTTGTCCTCAAGTGGAATTGATGTCACGGTGGTGGATGTGCCGACAAAATATGAGAACACAAAAGTTAACAAAGAAATGTCACACTAAACACAATTCTGCCGACGCATCTATGTGTGAACAGCTATGGTTAACTTAAAACTAAAATCAAGCTAAACTCTCTGTGTAGACATGCCATAACTCTAACTCTAACTCTTACTCTAACTATAACTCTAACTCTAACTCTAACTCTAACTCTAACTCTAACTCTAACTCTAACTGAAAAAAGATGGTAAATTAAATTTTTTTTGTTTTTTTCAATAAGAAATGTTTAACGATTAACTTTTTTTTTTGAAAGCTTAAATAAATTTTCTAAAATTACGTACAGCTTCGAGTTGAAGCTTTGATCACTGTATTAATTTTTTTCTTTGCTTTAACCACAACGGTTTATTTTTCAGCCAGGGTTTTCCTGCGGCGGTTTCTCATAAATAAACTTCAAGGAAATTAGTTGTTAAAATAATGCATGTGTTTTTATAACATAAATATTCAGCTCATTGACTTGAAAAAATAAATTAAACGAGCTAGCAGAAAATTATTTATGGTATGCTGTGTTCTTTAACATGCTAATACATAATAAAATAATGTCCAAACTAGTCTTCATTAATATTTTGTAGCGTTCGTTTAAAATATATATAAAATCACATTTATGTAAAATTTGACACTTCTTAAGATTTTTTATACTAAAAACGTTTTTTATTTTTGTTTTTGACGTGACGAAGTTACGTTGTACTGCTCTAGTTTCCAAAAAAGTTGAAAAATGAATTTTTTAAAAATTCATCTGCGTTGCATTGAATTATTTCTCGCTGAGTATAAGAGCTATGATTAAAAAAATGGTATGACTGTAAAGGCTAATTCTTTGACTTCATTATAAAAACAAAACAAAAATTCAAAACATGATCGGGTCGCAGGGGGAACTGTTTAAGCAACACAACTGAAAATTTGTTACATGGAATTATTACTCGCTGAGTATTAGTGCTAGGATTAAAAATACGATACGCCAATAATGGCCTACTGTAAATCCTCACAACAAAATTAGACAAAAAATTTCTGTCGCCATGGGGACGCTGAGACAGCCGCTCAAAGATCGATAACGCAACATTCATGCAGCGGCGTTGCATTGAATTTTTACTCAATGAGTATATAAACTACGATAAAAGTTTAAAAAGGAAAATGAAGGTTTTACAAATGGCTTTACGACAAAAATAAAAAAAAAATTCCAGCGTCATCAGGTCGTGAATATAGCAGCTTATGTAACAGAAATGTAATATCGTTGCATGGAATTATTACTCACTCAGGACGAGTGTTATGGTAAATTTTGTTTTACGACAGCGTAATACGATGTGTTATTAGGCTTCACAACTAAATTACAACAAAAATTTTTGTTGTCAAGATTTCAGGGATGCAATCACATAATGCACTAAAAATGATACAGCCATGAAAAACGTTGCATGGATTTTTAACTCTGTGACTACTAGTGCAACGGTAAATTTTAAGGAACGAAAACAAAGGTGAGGTGTTCGGGCATATGACAAAAATAAAAAAAAAATTGACGGCGTGTCGAAGACCCTAAGGGAACCGCCTAATGTGACGCATATGCATCACTTTTGCTGGATTAATTGAAATTAGAGCACAACCAATGGGGAAGCAAAAACAAAGCTAAAAGAAAAGCACCAACTCCAAATCCAACAACAACTTCAACTCCAACACCAACACCAACACCAACACCAACACCAACACCAACACCAACACCAACACCAACACCAACACCAACACCAACACCAACACCAACACCAACACCAACACCAACACCAACACCAACACCAACACCAACACCAACACCAACACCAACACCAACACCAACACCAACACCAACACCAACACCAACACCAACACCAACACCAACACCAACATCAACACCAACACTAACACCAACACCAACACCAACACCAACACCAACACCAACACCAACACCATCACCAACACCAACACCAACACCAACACCAACACCAACACCAACACCAACACCAACATCAACACCAACACCAACACCAACACCAACACCAACACCAACACCAACACCAACACCAACACCAACACCAACACCAACACCAACACCAACATCAACATCAACATCAACATCAACATCAACATCAACACCAACACCAACATCAACATCAACATCAACATCAACATCAACATCAACATCAACATCAACATCAACATCAACATCAACATCAACATCAACATCAACATCAACATCAACATCAACATCAACATCAACATCAACATCAACACAAACATCAACATCAACATTAACACCAAGAAACTTCGTCACGTCAAAACCTACGGGTGTGTCCACGGCACAGCCAACTCTTTTTTTTTTTTTCAAAAAGAGTTTTTAAACTCTACTAAAATTTTTGTTCAGCTACAAAAAAATTTTTCATTTCGCTATTAATTTGATTCTCTTTTAATTAACTTAAATTCGAGTTAATCTTTAACAACATATTTAAGTTGTTTTTGTTCATTTCATTTTAAACCCCAAAGTTCTTCGACTTTATTTAATGTTGTTACAAGCTTTTTTGAATTCGCGTTTTATTTCTCCCTGAAGTATTTAAAAAAAAAAAAAAAAAACAAATGCAAGCCTCTACAGTACAAGCTCGATAAATTGTGTACGTTTCCGGGAAAACTTTTCATGTTAATAGCTATGTATGTAATCGTATGTACTCGTCTACTTGTATGTATAACTGGCTGAAATTTAAAGCCAACATACGAAAAACTTTGGCTTAATTTATTGAATTACTGTTGATATGAGTGGAAACAGCTTTAATTTTATGTCCTTTTTAAAATAGCTTGCAAAAAAGGGCCAGCAGCCTGCGTATTGCCAGCAGCTTGATTGCGCTGTAATTGGAAAACTACTCATAAAAAATATATATATTTTATTAATTTTCTTGGAATTTTCTGAAATGTGAAGTCAGCGTATGGCATAAAAGTGATTTTTGCGTTTACATGAGTTTTTCCTTAGAGCAGGTGGAGTAGGTGTATGGGCGCAGTGGTTGAAGGCAATTGATACATTAGCAGTTTTAAACTTCAAACGATGACGAAGCGATTTTGAAATGAATTATTTATTATTTTCTTATGAGTATTTTAGAGATGATTTATTTCATCAGATTAAACAAAAAAAAAAACAAAAAGCCACCGCATCATTTTGTTTTCACCGGAAAAAAAAATTATTATTAAAAATATAGGATGGTAGAGATAATAAAAAACGTTCTTACATTTTTGTTTTTTTTTAAACCTATGGTGCCACTTCAACAGCAATACAGATTTTTTATGTTTTGATTGAAATCTTTATTTATGACTTTAATGCAAAAAATATTTATTATTTTAATTAGAAAATTTGATACCGAAAATAAAAATTTTATCAATTTGATGAGAAATCCAGATAAACTTTTAAATTATAAAATTGTAAAAATTTAATGCCACTCTTTTAAAAAATTAAAAAAAAACTATTTGGTCATTTGAACTCTTGTGAGGACTTCGACCGAGGTTCTTATGATCAAATTGTGTTGTGCGTGAAATTAGATGTTTGGTAACACAAATGACCGAGAACTGGACCTTGTTTTAAGCTATCTTCGAACAGCTAATGAGCATGTCATTGCCATTGTCTGCAAGGAGGTGATGACCGATCAGAAAAATCAATTTCAATTGAAACAAAATTTTCTGTGTCAGCTGGGACTCGAACCTGGTCTCAAATTGTTTAGTTTTTCATGTTAAGATTATGTTGATGTAATGTTCATGTTGATGTTGATGATTAAAGAGCTGCACGGGTGTGTTTGCAAGACATTGGTTTGTTGTCTGCATGCTCACTCTATTCAAGTCTCATCTTTAGCAGCATTCAAACACAAACAATATAGAGACCAAGCACAATGAACATAAAGCATATCGAAAACAAGACAAACGAGAACTTCTTCAAAGCAAGCATATAAAGTGAAATTGAAATGTGTTGATATGCTCGGTGCTAGACACTGAGTACTGGTAAACGAAAAACTAACGACAACAAAAACAACCAGTTGCGCACAAATAATGTGTGTTGTTATTGTTTTGTTTTTAAAAGCTTTTTCTGCTTCATATCAGAGCAAAGAAAAGAACATCGAATGTTGTTATTTCTCTAACACATATTTGTTTTACTCGATGCACAGTGTAGGATTTTGTGATTCTAGCGGGACAAAAGTCCAAAAATCAACCTGCACCAAAGCCACTGAAAACCTATTCAAATTGTGACCAATACACCACAATAGCCAATCAGAAGCAATTGTTTGTCATGTTGTACCGTTATTCTAAAAATAGCTCATTCAAAGTAGAAGCTTGTTGTGTGCTCAGTTCAAGGTAGGAATTGAGTGCACGTGGCAGTAATTTTTAAAGTTTTCGCGAAAGCAGTTCTTATATTGTGATTAACACTTTTTTAGTATGAAGTCAGCTGGAAATGGTATGTAGTTTTTGTATTTCAAGTCAAATTTGCACGATAAATATTTTACAATTGAAAAAATGGCGCAAAAGTGATGCAAGAAAAATCGTCGCTGTCTAGCTCAAAGCTATGATTTTAATAGGCTGCCAAAATTTTCTACACGTTTCCACACAATACTTTTGGTATCCTTGTATTGCCACATTCAAGCGTGTTTCAACCGTACCAGAATCATTTGCCTTTTTTTTCCTTTTATCGAAATATTTGTGGTTTTGTTTTCAGATAACTCAGTGAAAGTCTCGATGTGTGAACTATTTTGTTTATTAAAAAACGGAGGAAGTAACATATGTGCATCAAATCCTAGGTTGGAACGTTTACTCTCGGACCCAGTCTTAAATTCTTTTCGACCAAAACAAAATGTTAAAGCTTTGAATTTAACCCGCAAGTTCTTCAGCTGCTGCAAACGCCTCACATCGAATACGAAAGTAATGCAAAGCCACAAGAAGAAAGTAATAACAGCTCAACTTCGGAGGACTCTGATGAAACTGATTACAGTTTGTAGAGAATTAAATGTTTCCTTGCCAATTTCAACGTACCTTATTGGCACATAAGCCAAGATATTCAGCGATTTATTTTTTGTTAATTTTTTCTTTTGTTTTTGTTACATAAATCAAGTACTGAAATATTAATTTTATGTCTTTAGAGGTTATAAAAAAATATTGGTTAATTTTATATAATTTTAATATTTCCTGCTGCTTAATATTTTAGAGCAGCTTATAGAGAAGCAAGTCCTTAATGTTTGATCAAAAAGATGAATATGCATATCTTGTTTAAAAAGTATTGCGATTCAAACTTTTTCAATGGGAGGGGGAGTGAGCGGATGTCGTTAAAAATAGCAGGCGGTTAATTCAAGCTTCCAGACAGCTATGTACAATAGGGCGTATCGAAAAATTTAGATAGTATTCTAAGAGGTCTCAAAAGTTGCATGGGGTTGTCAACATCACCCAAAAAAAATTTTATGGAAAAAACAGGATGTCTTCCTGGCCCGCAAGGACAAAGTTGTTTTTTGAGGAAAACAGTAAAAAATAACGACCTTAAAATGCTTTGACTTTTATGAAAAAAACTATGTATGTCTTAAAGCAAAAGTAAGTATAGGTTTAAACTAACAATATATTGGTTAACACGATGCCACTCACGATTTTATCCATAGTGTCCTGTGTGAAGGATATTCAAAGCTAAAGTTGAAACCGAGATAGCAGAGAACTTTGGATTGTTAGCCAATAGTCTAAATTTTGGTGGTATTGATTATACTGTTAGTGTTTTCCTTAAATTTTCCGAATTAATTATTAGTATAATTTTTGCATATGCAGTTTCCTATTTTTGAGAAATGTATACTTGAATGCAATTTTTTTACTTTTTCAAGAAAATGAATATAAGATTTTATATCTCGGGTACCAGAAATGGTACCAAAGAAACTTTGCTCAATTTGGATTCTTCAAATATTCCTGAACAACACCTTGTCTAAAAGTATTATTTTAAAATACCATCTTAAGGCCACAATTTTATTTTCTATTTTGATATTTATTGATGAAATTGTTAAATTTCATGCTTGGAAGTTTTTTTTTTTTTTAAGTATCAAAATAGTTAATAACATCGAGGCCTTAAGCTGGTATTTTAAATTAAAACTTTTAGACAGGGTGTTGTTCAGGAATATTTGAAGAATCCAAATTGAGAAAAGTTTCTTCGGTACCATTTCTGGTACCCGAGATATAAAATCTTATATTCATTTTTTTGAAAAAGTTAAAAAATTGCATTCAAGTATACATTTATCAAAAATAAGAAAAGGCATATGCAAAAATTATGCTAATTATTAATTCGGTAACTTTAAGGAATACATTAACAGTATAATCAATACCACCAAAATTTAGACTATTGGGTAACAATCAAAAGTTCTGTGCTATCTCGATTACAACTTTTGTTTCAAATATCCTTCACACAGGACACTGTGGATAAGAATCGTGAAAAGCATCATGTTAACCAATATATTGTTAGTTTAAGCCTTTACCTACTTTTGCTTTAAGACATACGTAGTTTTTTTTATAAATGTCAAAGCATTTTAAGGTCGTTATTTTTTACTGTTTTCCTCAAAAAACAACTTTGTCCTTGCGGGGCAGGAAGACATCCTTTTTTTTTCTTAACATTTTTTTTGCGTGATCTTGACAAACCCATGCAACTTCTGAGACCTCTTAGAATGTGAAATTCGAAAAAAATTGTAATTCGATACGCCCTAATGTACAAAATTTCAAGTCTCTAACTATCGTTTTTGAATTTTGTTCCGCTAGAATCGCAAAATCTTACACTGTGCGGTGTGCTCGTTGTTTTTTTGCATTGATTTGATTGTCTCGATTTGATCGTATCGAATATATAAAGCGTTTAAAAATAATGAGAAAGTGCATATCTCGGTGAGAGGCTAACAAATGCTGTAGAATGAGCACTTTTTTGTAAGAGAATGCTGCATTATGTTTGCTTATACTTGAAAAAATAAAGTAAATAGAGAACAAGACAATCAAATGCTCGATGCACTTTATTGTATCAAATACATTCATGCAGCGTCCGTGGCGTAGTTGGTTAAAGTGCGTGGCCGCTATGTCAACGAACCTGGAGACCCAGGTTCGAACCCCAGCAGCGACAGAAAATTATTTGAATTAAAATAATTTTTCTGTACGGCCGGCCATCTCTCTGCAGACAATGGCAAACCTCAGAGAGTAAAAAAAATGCCATGTAAATGTAAGAAATGAGAGAGTAAGAAATGTAAATGCCATGCTTCTTGAGAATAAGAACATTTTGTTCATCGCCGTTCGGAGTCGGCGTTAAGCCTGTAGGTCCATTTCTCGGTCAATTGTGTACAATCTTAATAACACGCGCAACACAATTGATCATAAGAAGCTAGGTCAAAGTCCTTTCAAGGGCTGAAATGACCAGTTATATATTTTTTTTTATTTCATTCATGCAGCTCTTAAATGCCAATGTGATGTTGATGTGATGTTGATGTAATATTGATGCGATGTTGATATGATGTTGATGTTATATGGAAGTAATGATGATGCGATATTGATGTGAAGTGATATATGGCAGTAATGTTGATGTGATGTTGATGTGATATTGACATTATATGGAAGTAATGTTGATGTAATATTGATGAGAAGTAATATGTGGAAGTAATGTTGATGTGATGTTGATGTGATATTGCTGTGATGTTGATATGATATTGATGTAATATTTATGTGATGTTGATGTGATGCTGGTTTGATGTTTAGGTTAAGTTTATGTGATGTTGATGTGATATTGATGTGATATTGATGTGATGTTGATGTGATGTTGTTGTGATGTTGATATTATGTTGAAGTTATGTTTATGTGATATTGATGTGATATTTATTTGATGTAGATGCGATGTTGATCTGATATGGAAGTAGTGTTGATGTGATATTGATGTAAAGTGATATATGGCAGTTATATTGATGCGATGTTGATGTGATGTTAATGTGATGTTGATGTTATGTGAAAGTAATATTGATGTGATGGTTATGTTATGTGAAAGTAATGTTGATGTGATATTGATGTGATGTTGATGTGATATTTATATGACGTTGATGTTATTTTGCTGTAATGTTGATGAGATGTTGATGTGATGTTGATTTAATATTGATGCGAAGTTGATGTGATGTTAATATTACATGGAAGTAATGTTGATTCAATATTGATTTGAAGTGATATATGGCAGTAATATTGATGCGATGTTAATATGACGTTAATGTGATGTGATGTTGATGTGATGTTGATGTGATGGTTATGTTATTTGAAAGTAATGTTGATGTGATATTGATGTGATGTTGATCTGATGTTGATGAGATGTTGATGTGACGTTGATGTGATGCTGATGTGATGTTGATGTGACGTTGATTAATATTGATGCGATATTGATATGATGTTGATGTTATATGGAAGTAATGTTGATGTGTTATTGATGTGAAGTGATATATTGAAGTGATACTGCCATATGCAGCAATATTGATGTGATGTTGATGAAATGTTGATGTGATGTTGATGCTAAATGAAAGTAATGTTGACGTGATGTTGATGTGAAGGTTATGTTATGTGAAAGTAATGTCGATATGATATTGATGTTATGTTGATGTGATGTTGATGTGATGTAGATGTGATATGAATCTCTAAAGATTCATCTCTATTCATCTCTAAAAGAATATTTACACATACAAAAATTTAAAAAAAGTTGAATTTTCCGTAGAAAATTACCTAAATAATTTTTCTTGCTTTTATATAAAAACTTTAAATTTTTTGTTGACAAAACAACCCTTTTTAACAACAATACTGGCTTCTATGACTGCTTTATTTAAATTAAATACCCACTTATCCTTTGTCTTGCCAAAAAAACATAAGTAAAGACCAATTTTATGTTTTTTTCTTGATTTTATTATTAATACTTTATAGATATAATTTGATATTACAAACTTAGAAATCCAAACATTATACTCAGTCCAAAATTAAGCTAAATATATAAATGATATAGGCCTTAATACTTTCTGAAATATTGTCAATATGTGATTTATGTGGTTTTATGTGGACCGATGAATTTTTAACACAACTTGTTCCTAACATTTATTCTAGGTTTGATGAGCCCTCAACATTGAATGCAGCAAAATATTCCTCCTTTTTAATAGCTATCCACATCTTCTCGTCTAATCACACTCAAGTCATGCATCACTCACATTATGTCAAATGCTATTTCATACTTAGCACAGCTAAAGCCAAAACTTTCTAAAAGTCAACTAAATTGCTAGCAATTTCTTATCAACCCAAACTATTATGCAATGGTGCTTTTGTATTATGAGCTAAATCAAACTAAGATGGATGAGATGAGATGACTTTGCTTGTCCACCACAAAAGATGAAAAATGTATGAGCGTAAAATGAATATTTTGTCAAAAAAACCATAGCTGCTGTCCAACACTAAAAGCCAACGTTAACCGATCACTGTTGGTGACATTTTTGGGACAAAACCATGCCCTGATGGAAGAGCAATGGAAGCAATTCCACAACAATCAGGCATCAAAGAACAGCACAGTTTCGTACACACACAAAAGTATTCAGCAGCAGCACACACAGATAGACACACACATTGGCTCATGGGTGGCAGTGAAAAAATTTATCGGTTCGTTGACTACGCAGTAGCTGCTGCTAGCTAAGTGACAGTCAGCTTTTATTTTTATAACTTTGCTGTTGGTGTTGATGGTTTTGGTGATGGTGTTGGTGTTGTGCTGTGTCGTTACTTGGTGTGCGTATTGTTCTTACATTGAACCTATTTGGGCTGTCCAATTTTCAGTTGTCCTTGCTTTGCTCTGGCACACCAAAGACCTTGTTTGATGTTGCTGACATTGTCTTTTGAAGTTTGAGGATTCTATTTTTGAGCCCAGAAAACCGTTTGTGTTATCCTTATTCTTCTTTGAGCTGTTCACAAATTGTATGCCTCTCACTTAAGCTTGTTTTGGTTAGATAAATGTTGACTTTATTTAGGATTCTGCTTCTTCTTCATCTTCTGAGCTATTTTATTAGTTTTATGATTTGCTTTTCTTGTCATTCATAAAGGAAAGAACTCATAAAATGTTCATAGATTATAAAATCAAATAAGGTGCAAACTTATTTAAAAGCCAAAAAAGTAGGTGGAACAAAAAAAAAACAAAAATTAAGTATGTGGTACACGTTTCTGCAATATATGCTTAAGAAGTATGTTAAAAGGAGTCAGCACAGGTTTTATGGTGGACCATAAAAGCTGATTTTAAGCTGATTGAAGTGAAGCTACGATTGTAAAAATTACACAGCGTGCTGGGTATAAAATTTTCCAGCAATTTTCGGTAGCAAGCTATAATTAAAATTATTATGATTTTCTTATGACTTTTTTTGTTTTCGCTGCAATCCTTAATAAAAGCGCAAATGATGAACTCAGCAAAATAACCACAAAAAGTCAACAATATTTAACAAAATCAATATTTAACAAAATTCAAGATATCTTGCTTAAAATATCTTACATAAATGTAAAGAAGGTAATTAATGTCCTTTTTGTGACAAAGCATAAAATACATGCCCATTATATGCCAAAATACCTGTTTTGCATCTCCATCTGATAAGTAAGGTAATAAATTTTCTTTAATTTTTATAAGAATAAGTTGATTCATTTAAAACAAAACTCAATTTTCATAGCGCCATTATTTCTCCCATTCAATGCGCATTTCTTTGCGTTGCTGTTGGTGCAAATTATTAAAATTCATCACATCACTTCACGAGAAGAATGTTTCATTTTGATGCGCTTAAAATGTATCTATTCTGCGACGCATTTTATTAATATTAATTTGATCACGTTCTGACTTTGTTTTCCCTCCTACAGGTTGTTGAAGTTAGCTCTGATTTTTCCACGTTATTTATGGAAATTTTCTTCATGTCTCCTTTCGACAGTTGGCGCTGTTGCAAAAATCAACTTGACTTCATGTGATATTTGATCACTTTTGCTGCACGTTTCAAAAGTTGTTGTTTTCGTTGTTGTTGGTTTTTGTTGTTTTCCACGAAATATTTTCTTATTCTCAAAGCGCTATTTTCTGCTTTGTTTTTAGTTGAGCATTATGCAGCTTCTTTTCACAAACATCCCTAACTTGTTGCTTTATTGCTGAACTAAGTAAATTTTCTTGTCATACTTTGCTCCACAGAAATTTTTGTGCAAGTATCAAGTTTCGAACTGGGATCAAATATCACAGAAATTCAATATATTTTGAAAATAAATTTTAAATAAATTCAATTTCCATTCCCAGTCGGCATTAAAGCGTTACAAACAGGCCTTCGTATTGAAAGTTTATTTTCTATGTTTAATGGAATAGAAAAATCTGTCAGGTCTCCTTTCTCACTTCGCTAAAAGAACCTTCTCAAGAATCGCTGAAATAAGGAAAGCACTCACATTATTGAAAAATAAGAAAATCTGATTTTCATATTTTTCTTTCTTGTAAAGTCCCAATAAACCAAATGGATTCGTTTCGAATTCGAGACAAAACCGAGATCTCGTGTATTTAGTTCGAAAACGAAACTCCTTTTACTTTCGTTTTTGAATCCGTGAACGGTAGAAATTCACACTTAGTTTTCGAAACGAGATTTCTAGAATAATCGCATCGGTTTTGAAATGAGATTTTTGGAACAATCGGATCGTTTTCGAAGCGAAATTTTTAAAATTTTCTTATATTCTCAAATCTTCAAAAAATTTATTCAATTGCAAAGAAATATGTAGATATATCTTATCTCGTTGACATCTTGTGCATCCATTTTTTTTTTTCAAATTAATTTTCTTTTTGCTTCTGCAGAGGAACTTCTTGTGTCCAGCAGCTTCAGTCACGGCCGGGAACTTTAGTAAGAAATTTAGAAAGAACCGGAGGGCTTTTCTTGATCTATTTAATCTTTTTATTTATACTTTACCTGGTGTGGTGTAGCTACCTGATGAAGAGGAATAACTTAATACGTTTCATTTTATTAAAAGTAGACTACAAAAATGTCAAAATGCGAACGTTTATTGAAAGTTTATAAAACGAGTAGCAATTAATCGTTTTTATTTTGTTTTTGACATTTAAATCTATGGTTGCCACGGTTTCTTTTTTATTTTCTGGCAATTTGAGAAGTGTAATTTGAGGTTTTAAAATTAGGAAAAGAGTTGTATTTTGTTGCTTTGGTACATTAAAATCGTTTAAATAAAGACACAAACTTTTAAATATTGTTTTTACTTATATTCTCCACAAAATATACAAATTTCATAAAAAAAATTCGCTTTTTTAATATTTTCGGACTCATCTCGAATTCGAATAGAAAGCGAAAGCTCGGATCCGAGATCTCAGCTTCGTTTCGAGTTTGAAACGAATCCGAGTCCGCTCTGTGGTTTATTGGGTATTCATATTGCATCTAAATATATAAATACATATAGCTCATTCCAAATAAGGCATTGAGACATTTGGAGTACATATATTGCAAATGGAAATACATTTAAGATCAGAAATATTTGTGGAATATTTTTTTAATTTTTTTTCTTTAATAGAACTACTTATGTACTTACCAAATACATTTATATTGATACTAAATGTGTAAGAGTTTTTTAGAATCATGCATTAAAAAACATCAGGCATCGGGACACGGAGAATTTTTTTTTTTGTGAGATGACATTTTGTAACACAAATCTCTGCGTTTTGGATACATTTACAAATAAAAGTTTTTCCACGAGTTTTGTATAAAGCATTACCCCTTCATAATATGGCTTTATAATCTTTATAGGTCAGTTCAATGAAAAAATATTGGGACACAAATTGTAAGGCATTGGGACTTTTTCGTTTTTTTCATGAATAATTTCATATTAAACCGACACATACAAAACAAAAAAAAAGTTTGAGTGCGAGAAAGTAAACCCTTTCTAGCTATTTTTTAAAGCTCATTTAGCATTTTTCCCCAAAAATTTCTGGCAACACTGGTTGTTGCACTTCGTAAAAGTTTGTTTTTTCTTTTGTGATTTAAATTTCAAGTTAGTATGGCAGAGGTAATAAGATGGGAAACTTCGTTTCTTTTGTGAATTCTGTGGATTTTGACAGATAACAATGCTTGTTCTTCAGTTTTTTATGAAATCACGTATTGTGTATGGGAGTTAACCTCATAGTTATCAAAAATGGGTACTACACCCAAAAAAGTCTTGCATATTTTCTGTCAATACAGAAATGTAAGTATTGTCAACAGTGTTGCCATGTGTGCAGATAAAACTTGTTTTGCCAGTTTTTTGAGAGGGTAGAAAGTTTCCTTAAAAAATAAAGTTTTATTTAATTTTAACCAGTTTTTCAAGTTTTTACGATTAAAACGATGCGTTCTATTTTAGTTTTTTGAATCAAATAGATAAACTAAATTGTATGTTGCTACAAAAACATAAGTATCATTTGAAGCCGCTACTACTAATTTTCACTCCTTTTCAAATTTCAAAGTTTATTTATATGGCAGCGCTGTTTCTATTATTGTTGCTATCATTGTTTCTATTCTTTTGTCTAAGTTTCCCTTCGTCAAGTCTTGACGGCCAATTTTTGGCATTCCCTTTTAAACTTGACGCTTCAGTTTACATACATTCAGAGTTGACGATCAAGTCTTCCGTATTTTCTTGAGAAATGAAGTGGCCAAAATAACGGGGCAACGAGAGAACAAAGCGAATTGCCAAAAATTAAAAAAAAAACATTCAAGTCTCTTCTTCTATTAAAAAAATTTAATTTTGGCAATGATTATCTAAAATGTGTCGAACTTTAAGCACCTACGAATGTTTTAAAAAGGCAAGAAGACAGTATTTCCAATTTGTGTGTTTTTCTTCCGAATGGCATTCAATCAGAAAAATTGCAGGAAATTGATGATGAGGGCATGAGTTGCGTCACATTAATTTTGGTGATTTGAATTTACTGAGTGAAAATAATATTGAAACATTTTGGAAAGCAATTTTTAATCAGAAACGTGGAGATAGTTCCGAAGTCTTTCCATTACTTAGAAAACTAGTTTATGCTGTATTATCGATTCCTGTAGCAACAGCAAATGTAGAATGTATTTTTTCACAAATAAATATTAATAAAATTTAAATCAGAAATAAATTATAAATTCCCACCTTGTGTGGCATTCTTCGAACTAAAGATTTTTTAAGAAAAAACGATTGGAACTGCACACATTGCGAAGAACCATCAGAAATGATGAAAAAGTTTGATCAAAATATGTATCGAAAATAATTTAATTTTTCAGCTTTCATCATTCGTGAAGACTTTTCAAAAATTGCACATTTTTATTAATTTTTTTCTTAAACGGTCTTTCCATCGAAGAATTTCACGAAAGGTTTGATGCATAATTTATTACTGATTTATAACTGAAAGCTACAGATTTGAGAAAAAATGCTTTCTATATTTGCTGTTGCTTCAGGAATCGATAAAACAGAATATACAACTTTTCTTAGTAATGAAAATATTTCGGAATTATCTCCAGATTTATAAAATTAATCCATGTAAAATAATGTGATTCATTAATGCATAATTAATGTGTACAATTATTTTTTATAGGATGAAATCAACTATGATCTCAAAAATTGGTGATGACATTAACAACCATATAAATCTGAAATGTTTATTAATGTAAATTTTTATTAAACTTATAATTTAAATGATTTTAGTTAACGATGCGATTGTTTTAATTGTTTATAATTGTTTATATTGCGATTGTTTATAATCTTAATTTAAATACTTTATTTCGAATGCAATAAAAAAAATTTGAAAGTACACATTTGAAAAATACATGTTTTGGTTAATTTTTGATATCAAGTTTTTTCACCAAAAAACAAGTTTTTTTTCTGGAAATTAAAGTTTTTTTAAGAAAAAATATGGCAACACTGATTGTCACTCTAATTTATGGATTTGCTTTGATAGTAGACAAAAATATTTTTAATGGAAAAAAATTGAATTTAATATAAAAACATTTGTTCTATTGACAAGTACTGTCGTTAACAGAAAAAAATTATTCAGTTTCCTTCAGCAACAACTATATTTTTGGTTTAAAACTCTGTTTTGATGTGTATATGCATCAAAATGTTTGAATAAAATTTGTTAGTTAGTTTTTTCTTATGTGTACAGTGGTGATTTCGCTGAAAAAAATTGCATTTTCACCAGCGCTCCATTTCCCAGGAGAGCGGTGAATATAGGGAGAGGGGTGAGTTTGTCATGAATTTTTACTAACACATTTATAACATTTGCATTAGTATTGACTGCATTTTAGCATACGGCTATCTCTTTTTTGCCGAAGTTACCAATCTCATCATCTCTGAGTATGGTTTGAGAGTTCATGCGGTGTGGGTGTCGCTGTTTTATTTAAGAATGTACGCAAAAATTTTGCAATATCTTTAAACTTCTTTCAATATTTTAAAATAAAAAAACTGTAACTCTGATGGTGGTAAAATATATTCTTTTATAACAATATTTTGAAATTTTTATGAACAATTTTGTTGAATTAATTAAAATATACTTTGGAATTTATTTTAATTCAAAAAGTAGAAGTAAGCTTTGAAATAAAAAATAATTATCAAAAATATTTTTCTAATTAAAATTTGTCATTAAAATTAAAACCATGATACAAAAAATAGAGGTAGATGCAGACCTGACTGTGCTCTCTTCTCATAATGCCATAACTGTCAAAATCCATATAAAAAAAGTTGTTTGCTTATTTTTAATTTCTATGAACTTTTTCATAGCTTTGAGATTTTATATGCGTTTTCAACTTCGTGTTGACATTCGCGGCAGTACGCTGTCATCTAGCGAATCTACCTGTATTTATTGTATCATGATTAAAACAAAACCATGGTTGAATAAATAAGGTTGTCTCGTGGCTGATTGTACTCTCTTCTCAGTACCCATAATTGTCAAAATCAATGAAAAGATACAACAACAACTTCATCGGCTTTGTATGTTATCAATTTCCGCCTTCAGGTTTTGTATGAGCTGTCAACTTCGATTTGACATTTACGGGAACTCGCTCTCACCCATGCGACAACCTTATTTATTCAACTATGAACAAAACAAAATAAATTATTTAAAATTTAAATAAAAATTTTGAACAAGATATAGAGAAAAAAAAACAATAGATTCTATTCATCACTTTAACCTTTTTTGATCTTTTCTATGTTAAAATAGCGAAAAACAAATACAAAAATAAAAAAGAAAAACGTTCAATTGAAAATAAAACACTCAACAATATTTCTTTGCAATCCATTGCAATGTTGTGAGAGCTTTTAACAACTTCTTGTTGCAGTGTGAAGCTGTGCACTCGGAAAGCTTTCTGTGTTGTTGTTTGAACCGTGAGTTTATCACCACTAATATAAACGAACCTTAATGGCTGAATTACAATACTGCGTTAGGTCGGTCGGCCTTTGACAGCTCGACTAGAAACAATGGGTTCTTATGAAGCAACACAAAATATGACCTCATGCATTGCGTCGACCTCATCCCGTAAATATGAATTTGAGGGGGTGACGTACGATCAACGCTATGAGTAGCGACATGCTCAAGCTAGGTCGTGCTTTTGACATTCCATATTAACGCTGGGTTGCATTTTCGTTGAGCAATGCTAAAATGTGGGTATTCTTGGATTCCGATGGAAAACTCAGATTTTCATAGGATTATCGTGGGAATTTATATTTTGATGCGAGTTTTTTTTAAATTGATCAAATTTTTTAAATTAACATGCTGCTTAAGTAGTATAAAAATGATTTTGATGAATTTAGCATGATATTAATATTATTCAATTGTATTTCATATTAAAATTTATGCATTTTTTAGTATATTATAAATAATATTATAAGGGTATTCATGCAAAATGGCAAACTTATATATTGGTCAATTAGATATTTTAATGAGGTTGGTTGAGGACGAATACCCTTAATATCATTGTTTGAATAATATAACACACAAAGGAATGTTGTGGTAAGGTAGATTGGCAAATGCCGTTCACTTTGTTTTTGTAAAGTTGTACCCAAGTACTCACTAATTACAAGTGATTCAGCGAGCATTGTACAAAGGGGCGTGACAACTCGAATCTGCAATATCGAATAACTTTGGAATTATAGGTCGTACAACATTGGAGTTAGGTGTTCGGCCTCGATTTACATGTGCCGTTCCACTGGTAAAATTTTATTGGGAAAAGGGTGTGGCACTTTTTCGGCTGCCCAAATTGTGGATATAACTTTCGAACTATTAGTCACACATCAATGAAACTCGGTAAGAATGTACTATTTAGTCTTGTCCTTTGACTGGAAAAATTGAGTGAGCATTGGACAAGGGGGCATGGCACCGCCCATATAAGTCAAACTTATGGTATCAAATAGCTTTGGAGTTAAATGCCGCATAATAATGAAACTCGGTATGGAGTTGCTACTTGGTAATGTCCATCTACTAGAAAATCGAGACGAGCATTGTACAAGGGGGTGTGGCTCCACCCATACAATTACAATTTTTGATATCGAATAGCCTATGAAAGTAAGTCACAAAACGTTGAATTTTAGAATAGAACTACTATTTGGTGATGCATTTCTTCTAAAAAATTTGAACAGGCATTGGTCAAGGGGGTGTGGCTCCGCCCATACATGGAAATTAAAGTCGCATAACATTGAAACTCACAATGGAGTACCACTTGGTGATATCCTTCTACGCCTATGGTAGGCATATTGTAGTTTTAGGCGATTTTGTAAAAAGTTTCTACTACAGCACCAACTGGTGTCCAAGTTGGATCAAAGAAGATAGCGCCAAAATACTCACCGTACCTCAAAACCACAATATACCAATTTTCATTCTAATCGCATAAAGAATTGTACTACAGCGCCCTCTTACATGAAAATCACTATATACCGAATTTCTTTAAATTTGTACTTAAGCGCCCTCGGGTGTTCAAGGTGGATAAAAATTGATTGAAATTGCCCCAAAACACGCACCATACCAAAAAATTTCCATACACAAATTTCCATGAGTATTTCCGACTTGCTTTCGTTGACGAAATTTCCTACATTTTGCTCTCAAAATTTGCAAAAATCTCGGCAAAAATTAACAGTAATAATTATAATAAATAGCAGTAATTTTGATAAAAACAAGAAAAATAATGACATCAAGTAATTTTTTTGCCATAAAAACTGAAATGTGTTTCCAGAAATTCCTGTTTAAATCTTAATTTAATTTCACATTTTATCATTAAATTGGAAAGTGTTCATTTATTTTGAAGCTTCTAGTCCGAATTTTCACGTTAATATGTGACATTTTTCATTATTTCGCAGATTATATTACACTTAATAAAAAGATCTTAGCTTTCTAAAGTAAGTTTTATGGTTCTTAATGATTTTATGACAATATCTTTTAATTTTTTATTGATTAAAATTATAATTGCATGATTTCGGAAAAAGGGACGTTTTGTGGGATTTTTAGTATAGCTGCTTTTATTGGCATCACCAAAATGATAGACGCACGATCTGTCAACGCAACATTTAGTTTTGCAAAGTTTGAGGTCGTCCGTTTTGACAGCTTATATCGTAAAGTTTTTACAACGGAGACCAAAGTACGATCAAAGGCCGACCGACCTAACGCAGTATTGTAATTCAGCTATAATAGCTTAAGTAAACAAATTGAACTTGTCTTTAAGAATGTTCTTAGGTTGGGAGAAAAAGTTAACCGCATTCCTTTCCATAACTAAACTATCATATTTGTTGCTCATATGAACACGCAAATTCTTATTCTTTAAAATTTTTTGATCAAATTGTTGCAAATACAAAACTAATAACAGCAAGAAATAGAATTCTCAATCAAAGATTTATTTTCTTTGAGAAAAGAAATCATACGAAAATCTAGTAGAGTGTAAAAAAAAGTAGCATGAACGTATATTAACGGTGTAGTACAAACGTTCAGCAAGCAATTGGAGCCCCAGCTGCTGATTATATATCACCCGCTGTCATTAAATAAGAATGTGCTGTGGTTAATTTGCCAACAGCACACTCATGCCAGTGGCTACAAAAAATAAAACAACAAAAAATAAAAACCCCTAAAACAACATCAATTTCTACCCTAACAATTAAAGTTTTCTTTCTGTTTTTTTTTTCTTTTTTCACATTTTTCGCTTCAACAACAGCACGACCCACAGCATAATCATCAGCATCAACAGCAACAGCAACAGCAGCAGCAACAACACCAGCCAACGCAACAACAGCAACAACATGAAGGCACACTCAGCGACACACTGTCCTCGCTGCCACAGGCCTCCTTCAATTACATCAACTCCATTGTGGGTAGCGGCGTCATTGGGATTCCATATGCTCTGCATCGTGCTGGTTTTGGGCTCGGTCTGCTGCTGCTCATACTAGTCGCACTCATAACGGACTATTCATTGATTTTAATGGTGAGTGTTGGTCATTCGATGATGTTTAGACTTTGTGTGATGGTGGGTCACATGCCATGAGGCGCTGATAGTGATAATGGGTTCCTTGGGCATGACAAGCAACGTTACGCCAACAATATGACGATGAGTGCCCCCTAGCTAACCTGGTTAATAAAAGCTTGAACGACTCACACTTGAGTCTCCGAGATTGTGGCATGATAGATATGCGTGGGCGCTAGTTATGTAGGGTTGATGACGATCACAGTCAGACAAGTCCATCATCAATTTGACTGCAAGACAGACATTAGCTTCATTGCTTTTTGAAGAAATTGAATTTCCATGGCACGCCAAGCCAATAGCTAGCTCAATGGACAGCATAGCTCTCGTGTTGGTTATGTTCTGGCATATTAATAAGTTGGGCGATGGGGGCTGGGTGGTTGCGTGGTCGTTGTCATTAATGGAATTTGAAGCATGCACATGACAGTCGTTTGATGCAGATGAATCTCTATTTAATTGCTAGAAAAGTGAACAACGTGATGAGTTCTAAATGATGGTTGTGGTTAAGCTGAGACGAGTTCCCGTGAGATACTTACTAGCCAAGAGTTATTTGCATAATTATAAAGCATTTTGGAATAGCTTTCAATTAAACGAAACTTACGCCAAAGTAATGCAGTTGTATTTCATCAAATGTGTTCCTTTGATGAGACACTTAATGTTGTCAATGAGTAGCTAATGCAGTCGGGGTCCAGCATGCCAAGCTACAGTTTATACATCCAAAAACCATTCTGTTAAATTAACGGTACTTATATCTATAAATGTTTCGAATAAGTAATTCTAGCAGCGTATTGCAGAGTAGTTGAAAGGAATATAAATTCCTAACTTTCTTGAAATATATTTTTATTGTTGTGAGTTGACGTAGATCCATATGTTTTTAAGAGTTTCAAGACGCATTTAAATTCTAGCTACATATTTTCATAAATTTACGCTCTATAAGCTGAGAGAACAATTTTAAATATTTTATTGTCTTATTTGAACAATAAATTTTAAGCTGAAATTTTATATATTTGCTCAATATTACACACATTTAATATTGAAACACATAAACTGTTCAGTTTAATGGCTCCCTGGTGTTTAAATGATTTTTTTTTTGTTTGTTTATTTGTCTTCAACTGTATTCATGCAAACAAATATTATTTTTTTTTGGAAAATTGCTTTTCATTCACATCATCGAGCCAAAGGGCATGTGTATTAAATAAAAAAAAAAATTAAATATATACAAAATATTTCCATTGAATTTCTAATCGATTGAATTCAGCGCATAAACTACATTTTTTATTATATCCTTATAGCTGCTTATATTGGAAAATTTAATTTTTTTCAGGTTCGGTGCGGACACATTTGCGGCCGTTTTAGCTACCCGGGCATTATGGAGGCTGCCTATGGAAAATATGGCTACTATTTTTTATCATTGCTACAGTTTATGTATCCATTTTTAGGTAAGTTTTTCTTATTTTACTTTTTTGTGATTTCTTCCATTGTGACCAAACAATGTGAGTTTGCTAATTTGAGTTGTAATTAAAACTCTCAAATCCTCATTTTAACTTTAAAGATGCAAGTATGGCGAAAATTCCCAAGTATTTGAACATTGTTTTAAGTTCAAAGTCACCTGATAATGCACATCTTATATATTAATACGCAAACATCGAATGTTGTCGTACACTTTTTCAATATTTATTTTAGAATAAGGACAATGAAACGTACATCATTCGAAAGGTACTGCACCGTAGATGTGCCGAATTATGTTAGATTTTAAATTGATGACCTTTAACCCGAAATATTAACGTTGAAAGTTTATGTCAATTTTAGTTAGGGATCTCAGAACTGGGAAGAGGTAGAATGAAGAATGTGGTATCAGAAGAAAGGTCTGGCTACACACTATGATTGAATATTAGATTGGTGACCTTTGACCTCAAATATGAGCGGAAAAAGAGCATTCATTAAATAAAAGCTAAACTATAAGATATGGAAAAACATGATATAAGAGAGAAATTTAGACATTCATAAGGTGTACAAAAAAAAATTTAATATTTTTCACCATCGCTTACGGTTACCCTACAATAAGCACTTTTTCATGTGACAAGTGTCAATATATATTGTGATGGTAAAATTGCTTACAACTAGTAAATTTTGAAAAATTTCCGTTATTTTGACATAAAAATGATTGTCATATCTCGAAAACTATAACTGTTTTCAGTACAACGTTTTTTGTATGAAAATTCGTTGGTTGAGAAAAATAACGGTATACGAAAACTTTTTTGCTAATATTTTCCACGAATAGTATGTTAAAATAATTTCCCGTTATTATGACATCAAAAGTATTGCGATATTACGAAACCTGTAGATTTTTTCCATGCAATGCATTTCTTAAAGCAATGTCATTGCCTCAGAATGAGAAAAAACAATTGATATTTCAAATTTTGATTTTGCATGCAAATATCTCAGCCATTTTTCAATCGATTTTCCCTAAATTTTCTTTGTCTGAAAGCTTAATTAAAAAACCTTTGAGAAATAAGAAAAGATTTACCGTTATCTTACTAATTCAATTTCTTATGTTTTTTCAAAAAAACTCTAAAATATTCAATTTTTGCTTAAAAATTAGACCAGACATTTTTTTTTTGTAATTTTATTTTTGTTTTTCTATTTTCTTCTATCACACTCTTTCATATACCATATCATTTATTTGCAAAAATTGCTTCATTTTGACACATCATTTAATTAAGTGTTTCTATCATCGAAAATCATGAGCTACCCCCTATGTTTTTTTTTGATGAAAATTACATTTTTCAAAATGTTGTTTTTGTATTTTTAACAATGTTGTACAGCTTAAAAAATAATTTCTGTGAAAAAATTTTTCAAATATTTCAAACCACTCCAAAGTAATCCATACGCAAACAAAAATCTTGTGGTACACTTTTTTAATATTTATAATACAAAAAAGGGCATGATTCTTATATCAGTCGAAAGGTAATGAGCCACAGATGTGCCAAAAAATGGAAAAAAATATATTATGTGATTATTGCAGTTTAAAAGAGGTGTATGCACTCTCACTCTCATAGCTGTAATTTGAGTCTCACTGCTTTTCTTACTCGAAAGAAATTTAAAAAAAATGTTGTATTAAAGATAAGGAGTAGGAAAAAAATTTGGACAAAGATTAAAGCATAGAATTGGACAATGATAAGGACGAGAATTCAGACAGGAATCGAGAAGAGGAATTCGACAAGGACTGAGACAAGGGTAAGGACACAAATTGATACTTACCTAAAACAATATTTGGGACAAGATTGGCAAAAGTATAAGGGTCAAGAAATGGGACAAGGAATAGAACAAGGATTTGAACACACTTAGGATAAACTTTAGAACAAAGATTTAGAAATAAAGTTGGAAAAGGATTAGGAAAGGATTCGAATGAGGTTAAGGTCAGGAATTTGGATATGGATTAAAAGAACAGTTTGAACAGGAAGTAAGACAATTGAAGAGTCGACGTGAATAACATTGTAAGTGACAAAATTATAGGTTTTCAGGAATTGCAAAAAAAAAAACGGTTTTAATGGCGGACTTAGAGCCATTTGATTTCGATGTCAATGTCCAAAAATGTATGGAATTTGAGAAACTATGTGCTCTTATAATAGGCTAGAGCATTTTTAACGTTAGTATGCAAAACAACTATTTTTGATGAATATGTCGCTTACAACGTTATTCGCGTCGACTCTTCAATTATTAGTTTGGGAACAAATGAAAGGAACGGGACAAGAATAAGGATAAGGACAAAGATACACTGTCAAAATCCATGGATGGGTGCACGATACAGCCAACTTCTTTTTAACTTTACCAAGCTATTTTCAATATATATAAATAAAAAAACAAGAGAAAAATCTATTTTGATATGGTCGAATTTTGACCACAGGCGATACTAGTATGAAAAAATATATAAATAAAATAAAAAATAAATAACTGGTCATTTCAGCCCTTGAAAGAACTTTGACCTATCTTCTTATGATCACAATTGTGTTGTGCGTGTTATTAGTTTGTACACAATTGACCGAGAAACCGGACCTACATGTTTGACGCCGAACCCGAACGGCGATGAACGGAATTTTTTTGTTCTCAAGAAGCTTTACATGGCATATTGAATACTCTCTGAGGTTTGCCATTGTCTGCAGAGAGGTGGCAGCCGTACAGAAAAATTATTTTAATTCAAATAATTTTCTGTCGCTGCTGGGGTTCGAACCTGGGTCTCCAAGTTCGTTGACATAGCGGCCACGCACTTTAACCAACTACGCCACGGAAAAAATATTTATATCTTTTAAAAAATAAATCGAGTTAAATTAAAAATATAGGTACAAATAACAAAGGTCTGCGGATTTTTTGCCCAAGTATTTTTCTATTAAGATCCAAATCTGAAATCAAAATTCCCTAATCTCGTCAGGGTTTTGAGATATTTGAGGTAATTTTTACCGAGAAGTTAATTTTTGGGTTATATTTGAGGTTAAACACTTTAAAGTTTCTTGAAACACTTTTCTACCAACAGCGGCTTTTAATACTACTCTTCCTCTTCAAAATGAGCTATTATATGGGTATATTCAATTTTTCTCTGATATATAATGGCGATTTAAAGATGGCTTCATTAATAGAGAGTTATCCAATTTAGAGAGAGTAAAGTAAGTAAGAGAATAAAATTGAAGAAACTCACTAAAAATGCAGATTTCGATAAAATTTTAATTTTGTTATAATGTTTAGACTCTATACATGGAATACAATATCATTCAAATGTCCTCCACGAAAGTTTTTGCATTACTCAATCCTTTTGATGTAATTTTCGATGATTTTTGTGCACAACTCGGGATTGAGCTCGGCAATGAAGTGAGGAATGTTGGTTTTTAATTGCTTAAGAGGCTGGGGTTTGTTTATTTACGTAAACATACTCTCTTGCGTAGCCCCAAAAAAAAAAAAAGTCCAGAGGCGTCAAATCGCAGATCTCGGAGGCCAATTGACATCGCCAAATCTCGAAATAAGACATGCTGGAGGTTTCTCTTGCAACAAGCAAATTGGTGGTATTGTATGGCTTCTGGCCCCATCTTGTTTAAACCACATATCGTCCAGATCCATATCTTCGATTTCAAATAAAAAAAAACCGGTTAACATATAGCCATAGGGCTAAGAATTGACTGTAACGGTTGTTCCTTGATTATTTTAAAAAATAGTCCATCATTTTGCGGATCAATGGCACCACCAGACCATAATGCACACCAGAGAGTCACTTTTTGTGGATGCAATGCTTTCTCCACAATCGCTTTAATGTTTCTATTCATCCATCCATGCACAAAATCTTTTGGATCACAGTCTTTTGGTGGATTGTTAATACACGTGGCACTCATCCTGTAGCCATCCTGTCATACACAAATTATCATTCAAAATATTCTAGATCTGACTATCTTTCACTTTCGAATTATCTAAGAGAATTCGTGTGTCATGGATTCTTTTGATCATTTCTGCAGTTTGTTTGGGTTCTTTTGGGTGACTTGAACATTCTTCATCCGAAGTTCTTGTACGACCACGTTTGAATCCACATAATCGCTTAAGTCGACATTGGTCAGAACTGAGTTTTTAATGTTAATATGTTCCTTGAGTACAGGTTGGGCCAAATACAATTAAAAAAAAAAAAAATGCATTAAAATTAACAAAATTAAATTTTTTCCATGTATTATGGCCTTATTAGTAAGAGCAAAAATTCCCATTAATTATGGAACACAACATCGTTCTAGTGGCTACCTAGGCTGGCTTCGCAGTAGCGTATTCTGTCATTCCAATTTTCCAAAACCTTGTTGATGGTTTCGGGATGTAGCCCACGGATTGCTTGGATGATATTGGTCTTAAGTGCTGGAATCGTTTCCAGATTGTTGGCATAACATAGGTCTTTCACGGTTCCCCACAAAATAAGAGTCCAAAGGGGTCAAATCGCAGCTCAAAGGCGGCCAATTGACATCGCCAAGAAAGCTGAAAACACGATTTGGGAATTTGTTGCACAAAAGATCGATTGTGGCATGTGCTGTGTGGCATGGCGCGCCATTCTGCATGAACCAAATGTCGTCCAAATTCATGTCTCCAATTTCAGTAAAAAAAAGTCAATGGCAGAATTCTCCTTAGTCTAGTGCGTGAAATGTTTAGCTGTTGAGATCGATGGCGAGTTGATGTTCGTGAATTGAGTCTCACACTCTCGGCTTCAGCAGCCACATAATGTCTGCGCACAACGTATGACAACGGGGACCAGAAGTGTTGTCCACTAGCATATCAGTCTCACGAACTTTTTGCACAAACTTGCGTATAGCAGGCGCGGTGGTCAGGCGGTACAGGCGGTACTGAAGCTCCGAATATGAACCAAACCAAAGTTATGGCACTAAAGCAGTGATGTTCACGTAGTACCACGTGGTGAGACTCGAAAGCTTTATTCGAGAATCGAAACACGTACACGATCGAATGCACGAAGTTCTCTCAATCAGTTGGCGCTGAAACTTCAAGTGAGAAAATTTGCGCCTCTTGGTCGTCTCTTTTGCACTGCACGAAATGTTTGGGGCATATGAAAATGAGTTATTTGCAGACTTATAATAATAATAATAAAAATGATAGTGACAATGATAATGATAGCAATAATGATAATGATACTAATATAGATAATGATGGTGACAATGATAATTATTACACAATTCTTGGTTAATACCTGCACAACAATTTTTATCAGTGCAGAGAACGAGAGAGCTACAAACACAAGCACAAAAGTCGAAAATTGTAGTAGTATGCTTGTGAACACCACTGCTTTAGTGCACTTGTGGTATTAAGCAAGAATTGTGTTATAATTATCATTGTCACCATCATTTTAATTATCAGTATCATTATCATTATCACTATCGTTATCATTGTCACTATCATATTAATTATTATTATTATAATTCTGCAAATAACGCAATTTCATATGCCTCAAACATTTCGTGCTGTGCAAAACACACGACCAAGTGGTACGAACCTTCTAACTTGAAGTTTCAGCACCAACTGATTGAGAGAACTTCGTGCATTCGGTTGTGTAAGTGTTTCGATTCTCGAATTAAGCTTTCTTGCAGTGTTGCCAGAGAGACGAACTGAAATTTACCACTATTTGGGAAAAAAATTACCACTTTCGGAGAAAATTTACCTATTCCCAAAATAAAAAATATTAAAAAATTTTTAAATGATTAACAACCGTTATAATTTTTTTGTTAGTATACATATATTTTTCTCTCATCAACAAGCTAACCGTTAACTCTTGACGTGAATAAACCAGAACGTACCGGCTATTTTGTTTCGCTATTTTTGAATTTAATAACCGCTTTTACATTGGTTCTCTTTTGAGCCCAAAAAGTTGATACAACACAAGCGTACCGTCAATTTTTTCCCAATTTCTTCTCAGCATATTCGCCGCAATTAGACTATAAACTCGAAAAATTGTATAATAAATAATAATGACCGAATAGCTTGCGGTACATATTTCTATATATAAGATATATTTTTAAGTTGACAACTGAATATTCGTTTGTGGTAAATACAACTCGCAAACGAAGTGTAGTTGGCGAATATTCCAGTAGCGGTGAACAAAAATTTCTATGTGTGTATGACGATCGATTTATTTATTAATTTTAAAGTTATATTTCTCAAAACATTGATATCAGACTTAAATGTTATTGATTAATAACATAGTAATTATTTTTGATTTCGGTGCCACAAATTCACCTCAACAATGGTCACCTTATTTCTATGCTTTCACAGATTTTTTTCTTTTATCAAAACTCGAAACTAATTTTATTCCATTGTTACAAAAAGAACAAAAGTTGTTAACTTCATAACTGTTTTCTACAAACTACTGCGAGAAAATGGGTAAACTTTTTATAAGATCATTTTAACGATTTAAGCCTAGTGATGCTACCTAGGGGTCAGACCAAGGACTTATTGAACAGCGGAGTAATGATTTTTATTTGTTTTTCTCTGTTGAATAATACGAATTTGTCAACAGAACTATTTGATTGTATTATTGGATTTTTGTTTTTCATAAAAACCATGGGGAGAAAAGCAAATTAAAAAAATATTTATTAAAATTAATACCAACAATCATGACGAACATTTTCAAATCATTTTCAATCAAAATCAAATATAAAAAATATTGATATAAAAAACAAAAACAGACACTGTCTACCTTTATCAACAGCGACTCTATGAAAAAGCCAATCATCTACGCTTTTACATATAAACGGAATGACAAATTTTGAAGAAGGTTTTTTGGATTCAATTAACTTTCTTTATCAAATACATTGTATAATTTTTAATTAATTTTTCATTCAATTTTAATTAGTTGTGTAGCAAATGAAATGACAAGCTTGATTAAAAATTCTAAATTTTGTAAATGTTTAATGCGAAAAGTCAACAGAATTATTTTTGTCCGTCTGAAAGCAGTCAGATTGTCTTTTCTTTGACTTCACAAAATCTTCTTGCTGTCGACTTTTATTTTTGGCTTTTTCTTAATTAATAAGAACAATTGCTGTTGTAGCAATTTCAATAACACACAAATTGAATGAATTAAGTTATGGCAACATAATTTCTAATTAAGACGCTACAACTATGAAATAAAGTAAGAGGTACACAACTGTATAGGTAGGTCGTAGTGCAAATAGCTTAATTGGTTAGTAAGTAAAAATAAATATAATGATGTACCATTAGCAAGCTGAAATGATGGGTTTACTGCCTTACCCTCTATTGGTAAAAAGATACATTGGAATATAAATGCGCTTTTGGTGTGATGTTGCCTGTTGAGTACAATTATGGAATTTTTAAATTGATCGCGTTTGTTGTTTGCCTAAAATGTGGCCAAAGATCTTTTATTCAGAAACTAGCTTTTCCCGGCGCGCTTTGCTGCACCCAGAAAATATATGGGAACATAATAGGTGTATTCAAAACTTTTCTTAGACTCATAGTTTGACACCACTGTCATTTTCCATTGCCCGTTACAGTTTCCCAGTAGCAGAAGATCACCAAATAGTGACTCCATTTTGAGTTTGTATGTAAGTACTGCTACTTTTACTTTCAAAGCTATTCGATAATACAAATTTTAATTGTGTGGGCGGAGCCACACCCACTTATATAATGCCCATCCCAGTTTTCTAGTAGATGGACATTACCCAGTTTTAGTACAGTTGCCGACAGTGAGCAAACAAACTAAACTATCAAAATGTAGCCAAATCGACGAAAACCGTAGGAAATATAGCATTTTTATTGATTTGTGGGCGGTAAAAGGGGTGTGACAGAATTTTATGCCATCTCGTACTTGAAAAAAATGTACTGCCAAACTTTCAGCTCTATCATCTCAGTAATTTTGAAGTTTCCAGCCATCACACAGACAGCGTTTTGCTTTTTGTATGTATAGATTATTGGCTATAACTTTTGATTGCTTAGAGTTACTAAGATAATTTTTTCTAAGGAATTAATTTTTTGGCTTGTTTATTTTTTCAAAAATATAAAATCACAATATTGAGAAAAAAATTTTGTTCGAAAAAATCAAGGGGTGGCCTCGTTTTTTTAGCCACAAAAATGGTTTTTAATTTTTGCGTAAAATTGAAATAACTTTTGCTTATAACTGATATAGCTTTTAAATAGAGTTGAAATTTGCGAATTTGAATTTTTACAAAAAAAAACAAATTTTGAGTCATTTTTGAGGAAAACTCCAAAATTTCAGACCTTTTTTGAAAAAAATATTTAAAATATATATACTCAACTAACGGTATTTTTGCAATAAGGTTTTTATAGTTCTTTGATGAAGCTTTAAGACAAAAAAAAAATTTAACAAAGTGCATAAAAAAGCAGCGGAGATATTTGAATCGAAAGTCACAAAATTAAATTTCTGATTGTGTTTTTCTCATTTTTGAGCAACGATATTGCATTAAATATATCGTTATAGTAAAATTTTTAATAGTTTTCAAGATATGTTCATGTTTTTGATGTCAAAATAACGAATTTTATATTTTATAAATATTTGCATATGTAACAACTAAAAATATGCGATTTCGTAAAAAATTTATACTACAGCACCATCTGGTGTCCAAGGTGGTTCAAAAAAGATACTGTCAAAAAACTCATCGTGCCTGAGAACTACTTTATACCAATTTTTATTTTAATCGCATTAGCGGTTTGGGAGTTTTAGGTGGTTTTGCAAAAAATTTGTACTACAGCGTCCTCTGGGGTTCAAGATAGGTCAAAAAAGATTGCAGAAAAACACTCATCCTACATGAAACCACTGTATACCACTTTTCATTCTAATCGCATAAGCGGTTTGTGAGTTTAAGGCAGTTTTGTAAAAAATTTGTAGTACAGCGCCCTCTGGTGTTCAAGGTGGATACAAATTGATAGCCCACAAACACGCACCGTACCAAAAAACTTCTATACACAAATTTTCATGCTAATCGGATCAGTAGTTTAGTCCATTGCATAGTTACAAACGACATTTAGTTCCAAAGCAATTCCATATCAAAAATTTGGCCGGTGTGGCCAAATTTCCCCTTGTTTAATGTTCGCTCAAATATATAATAACTACCTCTTGGGCCCATAACGTCTACATATCAAGTTCCACTATCAAAACATGTAGAACTCAGGAATAATAATGATTTCTAAAAAGTGGGCGTATATATAGTTAGACCACGCCCAGTTTTAGTATAGTTGCCGACAATATTCATACAAACTTATTTACCAAATTTTAGTCTAATACGACCAAAAAAGTCTTAAATATAGCATTTTTATTGATTTGTAGGCGGTAAAGGGGGTATGGAAAAACAGGGGTATGGAAAATTTTTACTATGCCTATATTTTTCGCACAAATGCAAACTTAAGTGAGACTTGCCAAATTATTCCATTCATTTCCAATTACCCTTGCAAATATTTCCCCATATGCACCATATGTGCGCACCTGTATTGTTGATAAGTTCACTAAAATGCCTATAATTCATGAACCAATACCCATACATAGACCATTTATACAAAAAAACCTTCGTATTGACGTCACCTTTCATGGGAAACAAAATCGGTTCACGCATTACAGAGAACATCAATTTCATACACAATGCAACTTATTTTTATATATATATAGAAGATTACAACTACACAACAAAAACAAAAAATTCAAAACAAAAATTTATGGCAACACTATTCACTCAGTTTTGCACGTTTTGAATAAGTGAGAACAAATTACGCAACACTTTTCTGAGGAATTCCAAATTTACCGTTAAAAGCACGTAAGTGAACGGACTGCTCGTAGAGCGCTTCACAGAATCGGTTTGGTGGCAGCAGTCAAAAAAAACAAAAACCAGCTCTATCTGATAAAAATATTAAAGCGCGTCTGAAATTTTGCAAAGAGCATGAGCATTGGACCATAGAGGATTGAAAACGAGTTATTTGGTCCGATGAAACAAAAATTAACCGGTTCCAATCCGATGGAAAGGAATATTTCTGGAGCAGACCTCATGAAGCTACTCAGAAGCATCATGTGAAACAAACTGTCAAACATGGCGAAGGTATCTTAATGGTTTGGGGTTGTTTCACTTGGTGACATTTGGGACCGCTTGTAACAATTAATGGAATAATGAAGAAAGAGGACTACATCCAAATTCTTCAAACCCATTTACCGGATTTTGTGGATCACAGCACGTATCCCGAGGAAGAAGTCACTTTCCAAGAGGAAGGAGACCCCAAACACACGGCAAATATTGTCCAAAATTGGTTATCTGTGCAAAAATTTCAAACGATGAAATGGGCTTCGCAAAGTCCAGACCTCAACCCAATAGAAAATCTGTGGTCTATATGAAGAGGCGGTTGGAACAACACAATAGAGCGCCTACCAGCATAGAGGAGTTTTGGAACCGTGTCAAGATAGAATGGGAAAATATTCCAAGTGAATTTAAAGAGAACTTGGTGGAGAGTATGCCAAGGCGTATGACAAGTGTTATAAAAAACAAGGGATTGTGGATACCGTACTAACATTAATAATTTATTGTAGGACCAGAGAAACGTGCAAAACTGAGTTTATAGAATTACCTTATGTTTTTACATTTCCTTTTTTTATTTTTGTTCTGTTATTATATGAATTTAAAATTTTTTCCTCTTATAGAATAAAGAATATTTGCTTAAAGTTTTATAATATTTGCTTTATTATTTATCAATTTACGTCACTGTCAGAGAAATTTGCTGAACATGCACTCACGTTTGCTCGCCAGTGTACCTTGAGTCTGGGTAGCATACCAATCACAAATTCGAAAGAAAGCCTATTAGAAGAAATGGTAGATTATCCATAATGGAGAACTTTCAAAGTGCAAGCTCGACCTGCCGAACTTGCTTTCCTAAAAATATATTTTCGGCTTTCATGAATGTATCCATCGTGTTATGATTTTTTTCTTTTCATTGTTTTGGCAATGCAAAGAATTCTTTGCACGTCTGTGCAAGTGTGGCAAGTGGTTCAAGAACGATTTCTAGCAGACGATACAAAATGCATTCTCATTTTTGTTTTGCAGCCAAGAAAATTGTTGCAGCCATTCTGGACGAAACTTCCTTTTGAAGTCAGTCTTTGATTGGGAGGAAACATTAACACTATAAAATAAAATTTTGCAATTCATAATTAATTTTTAATAAATTTTTCAATTAAAATTAAACAACTTCCTCTTGCATTCAGCTTCACTTTCGCAGTTAGAAGTGGACGCTTCTCTTAAATCTACACAATCATGGGCATCAGATGTTGGTTTTTTCTTGTTAAACAAAATATTATAAATTTAATATAATATTGAATATTGTGTGTGTATAACCATCTTTCCATTAGTAGCGTATTTTCTTCCGCCTGTACACACTTGAAGGGCACACTTGAACAATTGTAAATAACGTTTTGTAATTAATATAAAAATTAGCGCTAAAATCCAGGTTGCTCATCTTCCTTTTAATTATGATTTTAAACTTTTCCACGTTCTGCCTACGCATATTTACATAGAGATTACGTAACCAGTCTTCAGCTTATTGTACACTTACCACTGAGATGAAGAATTTATGAAGACTTTATTGCGAACGCGTAATAAACTCTCTTTTCCAAAACAACAGTCATATAGCCATTTGTGACAGTCCATTGTAAATAGTTAGCCGTAAGGAATACAAAAATCTTTGCAGAAATAATGTAATCACTAGCTTGATAACAATGATTAAATAAAATATCGGGTTTTACTTGATTTAACATAAATGCGACTAAAATTATAAGTACTATTGTAACGGGACTGTCGTAATATCTGCTTGATTTGAAGTGACAGTATGAAACCTATCATTTGATAACTTTGCAAAAAAAAAAAATTTTATACAAAATATATAGACTTACAGTAAAATTTCTTAAAAAATTGGACACGTAACATACCCAAAAAGAGACAAAATCAAAATTATAACATTTATTGGTTATTCGCTTCATGTGAATACCTCATCTCATCTTATATATTAATACGCAAACATCGAATGTTGTCGTACACTTTTTCAATATTTATTTTAGAATAAGAACAATGAAACGTATATCATTCGAAAGGTGCTGCACCATAGATGTGCCGAATTATATTAGATTTTAAATTAATGACCTTTGACCCGAAATATTAACGCTGAAAGTTTATATTAATTTAAGTTAGGGATCTCAGAACTGGGTAGAGGTAGAATGAAGAATGAGGTATCGAATGAAGGTCTGGCTGCGCAATATGATTGAATATTAGATTTGTTAAGTCTATTACTATACATTTAAGATTACTATACATTAATCACAACAAGATTGGTGACCTTTGACCTTAAATATGAGCGGAAAAAGAGCATTTATTAAATAAAAGCTAAACTGTAAGAGATGGAAAAACATGATATAAGAGAAAAATTTAGACCTTCATAAGATGTGCAAAAAATACTTTGATATTTTTCACCATCGTTTACGGTTACCCTACAATAAGCACTTTTTCATGTAACAAGTGTCAATATATATTGTGATGGTAAAATTGCTTACAAATAGTAAGTTTGGAAAATTTCCGTTATTTTGACATCAAAATTATTGTGATATCTCGAAAACTATAGATGTTCTCAGTACAACGTTTTTTGTATGAAAATTCGTTGGTTGAGAAAAATAACGGTACACGAAAACTTTTTTGCTAATATTTTTCACGAATAGTATGTTAAAAAAGTTTAGCGTTATTATGACATCAAAAGTATTGCGATATTTCGAAACCTGTAGATTTTTTCCATGCAATGCATTTCTTAAAACAATGTCATTGCCTCAGAATGAGAAAAAACAATTGATATTTCAAATTTTCATTTTGCAAGCAAATATCTCAGCCATTTTTCAATCGATTTTCATTAAATTTTCTATGTCTGAAAGTTTAATTAAATGACTTTGGAGAAATAAGAAAAGATTTACCGTTATCTTACCAATTCAATTCCTATGTTGTTTTCAAAATAACTCTAAAATATTCAATTTTTGCTCAAAAATTAGATCAGATATTCTTTTTTTGTAATTTTATTTTTTTTTTTTTCTATTTTCTTCTTTCACACTCTTTCATATAACATATCATTTATTTGCAAAAATTGCTTCATTTTGATATATAATATAACTAGCAACCGTCCGCAGCTTTGCCCGCGATGTATCTTGAAATAAATTAACGCATTTTTTGTAAAAAATTTGTCTTATCGTTTTAATAGGTTTATTTTTTTCATGACATATAAATTGCAATCATGTAATAATTTCTGTATAAACAATGTTTTTTATGTGTTTGTGTTATGCGTAAGAATAAATTGATTTGAGGGATTTCCTATCCTAGAAAGAGCAACATATAACTGCCCGTGGGAAAAGCAGCTTTCTCGTAAAAAAATAAAATTCATTCATAATCTTTACATTTGTGTCGATCTCACATCAAGTTATTTGATTTCCAACTGATTTTCTGTGGTGGGGTTTTTTAAGTAAAAAAAATAAGGTTTTAGGCAATAGTTCATAATTTGTTTGCATGTAACTAAATCGATAGGGTCTCTTTGAGGAAAACCAAGCTTAAAGAATTAACTTTCGTTTGGCATAACAACCATGAAAAAATATTAAGCACAGACAATTTTATGCCGATTTAAGGAAACATGCCTCTTAACCGAAGACATTATCCTAACTTATTTTAATGGTATGAAAATGCATTTTATGCAATGCACTTCGGCTAATTAACACAATTTGTAGCTCAATTATATAAAACTCGTATTCGATAACGTGAATTGTTTTGGAAAGATATTGGTTTTACCAACTCCTTACCTTTCCAAATGTAAATTTATGTTTATGGAATGATTAAAAAATACTTTTTTTTCACTTTCAATAAATAAAATCATATTAAGTTAAAATATTTTCCTAGGTCTTATTTCAGTGACGAAATTATATACTAACGCTACAACGCTAAAAAGCTAAGGACTTGTTTTTATTTTTTAACGCTAAAAACATGCTAAAAAAGCCATCCAACCCATACCAATACGCAGCTTCAAAGCGATGTAATTTGCATCGCACGGCGTTTCAATTTAAGCTTAAATTGTTACCATAAATTTCATGCACTTCTATTTTGCAGCTTAAGAATTCTGCACGCAGCTATTCAACGTTTTGAATAGAAACACTCTCTCTGAATAATGAAACATTGAAGCAGCAGCAACAAAAGACGTGCTTGGAGAAAATTCTTTAAATTTTGCATTCTGCTGTTCGCGAACAAAGAGCTATCTCTCTCTGCTTTAATGCAGAGAAACTCTTTTCTGAGCATTGAGCAGCATTTTGTAGCGAAACCAAAGCAACTTTCTGCTAGCTGCAAGCAATAACAGCGTCGAAGCCAATGAACAAATCAATGCTTGCAAGAAAATTATTTAATTTTTCAATAAAATATGAATTTTACGACCAAATTATTGATCTTAGATACACGTCACCATCGACTTTTTTGTTGGAATCGGCAAGATCATTCGTTTGTTCATATATCATATTCACTTATCTTTTACGGTTTAAGCAGAAAATGGAAAAAAGCGCCAAATTTTTCCAAAAATACCGAATTTTGCCAGTTTCTTAGCCAATAACTTCTAAGCTTTGAAATATTTTAAAATTTTAAGTATACGGTGTTAATCTACAATTAATTACGATTTGAATAGTGAAAATTTCATTTAAATCCGTTCAGCCGTTCTTGAGTTTACTTTCATCAACGCCAAAAAGGCAACATTTCAAGTTTCATTTTTATATAATAGTAAGATAAGATAAGATAAGATAAAGTGTTTCTATCATCGAAAATCATGAGCTACCTCCTATGATTTTTTTGATGAAAATTACATTTTTCAAAATGTTGCTTTTGTATTTCTAACAAAGTTCTACAGCTTAAAAAATTATTTCTGTGAATAAATTTTTCATATATTTCAAACCACTCCAAAGTTATATACACAAATCTATGTTTTAAGCAATTTCCTTATCTACTTCATGTATTATACATGTTATTATTATATATCTATATATAAATAGGTGTACGCAGAACAGTTAAGAAACCTTTTCTCCCGTGTTTCTCAACCAATATTGATAATTTTTTTTTTTAAATCAATAAGAATAGGGAAAAGGAGTGCATCGAATATCTATGGTGGGCAATTCGACCTGAAATCAGACGTTCCAATCCACTGGATACATTTCATGAGCGTTGAAATAAAGGCGAGGCACTTTTCATCAGCCCAAATTTTAGGTATAACTTTTGAACTATAAGTCACAAATCAATGAAACTTGGTAAGAACTTTCTTCTTTGACAAAGGGGCGTGGAAAAACTCATACAACTCAAAGTTGTTATATCAAATAAATAGCTTTGGAAGCATTTCTACTAGAAAGTAGAATAAGGGAAGTAGGGTTCTGTGACGGGCATTGGACAAAGGGGTGTGGCTTCGCATATACACTGGTGGCCAAATCTAAAGCAACCAGAATAAAATATCGATATTAGACAAAAAAAAGTGGTATATATTACACAAAGACGGTAATTTTTAAAATTTTTATAAATGATGTTTTATGTATTTCAAATTAATAAAAAAATAAAAATAATCATTCATTACAAAATTTTTTTACAAACGAAAAAACGAAATTGACTCGATTTTTGGGTGGTCATAACTAAATCAACAATTCTTATTTGGAGTACCGTTATTTATTTTGTGTTATACTTTGTGCATTTAATTCGTTTGTTAAAAATTATTTTTGTGAATTTCTCAAGACTCAAGTGAATTTCTCAATTAAAAAAAAAATTTTCAAAATGGCTAGAAACAAGTATTGTAATACGGTTAAAGAACAAATTATAAATGATTATAAAAACGGTTTATCCCAAAAAAATATTTCGCAGAAATTTTCAATACAAAAATCAGTGATTTCTCGAATAATTAGCAGATTTCTTGCAACTGGTTCTGTAGCGACAATACATGCTGGAGGGAGGCCACGAAAAACAACACAACGCGTTGACAAAACAATTGTTCGAGAAATAAAAAAAAAGCCTTTTGTAACCTCAACTGAATTGGTGAGACAGTTATCTTTGGATATTAGCGCAAGATCTGTACGGAGACGAGCGGTGGAAGCTGGTCTACGCGCTCGAAAGCCATCAAAGAAGCCATTTATTTCCAAAAAAAAATCGCAAGGCCAGGCTAGCTTTCGCGAGAGCACATATCAGTTGGGATGCTGCTCAGTGGAGAAATATTTTGTTCTCAGATGAGTCAAAGTTCAATATCAAGGGCTCAGATAACAAAAATTTTACAGTAAGGAGACCGAAAAACGAACGAATCCAACCACAGTATTGCAAAGGGACAGTTAAACATGGTGGAGGTTCTACCATGGTGTGGGGCTGCTTTTCGTATGCTGAAGTTGGACCAATTCACCAAATAATAACAACAATGGATCGTTTCGTTTACAAAAATGTGTTGGAAAATGTAATGCTTCCTTATGCAGAAGACAATATGCCTATTATTTGGGTCTCCCAACATGATAATGACCCGAAGCATACGTCGAAATTCGTTAAAGATTGGTTGAGTGACACAAACATAAAAACTCTCGCATGGCCAGCTCAGTCTCCTGATCTGAACCCGATCGAGAACTTGTGGAGCATCGTAGATCGCAAGATTAAAAGGGATTCTGAGACTAATAAACACAACATTTTCAGCCGTATCCAGGATGCATGGAACAATATTTCTAAGGATCAAATTGAACGACTTATAGATTCTATGCCTCGTAGGTGTGCAGAAGTTATCAAAAATAAGTGTTATGCTATCGATTATTAACATAATTGTATAATTTTAAGTTGGACTCTGAAAATTGTTTAGTTATGACCACCCAAAAATCGAGTCAATTTCGTTTTTTCGTTTGTAAAAAAATTTTGTAATGAATTAATATTTTTATTTTTTTATTAATTTGAAATACATAAAATATCATTTATAAAAATTTTAAAAATTACCGTCTTTGTGTAATATATACCACTTTTTTTTGTCTAATATCGATATTTTCTTCTGGTTGCTTTAGATATGGCCACCAGTGTATAAGCCACATTTTTGATATCGAATAGCTTTTAAAGTAAAAATCACAGAACATGGAAAATCAGAATTGAGTTACTGTTTTGTGATTTCCTGCTGGTGGTGCGTTTGGTGCGGTATGAGTTCGGTTACGTTTGCATATGAGTGAAGAAAAAAAAAAAAAAAATGTTTCCAGTAAAAATACAAAAAAAAAAATCTATTTTTAAATGGTCGAATATCGACCAAAGGTGATACTAGTATATATAAATACTAAACACTAATACACTTTAGCTCCATTATTCAGTATCAAGAAGCAAGGCAAGAACGGCAATAAAGAAACTACGTATATGTTAAGCAATACTTTCTTCCATACAAAAAATGTTTGCTTTTCGTGTCATGCTTATTGTTGGTGTACTCGTACTTTTTCGTGGGTTGGTAAAAATTAATATCCTTCCTATCGATTTCAATTATGATCTGTATTCAATTCTATCTCCTTCGCAGTTATTTCATTGAAAACAATTTTAATTGGAGAACATTTCATTTAAAACTTCTAATCTCTTTCAGCCATGATATCCTACAATGTTGTTGTTGGCGATACTTTATCTAAAGTGTTGGTGCGTTTCTTTCCATCGTGGGGCTCTTCAATGGGTGCTGTGCGTCTAGGTGTTGTGTTCTTCGTCACAGTCGGTGTTGTTGTGCCGCTCTGTCTGTACAAGAATGTCTCAAGGTTAGCACGTGCAAGTTTCATCAGCCTGGCATGCGTGGTCTTTATATTATTTGCTGTGATTATTAAGCTGTTGTCCGGCGATTATAAAATGTAAGTATTTTATAATTGTGTATATTTTAATGCTTTAATTTTTTGTTACCTTTTACACGTTGCGTGTTAAATTTTTAAAATTTTATTTTAAGTCCTCCGTGATTTTTGCCTTCGTGGTTCATGTGTTGTCGACACCTTTTTATGAATTTCATTACAAGCGTTATAATTTTACACACTCCACTTCCATCTGCTGCTGCTGCTCCTCCTCCTCCACCATTTTGTCATAATTGCCTGTTTGCACAACATGTGCGTTGGTGTTAACTTTCGTTCCGGTTGTCAACGCCAGTGCCATTTTTTTTTTCTTTTTTTGTGTTGTACCATTTGCTAAACATGCAATTTTAAAATTATTTCACTCTATCAGCCACGTAATTTTAAATTGCAAAAGTATTCTAATTTGTTGTTTTGTTTTTTTTTTTTTTTTGCTTTGCATTGTGCTGCTGTGGTTTTTTTGTTTAATTGTGTTAAACTGTTGTTAATTTGTTGTTGAAAGTGTTTCGAACAGTTTTGTTTTTTACATTGTGGCTGGTTCTTGCACCATGGGGAAACATTAAATGCAACACAATGAAGTATACTGGTCTGTACGAAGGACGTAGCTAAATTTAATTGTTGCCTGGAGTCTTTTTTGAGTGGGCTTTCTTAGTAATTAAGTCTTTGTTAAAATTTTTCAAATATTCCCACATAGTGTGCAATTCAGAAACTTTGTAAAAGAAAAAAAAAATTTGTGGTAGTTGATGTGAAAACTGCAAATTGCTCCAGTTAGAATTCAAGGAATGTAACGCAGTGCTCATGTAAACAAGAATACAAATTTGGCATTTAACTTCTTATTGTGAGAAAAGAAAAATTTAAAAAAAATGTCCACTGCAAGCAAGTGGTAAATGCGTTCATCTCATTTTTTTAAGTTAAAAAGAAAATATATATCGCCCATTTCAGATTGAGGTGACCTATCAGTTGCACTGACCATCTCCGATTTGGCTCAAATTTTGTTCCTAGATTGGTTTATTGCTTAGAAAACCAAATCCGAGGTAATAAATTTCTATAACCATTTTTCAAGGCCAAAATAGGGTGTATTTTGAAACGACGTAGCTCAGTCAATTTAAATTCGATTTACGTAAATAAGGTATCAGTAAGCTGGCCCATTCTTAATTTTAAAGTTTACTGCCATGCCAACGACAGACGCTATACTTTTTTTTCAGTTTCTTTATTTTGGTTTTTTGTACGTTTCAATACCTTTTCAAGGATGTAAAATTAAGGTGTGTTCTTGAAGGGCTCAGAAGTTATGGCGCAAAACGTGCAGTGTTACAGAATTTTCAATACAAATTCAACTAGCTATCGACTTTTTATATTTTTGTTTGTAAAAAATCAAGAAAAAAAATTGGATGAAAATTGAATGTGTAGTTGAATATGTATTGAGAATTCTTTAACACTGCACGTTTTACGCCATAACTTCTGAACCCTTCAAGAGCACACCTTAATTTTATATCGTTGGAAAGGTATTGAAACGTACAAAACCCCAAAATAAAAAAACTGAAAAAAAACTATAGCGTCTGTTGTTGGCCATAACTTTAACTTTAACTTTAACATTTAACTTTAAAATTAACAATGGGTCAATTTACAGCAATTTTTTTAAAAGTTTTATATTTTATCCTTAACCCTAGGATGTGCGGCTGGACTTTTCTAGGCCCATTTTGACTTTGAGGTTATCTAAACGTAACGAAACCAGCTAAAGATTATTTGCATTGATTTCGCAGAACAAACCTGCTATCTTTATGTATCAAGGTGGTAAATTTACCTACTGGGCCTCACAAGGCCCGTTCGTTAAATGTATGGGAAATGTATGTAAGTTGCTACAGAAAACATCTTCAAACACGATCGACCTCGTTCGGCGACTCTATTATGCTATGTGTGTATGTATAAAGCTCTTGTATACATGTGGTCAGTTGAGCTTTCACTATATTAAAGCTCGAAAGTTCACTTCTTATGGCCAACTCTCACGGGATTGCTTGATTGGCAATCAATGAACTCTTCTTACTCTCTTTCATATGCTGATTGTTGGTAGCTCCCACGACACGCCAATCATAATTTTGCATTTCTTTGAACATTTTATTTCGTAACCTAGCAACACTATTCAGATTGCTGATTGCCAACCAGTGTTGCCAGATTGAGGTAAATTTCTCTAATTGAGGTAATTTTTGACTCATTTTTTGGGCAGAGGTAAAAAAGGTAATTTTTGACCAAAAGTGGTAAATTTTGCGGAAATAATAATTTTCTTAGACTTGTTAATTTTTCGAGTTATTGGCAGTACTGTAACCTGTACTGAGCATGAGTATTACTGAACATACTCACAAGTAGTTTAATATTCTTGTGAATCATCCTGTGTAACAAAAAAAATATCTGCATTATCCATCTTTAGTTACTGAACAATTTACATTGGTCAATAATTGAAATCAATTTTTCGAATTTGTAGGGTAATTGCGGCGAATTGGCTGAGAAGAAATTGGGGAAAATTGACGGTACGCTTGTGTTGTATAGTCAACTTTTTGGGTTCAAAAGAAAACCAATGTAAAAGGGATAAAAGCAACAAGTGAATCAAATTCAAAAATAGCAAAACAAAATAGCCGGTAAGTCACGGTTTATACACGTCAAGAGTTGACGGTTAGAGGTAAATATATAAATATATGATGAGCTTCTTGATGAGAGATAAATATATGTATTACTAACAAAAAAATTATAACGGTTGTTAATCATTTAAAAATTTTTTAATTTTTTTTTTATTTTGGGAAAAGGTAAATTTTCTCCGAAAGTGGTAAATTTTTTCCCAAATAGTGGTAAATTTTAGTTCGTCTCTCTGGCAACACTGTTGCCAACATGTACAGCAATCTCAAAATGAACAAATTTAGATTGCTGCAATCTGTGTTCATCCGCTCCGGCTCTCAGAGCTTTTGATAGTTTCACATTGAAAGCAACAACAAAACGATTAGATTGTTTGATCAAATTCACCGTGTGAGTTGGGGATTATAGATTTATTACTATATGCAACTATACTATACTATATGAACTATGCAATTTTATTTTGACATTGATCGGGTAAATATGTTTTGTGTTGCATTTCTACTGTGTTTTTGTATATTTGAAATGTAACTCACTGAGGACAGACTGGCCGCGTTTATTTCGAGCGACGATGAAGAAGATGATTCAATCAGAGGTCATGATGATGATCAAGAATACTATATCCCGCCTGATGAAGCGTCTCATTGAGACGAATGGTTTGGATATCTACCGCAAGACAATGAAGAAGAGGAGGAAATTGTTGAGGGGGAGGCTTTTACTGTGAATGATTGCCAATTGTCCGTTGGCAAATTTTACTTATCCAAAGCTGGTGTTGTTTGAATGAAGGACACACCGGTTAGATACCGTCCGTTCCAGTTGTTGCTGGAAGTTTTATTGCTATCTTGGCATCATTTATTATTCACGAATCATTCCAATCATCACGCAAAACGGTTAAATTTCGTAAAATTTTAACGATTTTGACAACCCAGTTGGTTAATTCTCACATGGAAAATAGGGAAATGAATACTCAAGTCAGCCGCGGGCCTAATATTAGTGCAGCTATGGCGAAATTCAATGTTTTTGGAAGTAATCATAAAAAAATTATATATATGTATATGTATTCCTAATTTTTTCCTTATTATAACTGACCCAGCTGTACCCAGCACCCAACACATCTAGAATGCTCAGAACGCCAAAAAGCGCCGAAAAACACTCTTGTCGTATGAAACATACAAAATATTCATGTGCCTTGAACACGGCTCTGTGAAAAAAAATTTGCCTGTGCCATGGCTGTGCTGCTGAAGAGCCATAAATTAAAAAAAAAAAACATTCGTCGGTTTTGACAAATAAAATGCATTGAATGACGTCCCTTAAGTTGGTAGCTGCCGATTTTCCAATTCTTTGAATTGTCCCAATATAGCACTACGCCTCTCTATTAACTCATTATCTGATGTTGCTTGCAAATCTGAACGTAGTGTATATATTACTCCTAAATAGAAAATAAAGTTTTTTATTATAAAAAGATTTAAAAGCAAATTGCAGTTTTTTTCTTATCCTAGTTTATTTAGTTGGCTAGTCAATCGGAAAATAGCACATCAGGCTGGCAACTGTGAGAAATGACAAAGTAGCCATCATTCTGTCAAAATTGATAGCTACCATATTCACTTGCAGGGATGTCAAACCAATAACAGGGCTATATCGAAGCTTGTGGGATTCACTCAAATGTATAAATTGACGTTAGCAAAGTAAATATTTTTTTATATTTAGTTCAGGAACCGAAATTAAGGATAGCGAAATATCACTATAAAATTTAAAATTTTCCAAAAATTTCAAGATCGGTAGAACCCTTAGGATATAGATTTATTTTATTTTTAAAATTAATTTTGTTATCTTCAATCAAATACGCAAGTTTCAAGAAGTCTTGCGTTAAGGAAAACCAAAAAAAATTTATCGGGACACTCTAATATACAGTGGTGGTCACATAATTAGGGACAACAGTGAACGCTTTGAAATATCGACACGCTTCTTATAGGAAGTTGCTTATTAATTTATTTTTTAGGTTACAAGTAACTTATATGTATTTATGTAGATAATTTACAAAAAAAAAAAAAAAAAAAAAAAAAAAAAATTAAAACATTCCTAGCAACGTAAAAACTAAAATTAGTGAATGTTTTGTGAAAAATAGTGAAACCATTTTTTTTTGGTTTTTTACATTAAATATTATACAAAATTTTTTAATTTTATTTAACTTACGTCTTTTGGTTGGATATCCCTTGGATTTCAATATTATCCCTTATATCCCCATATCCCTCAGATTTTAATATTTTTGAAAGACTAGCCACTAAATGCTGACATCGTTCAATTGAAATGTTCTGCCATATTACCTTTATGTTTTGAAACAATTCATCTGCATTTTTTTATTAGTTTTCTTCTCTAAAGCCCTCTCAATCAGTGTTGCCAGAGAGACGAACTAAAATTTACCATTATTTGGGGAAAAATTTACCACTTTCGAAGAAAATTTACCTTTTCCCAAAATTGAAAAATTAAAAATTTTTTAAATGATTAACAACCGTCATAGTTTTTTTGTTAGCTTACATATATTTATAAGGAAACAACAAAAACATGAAAAAATAACATGAAACGGTACATTCACTGGTACATGATCCGACAACCGTTCCTATTCTGGACTAAACGGATTTCTCCGAGAGACGATCGCCAACCGACAGCCGCTTTGGTTCTGTTCGGGCTCTTAAACTGCTTGTGAGTATGTTTAGAGAGGTAATTGTGTTGCCGATAACTCAAAAAATTAACAAATCTAAACAAATTATTGTTTTCGCAAAATTTACCACTTTTGGTCAAAACTTACCTTTTTTACCTCTGCCCAAAAAATGAGTCAAAAATTACCTCAATTAGGGAAATTTACCTCAATCTGGCAACACTGCTCTTTACGTCTGCCCAGAGATTTTCGATCGGCTTTAAGACAAGGGTTTGAGCGGACTAATCAAATACGTTTACATTTTCTATAGAAAACCATGCTTTAACGCTCTTAGCAGTGTGTTTTGGGTCGTTGTCCTGCATAAAAACGAATGAAACTGGCGTATATTCGTCGGCAAATGCCTTCATTGTTTTTACCAGTACAGTAGACTCTCACAAATTAGAACCACTTTGTTCCACGGGTGGTTTTAATTTCTGAAATGTTCTAATTTCTGGTTTTTTTTTCACAGAAATTTAAAAGAAAAGAATGAAACTGGTTAAAAAAATTTATGTTAACGCAAAAGAATTTTTATTTATTAATATTTGATGTTTTATAAAATAAAACTCATATAATTCCCCTTTTTATATAAATATAAATGAGTAAAAATCACTTATGAATTTTAAAAATAAAGAAACGTTCAGAAATTAGAACCTGGTTCTAATATCAGAGCTTTTAATATTGAAATGGCAGGTTATAATTTCTGGAAAGCTCGAATTTGTGGGACTTCTAATTTGTAAGAGTGTAGTGTATATTCTTTTACACATTTTAGTACATTCGCTCAGTTATCGAAAAAATAAGGCCCACTGCAAACCACGAAAAAGCTCCCCAAACCTTATGGTTTATATTATATTCCCTCCAGCATGCTTTAAAGTATAGCGAGGATTGAGTTCTTTGTTTTGGGTGACGACGCACATACTTTTTTTCCATCTAATCCAAACAAGTTGAATTTTTATTTATTACTCCAAAGTGTGCCCTTCCAAAACTCTAAAGGCTTTTCGGCATGTTCCTTTGCAATTTGAATTCGACGTTTCAAATTCTTTTTTGAAATATGTGGGGCTTTCTTTGCAATACATTCGCAGAATCCACCATCAAGTAATCGACGTCTTAAGGCTCTTGTTGATATGCTATTGCTTAGTTGTTCCTTTAAGTATTTGACTGTGGATTTGCATAGAAGTCAGAAAAGGATCAGCTTTGCTTCTTCGCAAATTATTCATCTTCTGCTGCACTCATTTTTGTATTTTACAGCGGCTTCCTTTTGTTTTGTTTTCATTGCTTCCATAATTCCATAATGCATTGTGATTTTGAACGCAAAAGTCCTTTTGCAATTGCGCGATAATAAAATATAAAAAAATATAAATAAAATATAAAAAAAAAATATAATAAGTTGACTTTTATTCCTTGATATACTTATGAGCTATTATTTTCCGTAGTTCTGGAGTAAAGGTTTTCTTACGGCCCATGTTTAAAAACAAATTGGATAGAAAATTTTGTGTTTAAGAAGAATACCACTAATGAAGAACTTACCTCGATTCTCGTACTTAATTAAAACAAAAATTACCACCATTATGACCACCACTGTATGTCCAAAAGAAAATTAGACATTGATTGACGTGTGAGTCACAAAAACGTATTCTTTGTTTATATATGTATATACAATACTCTGTGTGACAAATTTTTTGGGCTGGAATGACTGAAGCGCCCAGCTAAAGGGAAGTTAGCGAAACATATTTTTTATTGGCATTTAACAGTTCTGAGGTTCAAGTGATATCTAATTTATTTTTTTTGTACTGGTTGTTATTTGAAAGAGGTTGAGAATATGTTCATGCTTTCTTTGAAAAAATGGTTTCTCTTCAACAAATTTCTTTTGTTACCAAACTTGGACGCGTCCTTTTACTTGCTCTTATATTTGACCCAATAATTGTTCTAACATGCTTCGTGACCAAACTCTTGTTTTATTCCAAGTCCAAAGTCAAGAGACCTTATCTTTGATCGAATCGCTTTTCCAATCTTTGTCCCAATTCTTTTCTCAATCTTTGCCCTCAATCTTGTCCTTAGTGTGTCAACACCCTTAATCTTTTACTTGTTCCATTCCTTGTCATTATCTTTTACCCAATCTAGTTGGTTCTTAATATTGTTTGTGTGTATCTTAATCTTTGTCATAATCCTTGTTGCAATCCTTGTCGAAGTCCTTTCCCCAATTCTTGTCTGAATTCTTGTACTAATGCTGGTCTAATTCCATGCTCTAATTTTTGTCTTAATCTTTATTCTACTCTTAATCTTATTCACGATCCTAATCTCTTCTCAAATTCCTGTTCTCATCTCTTCTCTAATCCTTATTCCTAGTCCTTATCCAAATCCTTCTAATACTACTTATTCGATTTTAATGTTAATTTCATTTTTGTTTTTTTTTTCTTTATTATTTTACTTTTGATTTGCACTTGGCATATTTAGGTTACTTTGAGGAGGTTCCCTAAGATACCACACGATGCGTTTCATTTTCATTATGTGACCATCATGTGACCGAAAACCTTTGCTTTTCTATCGTTCCAAAAAATTCAACTTTGCGCCAATAATAACAGAGTTATAATTTCATGCAACGTTTTTTAATTGTTGTTCCATTTCTAGGCATTAAGCGGTTGCATTTCAATGCATTAAGCGGTGGCTCCAAACTTTTTTTTTTCATTTTCATTATGTGGTCTAAAACTCATTTTTTGCTGTTGTAAAATTAAAATTTTCGTACCACTTCCATTCTGCGCATAATAATTCTATGCAACAATATTGCATTACTGTTGCATAAGCTGGCACCTTCGCGAGCTGACGGTATCATAAATTAATTTTTTATGTTTGTTGTTTAGTAAGGCCAAGTACTAAATAAATAAATATATTTAAAAAATATGAATAAATTCTTCATTCCACTGAATAATAATTCTATGCAACGCCGTTGCATGATTGATGCATTTTCGATATTGTAGCGACTCTCTTTTTTTGCGGATCATAACGTCATGCATTTTTTGCCTTTTTTTATTTTTTTTATTTTGTTTTTTTTTTTTTTTTTTTTGACGGAAGAGAGACCCTGGAAGATGACAAATACACAGAAAGGTCAATTTCAGTTCGGACGCCTGAAATTATTTAAAAAATAACGAAATTTTGTCGAAGAGGACTGCAATGCCTCAGTGAGAATGATGGAAGAGGCCTTAAACATCAGCAAAGATAGTATTCTAATAATTCTTCACGAGGATTTCGTCAAAACAAAGGTCTGTGCAAAATTTGTTCCACACACATTCGAAATCGAAATCGAAAGAGTTTGTTCCCAAAATTGAAAATAAAGTTGAAAAAATATCTTTTTGATGGCATTCCGACCATCCCCGCAGCTACGACACGGGCACTGTACAGGCATTTGAATCACCATTGAATCGCTGTACCAAGTGTATTGCATCGGGAGGAGAATATTTTGAGAATAAAAAGAACGAAAAATAAACAGATATCGTATGTTAATTATGTTTTCTAGAGCCTTTCTGGGATATTATTTGACACACCGTGTATTTTACTTGAGAGCTCTTTCATTTTCAACTAAACTATCAAACCGTTTTGTACCAAGGCAGACTTACCTGAACAAAAAAATTTTATTTAAAAAACAAAATTACTTATTTTATTTGTTACTTTCTTTGCAAAAATCTGAGTATTAACCATTAGGTTCTTTGTTTGAAAAGAAAGAGTTCGAGTATAAGATCCTTTTAACCTATTTTGAGATATCACGTTTTACATTGAAATAAAGAATCTTCTTTGTACTTGACATTTTTTTTGTTTCTTACAAATAAAACTGATGTGAAAAAAGGAATCCAGACAGTCCTTTCAAGAACTAGAACACATAAATTACAATTTTTGCTCTACGCTCCTGCATTTTGTTTTTTTTCTTTCTTTCTTTGATAACATTACGTATCGCCTGAATGGTCTTCGCCATTCGAAATGGTGCTATTGTGTATTTATGCCCAAAGCACCGCAGAAACATTTAATGCAACAGAAAAGAGTGCAAATTGTTGCTTCCTTTAACACGCTTCCTTTTAATAAACATGGCGGCATTGGCCGCGGCAGCAGCAGCAGCTACTAAATTTGCAAAAAGTTGCACTTGGAAAAAATGAAGTGAAAAAAGTAAACATTTCATACATAAAAAATGTTGTTTATGCAACTCGTGCTGCCAATTGGCAGCACTGACTGGTGCATGCCGCAAAGTTTGTATTTGCGAGTGTGTGTATGTTTGTGTGTATTTGTGTGTTTGAGTACTTTTACTATATCTCGTTGTTATTGTAGCTTTGGCTGACCTGCAGCAGAATCAACAGGATAGCATAAAATTGAGTGCAGCTCCCAGGCTGTGCCAGTGTGAAATTTGATATCCTTGCATTTAAGTGCGGCTTTTTAATGGTATTCGTTGCAGGAGTGTGAAAACTGTTGCATACGCAGTTGAATGGTGTTAGTGGTGGTGGTAATAGAGGAGGAACGAATCGTAAAAAAAATGTTTTAAAGTGTTGCATTCATTAGATTGTTGTTGGTTAATTTGGGGTGGAGGGACGGTGGTGGTGGTTTGGTTGAATAGCAACAGGAAAATGTTTGCAAAAATAAAACTTTAACGAGGTTTTTGAAAGTGTTGGCTATTTGAGTGTGTTGATTTTATGCCTGAGATTTAAACTGAGGTTTTGTCTGGCTTTGGCTGCGTGCCAATGAGTCTGCGGCATAAAATTAAAATAAATTTCAAATATTCCAGTCCCTGAAAAGGTGCGCACTAACACCAAATAGTCTCACACATTCACACACACACACACACACACACACAAACACACAAACATACACGCACACATCCACACATAGCCATCATTAATGCATTCATTTGATCATTTCATTCTGGGCTTTTATGCAAATTTATTCATTTAAGCTTAATTGTTGCTTTGATGTGGGTGTAAAATTTTGTTTCTAATGTCAGGGGATGGCTTTTGTTTATCCTCTTATTTTTATTATCAAATTTTGAATGTTTTTGGTCACCCAAAATAACCACATTTTTTGTTAATTTTTAATGCAGCACAGACACAACGGAATCCTGGCGTTTTGCTAATGTTGACGTTATACCAGCGACCGGAATCATGGTTTTTGGTGAGTACTTTTAGTGAACGAAATGTATTAAATTACATAACGATAGTCAAATTTTTGCGTGGAGTTGACATAAAAATTCATGATTCGATTCAGGAAAGTATCTTCAAATAATTTATAAAACCACTTTTTAACAAATTCTAGGTAATTTTATTGAATACCTTCCATTTTTTTACTAATGAAATTATAATAATTTCGAGCACTGTACGCGCTTAACTTTAGGAATATTTTATGTTTTTTGTTTTTTTTTTTTGTGCACAACTACTAAGTAGAAAACTTTTTGCCATGTCATTAAGAGCTGCATGTCAAAACATACAAAATGTCATAAAAACAAACATAAATTAAAATAGTAGCAGTCACTCGAGCAATTTAAACAAATATTTACAGTATTTTATGCCTCAAAGGTTGAAATAATATTTGTAGACTCAACTAACAACTCAACTGAAATTGGCTAAAGTTGAGTAAAATTTCATTGAGAAAATTGTAAAAACACAAACAAAGAAGCATTGTTGCTTGTATACCTTTAAATATGAACTTTTAAGCTATGAACTCAAAAAGCAAAAGTTTATAAAGACTCTCTTTATTAAATTTGAAGCTACTTGTGCATTAAGTAGATGATATCTCAACTGTTCCATGTTCAATACACCATCACTGTATTTAACTTTGGTAATTCCATGCACGATTTCGAAAGAGAACAATATCTAAAGCAAAAGCAAAAGAAAAATCAAAAGCAAAATCAAAAACAAAGACAAAATCAAAACAAAAGCAAAAGCAAAAGCAAAAGCAAAAGCAAAAGCAAAAGCAAAAGCAAAAGCAAAAGCAAAAGCAAAAGCAAAAGCAAAAGCAAAAGCAAAAGCAAAAGCAAAAGCAAAAGCAAAAGCAAAAGCAAAAGCAAAAGCAAAAGCAAAAGCAAAAGCAAAAGCAAAAGCAAAAGCAAAAGCAAAAGCAAAAGCAAAAGCAAAAGCAAAAGCAAAAGCAAAAGCAAAAGCAAAAGCAAAAGCAAAAGCAAAAGCATAAGCAAAAGCAAAAGCAAAAGCAAAAGCAAAACCAAAACCAAAACCAAAAGCAAAACCAAAAGCAAAAGCAAAAGCAAAAGCAAAAGCAAAAACAAAAGCAAAAGCAAAAGCATAAGCAAAAGCAAAAGCAAAAGCAAAAGCAAAAGCAAAAGCAAAGCAAAAGCAAAAGCAAAAGCAAAAGCAAATACAAAAGCAAAAGCAAAATCAAAAGAAAACGCAAAAGCAAAAGCAAAAGCAAAAGCAAATACAAAAGCAAAAGCAAATACAAAATCGAATATAAATAGAAATTAAAATAGTATTGAAAAATTAAATTATAATTAAAAATAAACAATAAAATAAAAATAAGCATACAAATAAATAATCATAACATATCATACATATATAAAATCAAAATAATAACAAAAAATAGATATAAAAAATAAAACAAAACTAAAAATAAATTACAAAATATAATACTAATAATAAAAACATAAAATAAGAAAAAAAATTAAATAAAAAATTAAATATTTACAAAACTAATAATAATAATTATAATAAAATCAAAAACAAAAATAGAAAGAGAAGTAAACAAAACTAAAAATAAAATATAAAATGTACAATAGTATAATAAAAAATAGTATACAATAATATAGAATATAAAAAATATGATTATATTTATTTAATATTAATATTAATAATATAATATAATATAATATAATATTAAAAAGTGATATAAAAATAAAAATAAATTAAAAAAAAAATAAAAATAAATGTATAAATAAAAATAGAAACAATAATAGAAATTAAAATATAAATAAAAACAAAAATAAAAATATAATAATATTTTAAATTGAAATTATAACAAACATACAAACTAAAGTAATAATATTTATAATAATAAAAATAACAATTAATAAAAAGAAATTAAAATAAAGAAAAGGAAACTTAACTAAAAATAAAAAAGATACCTTATAATAAAACGAACAATAAAATAAAATTTAAACAAAACAAAAATAAAATAGTAATAAAATAAAAATAAAATTAACTACAAAAACAAAACTAAATATGATAATAATAATAATAAATATAAAAATAGAAATTGAAATAAACAAAACTAAAAGTAAAATATAAAAATTATAATAAACGTACAAATAAAAATAATAAGAATATTGAAAGCAAATTTTTTGAGCTCTAGGCCAATCATGTTGACAGCAAGACAACATGAAGAACAAAGAAGGCAACAACCAACAACAACAACAACAACGGCTCTGTATAGAGCAAATCACACAGCTTGACTATACAGACTATTTCATTGGCCGCTACACCAACTCATCAGTAATAATAATAATATAAATAAAAATAATAATAATAAAAATAAAAATAAAAATAGCATTAAAAATAGCATTAAAAATTAGAAATAAAAAATTCTACTAAACTAAAACTAAAAAAAAAAATGTTATAATAAAAATAACAATAAAAATAAAACTAGTTTTATATACAAAAATAAAAATAAACAAACCAATAATAATCATAAAGACAAAAATAAAACATAAAAATACATATAAACCAAACTAAAAAAAAAAAAATAAAAATAAAAATTAAGAAAATAAAAATGATATTAAACATAACTATATTATAAATAAATAAATATTAAAGAAAACTAAAAAATAAATCTAATAATAAAAATAAAAATAATTAAAAAAAATAAAAAAACATTTATTATCATAAATATAAGAAAAAAAAACTGTAAAAGATAAGAAAAAAAAAAATAATATTAAAAAAAAATAAAAAAACATAAATAAAAATAAAAAAATTATTTAAACAAATTCATAAAAATTATATTTAATGAAAATGATAATAAATATAAGAAAAATAAAACTGTAAAAGATAAGAAAAAAAAAACATTAAAATTAAAACACAGTAAAAGTAGAAAAAAAAAATATGTAAATAGATAGGATTTGACAAGAAATTGAACGGGAATTTAAAAATGATCAGTAAAGTATGAAGGCAAGGATTTGGACAAGGAAACTGATAAGGAATAATATAAGAATTACTTGGGTCAACAATTTAGTCAACGCCTAAGACAAGGATTAGAACAAATATTGGGATAAGGATTGAAGATTTACTGGGACAAGGATTTAGAAAACCCCTAAGACAAGAATTAGGACAAAGATTGGGGACAAGGATTAGGAAAGCGATTCAGAACAGGATTATGATTTAGATTTGTACATGGGTTAAAACAAGAATTTGCATAAAAATGACAAGGAGTAAAGCAAGAATTGGGACAATAATTCTAAGGATGAGAACAAGTTTAGGGACGAAAGGATATGGATACGAATAAGGAAAGAATGAAAATATAATGATTCGCAAAAATACTTAAGCATGATTGGTTTGCCAAAATACCTAAACATGATTGATTCGCATGATATTGGTACGCCAAAATACCTAAGCATGCTCATCCTTTTGCGGGTGCTACAGGTTCATGAAGTCTGACACATAATATCCACATATTAAGCATAATATGACACCTTATCTTAATATCACACCTTATCCAATACACCGAAAATTTTAGACCACGCCCATCATAATTTACGCATCATGCTTCTAACATTATACCATATCCATCATACTCAACCCATCATACCTTACCCATGATATATTATCTGTTATACCATAAGCATACAATAGCTAGTAAAAAATCCTAGTTATATCTTTTTCTATATAGTAAATGGACGTGTCTCACTGACATTAAATGCTTAAAGCTAAGCATAGAATTTTTTCCAATTAACGAACATGAAATAGATTTTTATGTATACCTTCCAATAGTGAAAAACAAGGCTAATTATTCCAAAAAACTTTTAACTGAAGTCAATAAACTCAAGATACCTACAATTTCTATGATATTTTACGAGTAGTGTTTACATTTTCACTTTCGGTTATTTTCGAAGTCCAATATTTTTATTAAAAAAAACGCGCCAACTTTTAGTCCAGTGGATGTGACTCGTTCGTTATTGGAAACAACTATTATCTGATGACTTTAAGCACAATTAACAAATTTCTTCTAATTTGTGAGTATGGAACGAATTCTAAATTGTGCATACAGAACGAATGTTATGGCATGTCTACAGGAAGAGTTTAGTTTGAGTTCGATTTGAGTTCAACCGAAGCTTTATTCACACAGAGATGCGTCGGCAGAATTGATTGTTGTTTACTTATGTCTTCTTATACTTTTTGCATCAATTACACTTGAGGAAAAGGATGCAGCCATCTATACGTAGTAGAAATGCGAGTTTTTCCTTGCGCTGCGCAAATCAAAATTTTTATCGGTCCATATTGAAATGAAGATCTCATCTTCAAGTTCTACTCGTGCCCAAGAACTTCGCTTTTTTTGTTCATTGTTTGCAAATAGTAAATTATACAATTTTGGAAACTGCTGTTTTTGACATTTCTCAGCACAAAATCATTCAATAATCTAAACCTTTTCATCTGAACAGAAGCATACTTTTAGGCATTTCTCAAATTGAGTTTTGATAAACTAAGAAAGCAAATTGAGTTTGGTTGAGTTTCATTCTGCATAATTGTACTGGGAACTCAAGAGTTTATTTTGAGTTTAATGGCAAAACTCAACTTGTACTGGGAACTCGAACTAAACTCTCTGTGAAGACATTGCATTGTAATGAAATTTTTTTACTTAAAAATCAACCCAGTACGTTTTCAATTTTCTGCCTAATAAAAAAATAAACCAGATCGGAAATGTGCAACCGTTCAAAAATTAAAGTTTTTAGAACATTAAAATAAAAAAATAAATAACTAGCCATTTCAGCCCTTGAAAGGACTTTGACCTAGCTTCTTATGATCAATTGTGTTGTGCGTGTTATTAAGTTTGTACACAATTGACCGAGAACCGGACCTACATGCTTAACGCCGACTCCGAACGGCGCACGTTGGGAAAAATATGATAAAAACGCTCGCATCGCTTAAAAAAAGCTGTAACGTCTAAACGGTTAGACGTAGAAGCACCAATTTGTGATATTTTATTTAGAAAGCATTAAAAAATAGTTGCCAGTACCTTTTCACTTTTTTTCGCTTATAAATTAAAGTACCCTACACTTGCAAGTTTAGACTTTTACAAGCCTTATAGCATGTATAGAAATACTTTTTTTTTAAGAAACTAAGTTTGAATCCTTAAAATATGTTGTAACGAATTATTTCCAACTTGATAAAAATTCATCATTAACCCTTTAAAGTGTTGTTCATTTTTATGCAATTTTCTTCTTTAGCAAAAAGAAAGAAAATATGACTTGAAAGAACCATGAGATTAATTGTGTTCATTTTCGACTCGAGCTCAAATGTGTAAGAACTGTTCTCAACTAAAGGGCTAAAATTTGTTTAACCCTTTAACGACCAAATAACAGAATGTCAGAATGCCAGAATGTATATTCTAGGTATTAGTTTAAAAAGTAATTCACAGCCATAAGCTAATATATATGGTAATAAAATTGTACCCAGTTGGAAAAAATCATGTACATTACCCTTATCTTCCTAATTAATCCTGAAAATTAATTTCAGACATTTATAAAGGCATTTATAAACAATTATAGAAATAAATTAAAAAATAAAATACTTCCTTACATGAAATTTAACAATTTCATCAAAAAATATCAAAGGAGAAAATGAAATCGTGGCCTTAAGCTGGTATTTTAAATTAATATTTTTAGAGAGGGTGTTTTTAAGAAATATTTGAAGAATCCAAATTGTGAAAAATACCGTCGGTACCATATCTGATACCAGAGATATAAAATCTTTTATTCATTTTTTGAAAAAGTTAAAAAATTGCATTCAATTATACATTTCTCAAAACTAAGAAAATGCATATGCAAAAATTATGATAATTATTAATTCGCAAAACTTACGGAATACGCTAACACTATAATTAATACTACCAAAATTTAGACTATTGAGTAACAATTAAAAGTACTGTGCTATCTCGATTACAATTTTTGCTTCGAATATCCTTCACACAGGACTCTGTGGATAAAAATCGTGAATGGCATCGTGTTTGCCATTATATTGTTAGTTTAAGCCTATACTTATTTTTGCTTTTAGACATTCGTAGTTTTTTTTATAAAAGTCAAAGCATTTTACGATCGTTATTTTTTACTGTTTTCCTCAAAAAACAACTTTATCCTTGCGGGACAGAAAGAAAGACATCCTTTTTTTCCTTAAAATTTTTTTGGGTAATCTTGACAACCCCATGCAACTTTTGAGACCTCTTAGAATACGATCTAAATTTTTTGATACGCCCTAATGTATAGTGTTTTAACTATAGCGGGTAATCGAACGTTTTAGCTTCAGTGCATACTTGGTAGTTTAGTTATAGTTTAAAGCTCAAATACTCGAAAAGGCGCAAGTAGTCGCAAGAAATTTTGGTACCACCAGAAAGAAGAAGGTTTGAAATGTAGGGTCTGAAGATTTTTCGTGGAATTGAGCGGAATAAAAAAAATGACAGCTTATTAAAAATTACAAATTTTCTGAAAAAAACACAAAAAACGCACAAATTCAAACATGCGTCACTGTCCCAAGAACAACAACTTAAAAAAAAAAATACACAGAACTAACCTTCTATTAATAGGCTTTCTTTGTGTAAAGTTTCATTAAATATGTTTAATAATTAAAGATTTTATAGGCAATTTTATTGAGTGGTGTCATATAAAAATAAAATAAACAAAAATTTTTTCAAAAAAGCGCCATCTATAGTTGACTGTGGAAACTACATCATACGATAATTTAACAAACAAAACTGATTTTCTGCATAAGGAATGTATCTAGATTACAAAAAGAATTGAAAAAATTTAAACCCCGTAACTCTCCAATAACTCCTAATGCGAGAGTTTTGCCTCTTTTTTGCCCAACGTGCGGCGATGAACGGAATATTCTCGTTCTCAAGAAGCTTTACATGGCATTTTGATTACTCTCTGAGGTTTGCCATTGTCTGCAGAGAGGTGGCGGCCGTACAGAAAAATTATTTTAATTCAAATAATTTTCTGTCGCTGCTGGGGTTCGAACCTGGGTCTCCAAAGTTCTTTGACATAGCGGCCACGCACTTTAACCAACGACGCCACGGACGCCACATTTTAGAACATTTCTTCCATCAAAAGAGTACACTGTGCGTCGTTGTGGGCAACGTGAGGTAGAAATAGGTAATTATATTATTATTAGTATTTTTTTTTTGTGTATGGCAAGCATACCCATTAAATAGAACCTCAGCTTGCATTAACAGTCAATTATAACAGAAGCTTTAAGTCCTTGATTGAGTTGTTATTCGTAGGTGCTAAAAATGAAAAATTCCTGCACAAAGAATTTCCCAACTATCTTTTTTTTATTCTAAGAGACAAAGACTGACTCCCACATTCATATTTTTTTCTTCTTTTGTCATTGTCTGCCTGTAGCACACATTTGAATAAGTTTGATAACAAAATCCACAACATAACAATTCTAAAGTAATTGGCAAAAGTTTTTCAACAACACATTTCCACACAAATTATTGCCAATTTGCAATACGAAAAGTTTCAGCTGTTATCTCAATAAAGAATAATATTTCAAAACTTTGTATTTGTATATTTTTTGTTCTGGTGTTTGCTTGTTGGTAGCGTTTATGTGTCACCACAACACGTTTCTCGTTTATCAATCGATGCGAAATGCAACGCTGGAGCGTTGGGAAAAAGTTACCCATGTTTCGATTGGATTCGCATGGACGGTGGCAGCACTGTTTGGCATTGCGGGTTATTCAACATTTCGGGCGCTCTCACAAGGTAAGCATTGACAACAGCACAACAAAAGTGGCGGCATTCAACAGTGAATGCTTCAAGTCATATTTAAATATAATGTTATTTTGTACGATTTATTATGCGGTTGATTTTTTTTGTTTTTTGTGGTTGTGTGACTCTTGAGCCGTCACAGAGGCGCGATAATGTCACTTTTTTGTTTGATTATTTTTTTCTTTCTTTCTTGCTATTCTTATCACTAAACGTTTAATTTAAATTCTGTTTTTTCAAGTGAGGTTTTAAGTTAATACTTAGAATTGAAATTTATTTTTGTTAGTTCTTATCATTTTTTTGAACGCATTATCTTGTTTTAATTGCAATATTTATTTTAAGGTGATTTGCTGGAGAACTATTGCTGGAATGATGATTTGATGAACTTTTCGCGCGTTTTGTTCTCGATTTCGATTCTACTGACGTTTCCCATTGAATGTTTTGTCTCGAGAGAGGTAATATTTGGTATATACATATAAATGATGTAGCATATATTTTTATCTCTGGAAACCTTAAACAAAAGCAAAATATTTTCATTATTACAATAAGAAAAAATTTTATATAATAATATGTTGTGAACGCTTAAATTGAATTGAGTATCTGTGAACGCAGTGTGTTTAGGGAATTGTCCCTCATTTATAAGAAAGCACAAAGTTCGGGTGCTGGGTTGCGTCTCAAACTATGTTCCATTGGATTTAAACTTGGAAAAATTGGCTCATAAAGAAAACTGACCAACTACGAACATTCGCTTTTTTACTTTTTGATGTAGTATAATAGGTCATGCTCAGTAGAAGGTCATTAAAAAATGTCTGGTCCTTTTAAAAACCAAATTTAAAAGGAAATACATGGACCTTTACAACAATGAAGACTTGTTTTGCTTTATCTCACGAACTTTGTTTTTTCAAAGACAAAAAAAAATTGTATGAATGGGAGGTCCATCTCCCCCCTGTTCAAAGTTATAAGAAAAAGTTTACTAAAAATAAATTAAATAGGTGTAATCAGTTCTACGCTTATAACTTCAAAATTAATACAACTAAAAAAAAAATAAAAGGCCATGTTGGATAGATATTGAATCAAGTTTTGTTGTACTTTGATAATTTTATTCAGCTATAGATATTTCAAAAATTGGATATTTTATGGTTTTGTATAAGTTTTATTTTTTCTAAGGATGCAGTTTCAACTAAAGCTCTGCGAAGAACCATCCAAATACACTAGTTCTGTATTGTTATTTTTTTTATATCTACTTGTATCTGTTTCGCTCTCTCTGGATTAAGTATGCATGGAATACTTCTCTTTCAGAAAACAATGGAATAGGTATGTGAGGGTGAAATTAATAAGCATCAAAAATACGAGTTTGAGAATATAAACAACAAACAGATATATTGGTTATATTGTTATCTTTTCTTGGAACATCTCGGGTATGTGACGTCACAAGCATAAAGAATTAAAAGCGCAATTAACAACAACAAAAGAAACACTTTTATAAGTACAATGAATTTAAATTATTCGTAAAAAAGAATTTGAAAAATGATTACAATAAAAACTTAAATCACTTTTACGCAAAAGCAACTGGAATATTCATATTGAATGGATATGTCCATTTAATAAAAGAGTTAAAACAGTTACTTTACTTTAGGGGTGGGCAAAGTTACACGTATGGGCATTTTGCCCGTACGTGTATTTTGGTTGCACGCTGCTTGCTTCACGGGCGACAGCATTGCTTCATAAATTCGATGGTAAAGGAAACGAGGGACATGCACAAATATAATGAGATAGAGCGAAAGAAGAGCGTAATATAGAGTATTATATAGAATTGTGCTCGTTGCGCTCAGAGCAGTTCATAATCAATGTTGCATGCCATTTATATAAAAAAGGGCGTTTTATAATTTTACTATTTAATATTTTGAATTTAATCATGTTTATATCTTGGTTTCTATAAAGCACACTGAAAACAAAGTAGTGCTAAAGTGGTTTTTCCAGAAATCTTATAGGTATTAGAGATTTTTTTTTTGCTCTGATTTATACTGCGAAATAGAATAAAAGTGTACTGGACGGATTATAAAAATTAAACACACTGACAGATGGATAAAGTGAAATACAGATAAGCAAACGTACATGTAAGAAGCTCAAAACAATCCATTTTAAATTTTGGTTTGTATATCTCAGTGAAAAGTGCACAAAATTTTATAATGGGACGACAAAAGGTTAATGGAAAAATGAAAATAAGAAAAAACAAAAAATGTCATACAATGTTAGACTTGATTTTTTTAAACAAAGAAATTGTTATAGATCTTGAATGATTTTAACAAAAAACTCGCCTTTTCCCGGCGCGCGTTACTGCGCCCTGCAACTATATGGGAACATAATAGGTGTATTTGAAACTTTTCTTAGACTCATAGTTTGACACCACTGTCATTTTTCACTGCCCGTTACAGTTTCCCAGTAGCTGGAGATCAATAAGTAGTAACTTCATTTTGAGTTTGTATGTAAATACTACTACTTTTACTTACAAAGCTATTCGATAATACAAATTGTGTGGGTGGAGCCACACCCCCTTATATAATGCCCATCCCAGTAGTCTAGTAGATGGACATTACCCAGTTTTAGTACAGTTTCCGACAGTGAGCATACAAACTAAATTACCAAAACGTAGCGAAAGCGACGAAAACCGTAGGAAATATAGCATTTTTATTGATTTGTGGGCGGTAAAAGCGGGTGTGACAGAAATTTAAGCCATCTCGTACTTGAAAAAAATGTACTGCCAAAATTTCAGCTCTATCGGCTCAGTAATTTGGAAGTTTCCAGCCATCACACATACAGCGTTTTGCTTTTTGTATAGTATATACTTAAGTACTTATATACTTATAGATTATTGGCTATAAGTTTTGATTGGTAAGAGATACTAAGATAATTTTTTCTAAAAAATTAATTTTTTAGTTTTTATAATTTTTTCAAAAATATAAAAACACAATATTGGAAAAAAACATTTTCTTCGAAAAAATCAAGCCTTGTTTTTTGAATCACAGAAATGGTTTTTAATTTTTGCGTAAAATTGAAATAACTTTTGCCTATAAATGTTATAGCTTTTAAATAGAGTTATAGAGTTTGAATTTAAATTATTTTTGCAACAGAAACAAATTTTAAGCCTTTTTTGAGGAAAACTCCAAAATTGCAGACCTTTTTTGAAAAAAATATTTAAAATATATATACTCAATTAACTGTATTTTTGCAATAAGGGTTTTATAGTACTTTGAGGAAGCTTTAAGACAAAAATAAATTTAACGAAGTGTATAAAAAAGCAGCGGAGATATTTGAATCGAAAGTCACAAAATTAAATTTCTGATAGTGTTTTTCTCATATTTGAGCACGATGTTGCATTAAATATATCGTTGTAGTAAAATTTTTCATAGTTTTCAAGATATGTTCATGTTTTAGATGTCAAAATAACGGAAATTTTTTAATTTAACTAAATTTAAGAAATATTTTATGTTTTGTAAATATTTGCATATGTAACAACTAAAAATATGCGATTTTGTAAAAAATTTGTACTACAGCACCATCTGGTGTCAAAGGTGGTTCAAAGAAGATACTGTAAAAAAACACACAAACAAGATAGGTCAAAAAAGATTGCAGCAAATCACTCAACGTACATGAAAACCACTGTATACCACTTTTCATTCTAATCGCATTAGCGGTTTGTCAGTTTTAGGCAGTTTTGTAAAAAATTTGTACTACAGCGCCCTCTGGTGTTCAAGGTGGATAAAAATTGATAGCCCACAAACACGGATGAGTAGTTTAAGAGTCTATTGCATAGTTACATACGGCATTTAGTTCCAAAGCAATTCGATATCATAAATTTGGCCTGTGTGGCCAAACTCCCCCTTGTCTAATGTTCACTCAAATATATAATAATTGCCTCTTGGGCCCATAACGTCTACATATCAAGTTCCACTATCAAAACATGTACAACTCAGGAATAATAATGATTTCTAAAAAGTGGGCGTATATATAGTTAGACCACGCTCAGTTTTAGTATAGTTGCCGACAGTACCCATACGAACTTATTTACCAAATTTTAGTCTAATACGACCAAAAAGTCTTTAATATAGCATTTTTATTGATTTGTAGGCGGTAAAGGGGGTATGGAAAATTTTTACTATGCCTATATTTTTCGCGCAAATGCAAACTAAAGTGAGACTTGCCTAATTATTCCAATATTCCATTTATTTCCAATTTCCCTTGCAAATATTTCCCCATATACACCATATGTGCGCACCTGTATTTTTTCACAGCTGTATTGTTGATAAGTTCACTAAAATGTCTGTAATTCATGAACCAATACACATACAAAAACCATTTATACAAAAAAACCTTCGTATTGACGTCACCTTTCATGGGAAATTCGGTTGGGAACACAGAAACAAAATCGGTTCACGCATTACAGAGAACATCAATTTCATACACAATGCAACTTATTTTTATATATATAGATAGAAGATAAATTCAAAGTATAGAATAAAACTTATGTTTTTAAAAGAAATTTTTAGCTATTGTGCTTAAAATCAAAATAAATTTTTCAGATAGTTCGCGCTCTGGTGCACAGGTTCGTTCTCAAGGAGCCCATCAGTGAGTTTACGCAAGACAAGGATCCCAGCCTAGAGAAAGGTGCCGATATCGATGAGTACTCCAAGACGATCACATTGGCAATTGTCTTCACCGCTTTCATTATATCACCACTTACCGATTGCCTCGGTTCGGTGCTAGAGTTGAATGTATGTATTGTGTAGAATATATGTTCTAATATAATGTTAAAATTATCCTAACTAAAGGGTCTGCTGGCAGCCATACCTTTGGCTTATATACTACCGGGACTTGCTTACATACAAATGGAGCCGCATTCTCTATTTAGTCGCGAGAAGCTGCCTGCACTCGGTTTGGTGGTATTCGGCGCTATTGTTACCATATTAGGCGCTGCTGTATTACTGCCCGGCATAATGGGCGATTGTCGGTCAGACATTGTGATGAGCTACTGCAAGCATGATAGTGATAATGGCACTGAATTAATGGCGAGTAAACGCAATGTTTAATTTGGAAGTCAGTGAAAAAAAAGTACGAACTAAGCATGAAATATTAACCAATTTTTGCATATCTAAATGTAACTAAAACATAAAAAACTTAAAGACCTACATACATAAATGTGAATCTTTTGTATACCAAGACCAGTTAAACAGAATACAAAAAATATCAAACATTTATACAAACTTTACCAAATACCACTGAGAACTTCTGGAAAAGAGACAGTAGAATCTATCAAAATTAAAAAAAAAATATTTTAAAAAATTAGCTGAAATTGGTTATAAAACTATGAAACAACAACAAATATCTGTAGTTAAGTAGTCAAGCATTCATGCTCAGTATTTGCTGTTACTACTACATATATATATATATAAAAAAAATGGGAACTTAACAAAGCTTAGCAATAAGTAGCTGAAAGTAGTTTAAGTTGTAAGTACCAAATGAAACAATTTTAATTATTTAAAGAGTGACCCCTTTTTTTGCATTAATTGATAAGGAGAAGAAATTTTTGAAAATTTAGAATTTGAAATTATATAAAGTAGCTTTTACTCTCATGCACCTTGTATGATATGAACAACAAATTTTGCGAAACAAAAACTGAAAGAAAAATAAAATAAAAATGTACCTTTTGCTCTAATAGAAATAATATTTGTAATAAAGATATTTTGAAAATAATATATTTATAGCTTTAAATAAATTATAACTCTCAATATTAAATATATGTACACAACAACATACAGAAATATTGATGCAAGCCTGAGCTATATGTCATGCATACTATGCTAGTAACATAGTTACAGCGTGGGGTAAACTAAAGGCAACATTTTTTTCTTAACCGTTTGACTAACATACAAAGAATTGATTAATGTTACGTAGACTGCTGCTTATATTTTGGGATCTGATAACGCTAATGATATTCCAGTACAACTGACGCTTATATTTATATATAAGTGGAAGAATTTATGTATATTAGGGGGAATTATAAATTATTTTTGTAACGGTACTTTCGCAAATAAGTATAAGGAGCATGTTTGTAATTTTATTCTTATCGATAATGGAGGTTTTTGTAGATTTGTATCTATAGACCCATGACTTCTTCAAAAACTTATCTTTGTTATAGTATGACTTTAGAATCTTGATATACTCCCTTTAACTAGTGTTTTTGTACTTCAGATTTACTGCTTAGGGAAAATATTAAATTTGTCACGACGCTTGTAACATCCAAAAAGATGAGTGGCAGGTATAGAAAAGTCCATATCGTTGGCTTAATATAGAAAAGGTGTAACTCGAGATTTTTGTTACTTTACTTACCTAAAAGGATAAGGTACTTACCTAAAAGGATTTTTAGAAATTCGAAATACTTTAGAAGATACAGCTTTTTTTGTGAAGCAAGGTCTTCGTCAAAATGAGCTATTTCAAACTTTACTTCAAACTTTAAACGCGTTTATCTCGAACCCACGTTTTTCGAACTGGCGGCCATGATATCTCCAGTTCAACTGAACCGATTTTCATAAAAGAAAGTGATATCGACGCAGAATTGTCACCATTCTCGGGTGAACCTCGACCATAATTTTAAAAAATTTTTTACTATTTTTTTTTACACTAAACTACAAAAAAAAAACCGAAATTGAAATTTTTTTTTTGAATGGCCGCCATTTTGTCAAAAAAAATCACAAAATTAAGCTTGAGGTTCACCCGAGAATTACATCTATACTAATTATAACCCCGTTTTTTTTTTCATTTCGGACGCTCCGGAGACCCGGAATCGTGGCCGCCGTGACGACACCTTTTTTTTCACCACCAACTTTGAAGTCTCAATTCTTTTTGAACAGCCCACGTATCGAGGCAAAAAAAATTTTTTTATTTACTTTGAACCTTTTGTAATACAATAAATAAAAAAAGTTTTCAATTATTCTTTGCGTTTTCAAATAAGAATTTTTTTAAAAAGGGTCCAAAAAACGGGTTTTGAATGAGAAGACCGCCTTAACAGGAGGAGAAAAGAACTGAATAAAATATGGAAAACTTTGGATATAAAAAATTTTTTAATGCATTTTATTTAAAAGTAGGCAACAACAACAACAAAAAAGCATATTGATTTTTGTACGGGAGGTGTATTTAAGAGTGATCGACCAGAATATATTAAAAACACGATTTCGAAAAAAAACCAGTTACGCCTTTTCTATATTAAGCCATCGATATACTCTTAGCCAGCTACACCACCGGAGCCGATTAAGCCATGTCCGCCTTTGTCCGTCTGTCAATACGACTACAGCCAATATACTAAAGCTCCGTAATGAAATTTGATATAAATACATAACATATTTTGAGTGGCGTCCGTGGCGTAGTTGGTTAAAGTGCGTGGCCGCTATGTCAAAGAACCTGGAGGCCCAGGTTCGAATCCCAGCAGCGACAGAAAATTATTTGAATTCAAATAATTTTTCTGTACGGCCGCCACCTCTCTGCAGACAATGGCAAACCTCAGAGAGTAATCAAAATGCCATGTAAAGCTTCTTGAGAACAAGAACATTACGTTCATCGCCGTTCGGAGTCGGCGTTAAACATGAAGGTCCCTTTCTCGGTCAATTGTGTACAAACTTAATAACACGCACAACACAATTGATCATAAGAAGCTAGGTCAAAGTCCTTTCAAGGGCTGAAATGGCCAGTTATTTATTTTTTACATAACATATTTAATAAAAAATTAAGACCAAGTTCGAAAATGAGCCAAATCGACTACCTCCAAAAGAGTATACAAAGAGTCCTTAATAAAACGGTAAAATCATTTAAATTTGCGCAAAAAATCCACTAACGACTTGAAAATTTGCAGCTAAACTTCATATAAATATACACTTTGAGTTATCACCTCACATATAAAGTGACGTCATCAAAATATTAGAATCCTCATAAATTCCACAAAACTTAATGTATTAACTTGATATTTTACACAATAGTTTTGATTTTGAATACGTATTCTGTAATATTTGACAAAATCGAATTGAGAGTTCATCCACCTTCCATACAATGTGACGTCATCAAAATTGTTAAAACTTCATAAAAGCCACAAAAATTAATGTACTTGCTTAATTTTTTCATATTAGCTTTGATTTTTTATAAATAGGCTTTTAATTTCATATTTGGCTTAGCCGAATTCAAACGTCATCTATCTTGCATACAAAGTAACGTTATCAAAAGACTAAAATTTTCATAAATTCCAATGAACTTAATGAATAAACTTAAAAATTTTCGCATTGCTTTGATTTTCAATATATACTCGTTGTAAGTTTTGGCAAAACTGATTTAAAACTTCACCAACCTCCTATGTAAGGTGACGTCAGCTAGCTTTAGGTATGTTTTAACACAGCTGTGAGGGTATTTTAATTCGAGGTCCTAGGTTCGAATCTCACCTAAAATAGAAAAATGTTACTAAAAGAAATTATTTTATTTTTTTTTTATAGGCCGTTGCCGCTTTAATAAATGTCATATAAAACTCCTTAAGAACATTTTTTAATTTTGATTACAGATTAATTAAGAACTATATTAAGAACTGTATTAAGAACTATACTAAGAGGTTCCTCTGTCTACAAACAAAATTTTTCAAAATCCGTTCAAATTCAGAGCTTTGTAAGAATATCTATCATCTCATGATCTAGTAAAAAACTTTATATATTAATTTTTTTTTATTTTTGTGTTTTTTTTTTTTGTAATAAACTAAATTTACTCATTCAATATTTAACTAGTTATTCAATAGATCTCCTTCGGCGCCCACCAAAAACCAGAAATAAATGAATCAGGTAAAAAAAAAATGGAATCAGTCCAACCAACTGAGCTTGAAAGTTATATTCTTTCTTCTATATTACTTATATTATATTATAATATAGAAGTTCATATTCAAATTAGGCATCAAAGTCTTATGAAAGCATTTAAAAAAGCCGTCTGCATGTATAGCTTCAGAAAGTGTTGCCTTTCGCTACCCAACACTGTAACTAGCATAAACTTTTATATCAATGTGAAATCTATTTTCAAGCTGAAACACGCTGCATTTATATTATACACTGACTTTGTAAGAAAACAACAGAAAACTATGTAGGTGTGTACTTTTACAGTACTTAATATATCGGTTGAGCTTATCTTTTTTAATACTTTATACTAACACAATGAATAACTTATATCTACAAAATGAATGTACATATTATATACAACACTATTTTCTACTGCACTTTTACAATTTTTTAAAACAAAAAAAAAAAAACAAAACAAAATACAAACAAATCTTGCGAATATTTTATTTATGTAGCATGCACATTTGTGAAACAAAATATAACAAAAAAAAAAAAAGACTTTTTTTTCCTAAATATCAAATCATATTTTATAGAAACATAGAATCAAAAGCTTTATTCAAAATGAAGCGTTCTAAGAAAATTCTAGAAAAAAAGTAATTGCAAAAATGCCAATAATATAGAGAAGTTTAGCTATATGTGGTATTTTTATCTTTTTCTGAAATTCTTATAAAAAAAAAAACTAAAAAAAAAAACATAAATATAAATATAATCAAAATACATATGTATATCAAAATTGTAGACCAAATATTTTAAATATTCTTAAAATGTACATAAATTATTTCATTGATAGCCATGCCATATTTATTATATAAGAAAAGAAGACATAAGTACTAAGTAAAATTAATATCCTAGAAATTCTACAATAAGCATTAAAATTGTGCTCATATCGAACTAAAAATAAAATATTTACAATACTATTAAACCGTAAACACAACAAAGCTTAGCAAAGTAACTTTATGGATAGATTGTTTTTTACTTATTTTTAGTTTTGTTTAAGTGAACACACATTTTATGATTTTCACATTTTAAAAATGGAAAGGTCACTTTCACTTTCTTAAGACATTTATCCACATCTTACATAAAGCAGCGATGCCCACAAAAAAATATTTAAAGTGTGCTACAAAAATTTCAGCGATTCATTTTGACTATTTTCTTTTTTTTTCAAATAAAACCTTTTGTTTTAAATAGTCAACGATGTGTATTTATTTGAAAACATATACAACGCAAGTAAAAAAAAATTAGTGAAAACTATTTACAAGGCCAAACAAAATCAAAACAAAGAAAAAAAACATAAGAAATATATAACTGATAGAATGAAAACTATTTACCATTGTTGTAAAAATATTCTTTAAAACATAGCATTAAATAAGATAAACAGATAAATATTTATATAAATGTTAAACAATTTCAAAAGTTTAATATCATGTTGAAGCATTAGATTTAAAAAATTTAAGATTCATATTAGGCTCGTTGCCAAGGGTGGTTTTGGTGTTAAAGCTCCCCCTATTAGGTCGAAAAAGATACAAAAAATCCATGCAAAATCAGATCATTGATTGAAAGTACGTTATTTGACAATATATTTTCGATATCAAAACCACCCAAGGAAAGTTCTGGCTAAAGGCCTGAGTCATATTTATATAATTGTTATTTATTTATTAGGTGCTCTTGTATAAATACATTACTTCTCCATATTAAAGTCTATGAAAACTACAAAAAATACCGAAAATGGTATCTACCTTAAAATTTTCTTTTATATTTATTTATAGCTTCAGTCTTGGTCTTAACAATTTATAATTTGATTTATATGTTTTTTTTTGTTTTTAATTCCGAAAGTTTAAAAATTGCCTTGTTATAATTTTATAATTGAGAAATAATTTATTTTTAGTAGTTGAAGCAATGGTTAATATTTGCAAAACAGAAAAAAAAATATTGTCAGAGTATGATCAAAATAAAAAATATATTTCAATCAGTAGAAAAAACAAAATTGTTTTGATTTTTTGTTTTCTTTAGAAATCGTTCTTAACAGTGTAGGGAGCAATATAAGTAGCGTTTCATAATAATAAAATACTAGCTTTTTTAAAAACTTAGTACATCCATATGGCATAAGATCGCCAAAATGAGGAAAAAAAGTGCATTAAGATATACAGACCTATTCTGGCTGTCAATTTACAAGAAATAATTTGTCAATATTTTGTCAACCTGACTTGTAAAACCTATTCAGGCGAACACTTGACAAATGAAAAGCTTTATTTATTAACCACAGGAAGGTGAAAAGCATGTTGTCAGAAAGCAGCTGTTAAGTGTTGCTTTTTTATTGAAAACATTACCCCAATTTTGTTAAGTTACTTTTTTAAAATGAAAATAATAATTTATCGTTGAGAATTTGTTAGTTCTTTTGATATTATATATTTAAATATTGAAACCTTAAAAACAATGGCACAAAAAAATGTCTTTCTCTTTTCTTTTAGAAGTTATATTGGTTCAAATTTATTTCTTAAAAGTGTGATAACTCGGACAGTTTAACAGTTACTTTAAAAAACTGTATATCAAATTGAAGGATAAGAATATGACCTTTTTATTATAATAATAAAAGACTTACATAATAATGTATTTTTTCTTTAAAATAAGTTTATTGAAAGAACAAATCTTAAAAAAAAGTAAAATCGTTATGTCTGAAAAACCATGAAGAAATTTAGTAAAAATTTTAAGAAGCATAATAAAGACAATCAATTTACCTCTTCAATGATACCAGTTGTGATGAAATATCTTCGAAACTTTCAGAGATAGCACACTTTTAAGATGGAACTTTTAATCACTATATATTCTCAATCAAAAGAGAACTACGCTTTTTCTTTTCAGAATCTTTTTAAACGCTTCAATATTTTTAAATCATTTAAAAATATTTAAAGAAACAAAATCATAAAAATTTTATTTTGTACTAGAATTATCCCCCACAACATATTTGATCAATACTGTTTATAGGAGGCAACACTTTGTTTTGACAGTGTTTAAATTATTTCGACGAAATAATTTTTATTCTTATTGTTCTTTATTTTTGTTTTTATTCGTTAGCTCTTACTGCATTTTTAATATGTATTATATACTATTAAACATTTATAATCTTTTATCTTATTTGGCGAGAAAAATATGAGCGAACAAACCAGCAGTAGGTGGATATCTACATACAAAATTCACTGTCAACACGTCTTTTGCTATTGACAACTGTGTCAAGAAAATAGCTTTTAGAATTGAACGAGAATATGTTATGAATATATGAGAATATGAGAATATTGTCAATATATTTGCTATTGTAAATATGTTGAACTTTGTGAACTCACCGGAATAGGTCTGATAATATATTTGCAGCTTAATTACACAGTGTGCCGACTAAAAAAGCACAACCAAACTTTATAGAAATTCTTGAAGAGGAACATGTTGTGAGTCCATCGCACTTGGTCTGACCTGTCAATGTCGTCACAATTTTTTTCCTGGGTCCTCGATCCCAATGTCTTTTATAGCAAAAAATGTTGACTCCTTGAAATAAAAACATTGATACATATATATTATTTTATTGCAATGTTCTAGAATCTAGATGTATGTTGCTCATATTTTCTTTCCAATGAGCTAAAGATGTCCAAAACCGGTTAAGTTTTGATAAAATGAGAGCATTTTGTATGATAGCAAACATATACATGGGAATCAGTGTTTTATTACGAAAAAAAAGTTAAAACTACCGCCATTTTGCCAATTCTCAACCGATATTGATGGTTTTGGATTCAATGAAAAGGTATTTTTACGTGCAATGAATTTTTGTGAAGAAAATATAACATTCATGCAGCATTATATCATTTAAATTTATAGAAACACTAATTTTTTTATGATATTAAAGAAAAATGAAGGAATTTGCTTCGCTACACGCTTCATTTTGTATTTTATCGTATTTATTTTTATACAGCCTTATTCTACGTGAAATTCTACTGAAAAGAAGTGGAATTTGTTTTTCATTTCCAACAAGGCAAATAGCTGTAAAAATTCAATGAACGTCGGCGCAACAAAAATCGAACCCTTCACCTTTAAAAACGAATTAAATAAAAATTCTGACGACATTGAGAGGTCAGACCAAGTGCGATGGCCTCACAACATGTTCCTCTTTAAGAATTTCTATAAAGTTTGGTTGTGCTTTTTGTTTTTGTCGATTTCGTCACACTGTGTTATAGTACGAAATTGGAAATTATCCGAAAAAAAACATCACATAGTTTTAGGATGCACATAGGAAACTTACTTTCTTTGTAGAACATTGTTTCGCTTTTTTTTGTTTAAATAAAGAATATTTAAGAAGAAATGCATATCTGCAGAGCAAGACCTTTCTATTGATACCCCATTTATGAAAATCGGATTTACGGTATAGATTTGATGGTCATCACAAAAAAAGCACCTGCGTAATCTTTATATATAAATATCTTCTATATATGGTTTTGTCACTGAACTTTTCCTAAACGGCATGACCGATTTTGATGAAATTTGGTGTGGGTGTGCGGCTGAGTCTGGAGATGGTTTAGTTCTAAAGTTTGACCCAGTAAGTGGCGCTGTTGTTGGTGTGGTAAAGTTTTAAGGGATATTTGAGAGAAACGAATTGATAAATTGTCATGATTTTTTCACTTCACCATTACTTTTTATGCAAACAAAATTACAAAAATACAAAATTAATAAAATAACAAAAAAAAAAACAAGAAATCTTACCAAAAATATATATCAAAATTTTACATGTTTTCGCCATTTTTTATCATCTAGTAATAATATAGATATTTTGACTAATTAATTAGGTAAGAAAGTGGTATTTTAATAGAATGGTCTAAAGAGAATAAAGGAGTTGGCTGTATTTCTCTACATCCAGAGGCATTTTCGTGACAACATTACATTTTACCGTACAGGTTTAATTTTTCAAAAAAGCATCGGCGTTGCACGAATTGCTACTCAAATATGTTTAATGAGAAAAGAAATAACACGGCATTATAGGTTATTTTTTTTTCATTTAATGACAAAAATAAAAAATGTTAAAAATAAAGATATCATCGGAACGCGGAAGGAGCTGTCTATGACAAAAAAAAACAAAAAATCCATGACGTCATAAGGCCTTGGTGAGAGCCGATACAATATCGACAATGTATAAATGATGAAATGTGGAGTATATGCAGCACAATACATGTTATTAAAGAAAAATATAGGACTTATTTATACTTGGCATTACGACAAAAATAAAAATTATAAATTATGACGTCCCACAATGGTTTAAAGTGGAAAATAATATAAAAAGTTCTCGCTTCCGATGGCCGATATTAAATTATTAATTTTTTAAGAATGCTTATTAGCATATCTACAAAAGATCTTGGTGAAATCTTGACAGGATTTTTGTACAGAAACCATCAAATTTGTTTTATAATAAAGCGTTCAATAAATTCTTGATAACAAGAGGTATACCAGAGGTATTTCAAATAAAATCACATATGAACCACTGAAAAAAATGTGATTTGGTTTTTTTGTCTTAAAGAAATAATATGAAATAAGAAACTTGCATAGTTAGACTTAGAATTCATTGTATTTTTTTAAGCCAAATAACTTTTGATTTTTCAAACTCCACAAACAGTTTAATGTCATTTTTGGCAGAGAATTACTAATTGTGAACACAACAACAAGTATATGGCGTATATGGTAACAAGTTTTGGTACAATAAAATAATGGAAACCGGAGGAGGGGATTAAAATTATCTTTTGTTTTAATTTTGCTTTTCATACTTTTTTGTTTGAACCTAATGGATCTTATCAGCCAAAGTGCATCCTATAAGGTTCCTTGCTATTGATAAGTATGATGTGCCAAATGAGTAAAACAATTTTTTCATATAAAGTTACCCCCTTAAACCAAATTTTGTGCGACATTTGATAAAAATTTTAAAGTTCATTATGCAGTTCAGTACAGTACAGTACAGTACGGTTCATTATACTACTGGGCACTAAATTCAAAAAACTTGCAAAGAACGAGAAGAATATTGGTTCAGTTTATCGGAATTATTTTCAACTTAAACTGTTTCTATGTATTTTAAAAATTTGCTGTCATTTTGTTTAGAATCCTTCTTTAACAATTGCCTTTCATGAAGTTACCATGCACATTTATCAAAATTTTACCATTTGCTATGATAACTGAAGTATTATTTCATATCGCAACATATGCTTATCTTGTCCAGCTAAAAATTCCTCAAGAACTTTTAAACTGAAAACAAATACATGCCTAACCACAGGTTGAAGTTTTGACACAACCATATAAACATGCATAGAGCACAGAAACAGTGCCATAGAATTTCTCCAATACAAGAGATAAGAACATTTCGGACATTGTTCGCATAAATGTTCCCAGAACCGCAAAGTAGAAAATTCTAACATATAACGAATTTATATCAACTACTGACCACAGAACTCAGTTGTAGGATATGATAAACAGCACTATGAATTGAATTGGATTGGATATAAAAGCTGGGCGATTTCTTCATTTCAGCATAGTTTCGAAGTGTTTGTACTTCAGAACACATACTGAGTAATTTTGAAATTCGGAAAAACTTCCCTCTTTTTAATTCGAAACAGTTAAAAAAATAGACAATAACATGGCTGATAAGAACGATCTTCTGTTGCTGCTCATCCATCCCACGGAGCCTGTCTTCATGGACAAGGAGAAGGCGGTGTTCGATGTGCCCGACAAGTTCTTAACCGATCGTTATCGTCCCATTGGCAATGAGGTGCAAAGCCGCTTCGGCGAGAAGGCCGAAAAACGCATTCCAGTGCGTGAGATCTCCATACCCGATCTACGCATACCCATGTCCTTGGGACGCAATGAACAATTCTCGCTGTTTATACCGCTGCATCGTAAAATAGCAGGACGTTTAATTGACATCTTCATGGGCATGCGTTCCATTGATGATCTGCAGAGCGTTGCCGTTTACGCTCGTGATCGTGTAAATCCGCTGCTTTTTAACTATGCGCTCTCGGTGGCCCTGCTGCATCGTCCTGATACTAAGGGACTCGATATACCGTCATTTGCTCAGAACTTCCCTGATCGTTTCGTTGACTCGCAAGTCTTCCGTCAGGTGCGTGAAGAGGCCACAGTTGTGACTATGGGCAATCGCATGCCCATCATCATACCACGTGACTACACCGCCTCCGATCTGGAACCAGAGCATCGTCTCTGGTACTTCCGCGAAGATTTGGGCATCAATTTACATCATTGGCATTGGCATTTGGTGTATCCTTTCGAGGCTAGTGATCGTTCAATCGTAGCCAAGGATCGCCGTGGTGAACTCTTTTACTACATGCACGAACAGGTCATTGCACGCTACAACATGGAACGCTTCAGCAACAATTTGGCACGTGTAGTACGCTTCAACAACTTCCGCGAACCCATTGCCGAGGGCTACTTCCCCAAGATGGATTCACTGGTTGCCAGTCGTGCTTGGCCACCACGCTTCGAGAACACCGTCTTGTCTGACATCAATCGTGAGTCGGATCAGATCAATGTGGATGTTTCTGATTTGGAACGTTGGCGCGATCGCATTTTCGAAGCCATTCATATGGGCGCTGTTACCGATGTGAGTAGAATCTTTGTTAAATTTTAAATATCTCTAATATGTTAAAAAATTCTGTGCATTATTAGGAGGCCGGCAATCGCATGCCACTGGATGAAACCACAGGCATTGATATTCTTGGCAACATTGTCGAATCATCCACCATTTCACCCAATCGGGCGCTCTATGGTGATATGCACAACATGGGACATGTTTTCTTCTCCTACTCTCACGATCCCGATCATCGCCATTTGGAGTCCTTTGGTGTGATTGGTGATTCGGCTACCGCTATGCGTGATCCAGTCTTCTACAGATGGCATGCATATATTGACGATATCTTCCAGGAACATAAGACTCGCTTGACTCCCTACACAGTACCACAGCTCAGCTATGATGGCATCTCAGTCACCGGCGTACAAGTTTCCAGCGATGGCGGCTCTGCCAATACATTGAATACCTTCTGGCAACAGTCCGATCTAGATTTGTCACGCGGCATGGACTTTGTGCCACGCGGCAATGTCTTCGCTCGTTTCACCCATTTGCAACACACTCCATTCACCTACACCATCAATGTGAACAATGACAGCGGTGCACAACGTTTCGGCTATGTGCGCATCTTTATTGCACCAAAGACCGATGAGCGTGGCCAGCCCATGTTGTTGCGTGATCAACGCCTGCTGATGGTTGAACTGGACAAATTCATTGCAGCTCGTAAGTGTTGAGCGAGGTCTATCCGCTTGAAAACTAAGAGTTATTTTATTCTCTATCCTACACTCTAGTAAACCCTGGACAGAATACCGTGCGCCGTCGTTCCACCGAGTCGAGTGTCACCATTCCATTCGAACGCACCTTCCGTAACTTGGAATTGAATCGTCCAGCTGCTGGTTCCGCTACGGAACTCGAGTTCAACTTCTGCGGCTGCGGTTGGCCAAATCATATGTTGATTCCTAAGGGTCTGCCAGAAGGCATGGGTTGCGAACTCTTCGTTATGGTGTCCAACTATGAGGATGACAGGGTAACGTCTTTAATATAATTCATTATATTAGAAGCTTTATAAACCACTTTATCACCTTAGATCGATCAACAACTGGTTGGTGGCTGCAACGATGCCGCCTCCTATTGCGGCGTGCGCGATCGTCTCTACCCAGATAAACGCGCCATGGGCTATCCTTTCGATCGTTTGCCACGCACTGGTGCCGATAGGTTGAACAACTTCCTCACACCCAACATGAGTGTCGTTGATGTAACCATTCAACACCAGAATAGAACTGTACAGCGTCCAGCTTAAAGCGTCTTTAGCAGTTCTAAGCAATACAAAGATCACGTTAACGAACTCTGCTTTGAAATTCCGGCACAAGCGTCCAATTATGCTATTTTTATATTATTCTATCAATTTTTATTTCTACTTTCATTTTTAAACATTATATTTTTATACACCTACATTTTTTTTTTTCCTTTAAATCATCACTTAAATATAAAATAAAATTTATTAGTTTGCATCTGGAAATTACTTGCGTTTTTATTTATTCACCAGAAATAATCTCTAAAGCTGACAATCAAAATTTAACCTCAGACACTTTCGGTCCACAGATAGTAATCGGGATTTTATTGAATTCAGCACAGTTCTCCTTCTCTATAGTGCTGCCCTGGCTTATCACCATCAGATGCTCTAATAAATTTTAAAGTCAACGCTATAAACCACTTAGTCTCGGTTTTGCACTCGTCCGGCACTGAACACTCAGTTCAGATCAATTGATATAATCATAAGAAAATTTCTTAACTACATTATAGAAGTGAAATTGCTGTCGGGGGAAAAAAAAAAAGAAAATAACTGAAATGCATTTTGCCTTGGCGCTTATTGTAGTGGTCACGGTTGCTTCTTTCGGGGTAAGCTCGATGACTTCATGAAAGAACTCAAAACTAATTGCATAACAATGGAAATATATTGAACATGTGGTTGGGTTGTTATGATGTGTGGGGTGCGAACCGAAAAGTTTCCGAAAAACAAAAAATTGTTTAGGCTGATAAACGAAATCTACAAGATAATAAAAAATAATAAAAAAAAAAAATATGTTCAAAGTTACAAAAAGTGAATAAATAACCAAATATTTGAAAAGAAAATATTTTGTTGTACATCTAACAGCCCTATTCTGCCATAATCGTCACAATCAATTGATACTGAAAAATTGTGATCATTTTTATTCGGTCTCTATTGATTCGTATTCAGGTTGAACTGTCACAAGCAAAAAGCTTTAAAAATTCACCACATCATGTTGTAAAGCTTTTTGAATTGGTCACCTTCTTTTTATATCAACTTGCTCATCAGTTGTCACTGGAAAATAAATGTCGATACATTTTTGTGTAACAATGAGCTGTGAAATATGCTGAATTGACAGCGATACCGATGATTGGCTCATGGAAGTCGAAAAATGATTACCGACATAGTTATGATTAGAGCCATTAGCATAAAAATAAATAGTTGCCAAAAACCTCAACGCAAATGATATGGACGACCTTCGCTCATCATGTGGTTGGAATTCCTCAATTAAATTCCAAACACACTGTATTCGGCAGTCGAAATGAATTTGCAAAAGCGATTTCGGTGTCCTAGAAGTCGTCTTCTTAAGATATTCCCTTCTTTTTGTTATTATTGTTTTTTATAAAATTTTATTTGTATGAATTTTTCGCTGTGACCTTCTTAGCTGCTTGTCATTATTTTGATCACTATTGATACAATAAGAGCTTTTTAAAAGTGCTCAGAATAGGAATTTGTATCAATTGTGACTTCTGTATCAATTGATACTGATGTGGCTTTTGTGACTTTGTTAGAATAGAGCTGTAAATCTACATTGATCATGACCTAAAACCTCAATGAGATTGAAAAACTGTTCTTCATTTGATTTTGTGGTTCTGTAAGATAATTTGAAGTAAACAATTTCAATTTGAAAATGTAAAGCAGTTCTTACTCGTTTTAAATATGGAACTGAATAGAGTTAAGAAAAATACCGCTTAACCTGCCCATATAAAGAGCGTTAACCAATCTAATTTTGATTTTTGGTTCTTTTCTTTTTTCTTGAGCTAGATTTTAAAAATAAAGGATAATTTTTTTAATTCGCTTTTGGAAATAAAACACTTATAAATTTACCAAATGACCAATATCTTGGCTTTATTTTAAAGTTTACGACATGAAATTACTATTTGAAAATTATTTCCTTTAGATGACCACCTCAGATTGACCTACTACATTCGAATGACCCAATTTTTAGTCACTTTTGCAAGCATATCTGGCCCAACTTCATTGTTAGCTCGCATAATGTTGCCATCAAACTGCTCAATTCTTGTCGGCTTATTCGCATAGACCAACGATTTGACATAATCCCACAAGAAATAATCAAGGAGTGTCAAATCGCACGCCGCGGTGGACAATCTACAGATTCAGAATGTGACAAAATGCACTCACCAAACGTCTTTTTTAGGCTTGGGCATTTTAGTTCACAACAAAGATCGCTCTTTTTAGTTCAATCGTATGTAATGAACTAGTTCGTTCATTTAGTTCTTTTAGTTCGTTCGTTCTTTTTGTTCGTTGCATGTTTTACTTCGTTTGTTCTCTTAGTTCGTTAGTTCCAAAGAAATAAAATGTAAGGAAATGGTGTTCTCCTCACATACAGTGTGTGTGTACTGAGGCAAAAGTTTTTTGACAGTTCGATCTCTCGTGTCTAAAATAAATTGGTGTCGAATTATAACACCTATTATTTAATAAAAAGCAATTTTTATTGCTAAATTTTACAAAATTATTAACGTAAATAACATAAACAATTGACTAAAAATGCATTGAAAAGTGAAAAGTTGTGCAAACAGCCATAAATTGAAGAACAAGGCAATATCCTTTCACAAGTAAATATACCGGCATCAGTCGAATTTTATAAACAAAACAACTTTATTTAGTTTAAAGAAGTTATAACAAGTGAAAGTTTTAATATTTGCAATTGGAATTTTGCGAAAAAAATAAAATTAGAGCCCGTTGTCTTGCACCGATTTAGTGTGATCGAACTGTCAAATTACAAATACCGCTTCAGAGGCGCATTCAATTTACACAATCGCACATATTTTTAGGGCGCTCTTGTTTTCAGTGATTCAATTTCAATGTTTCAGATATCCATATATTGTTGTCCGGGAATTCATGTGCTGTATGTGCAAAAAACACATTTTGAGTATATGGAAGTTAAAGTTTGAAGCGATTTTTTTTTTAAAAGACTACGATAGGATTTCCTGAATGTCTCACCATAAGTTTGTATAAAAATGGTAATCCACAAAACATATTTTCTAATCCTTAATCTCACGCACATTTTCTAACGATAAAAAATCCACTTTGCTCTATACGCCATTTCAAACTTATTTTTATGTGAACTCATACTCATAGAGCAAAGATGCATAAGGAAAAAATTAACACAGATTTAAAGTTTTTCGTCAACAGCAGTTTATTCATTTATAAATTCAAATTAATATTCATTGAAACACAAAAGAAAAATATGTTCTTAAATTTATTTAACAGAAATCATAAAAAAATGTATTAATTTACAAAAAACAAAAATAAAAAGCTGTTGGTATAACTATTACAAAATGGCGTTTGGAGCACATGAATCCCCGGGCGACGATATGCTTGATTCAAAAACCTTTTGGATTCGAGCACTGGGATAAGTAAATGATGTTATAAATGCAAGATCAGTAGTTTGCTGTTTGCATGATTTCTGAAAAGGAACTTCGTATTCAAACGAAATTTATTTGATTACGAAAATTCGTCTTATTCAAAAGACAAATCTATTTTGGAAAAAATATAAATATAATAGAATAATGTTAAATACGCAAAAATCCCTTATTGGAGAAACTATGTTTGATGGTCATATAAAGTCTTCCGGCCATTATATCGTAGTCAAATCATTAATTGAAATTTGTTCAAAAAGGCGATATTATATAACGAACAAAAATAAACGAAAAGTCTTCAATCAGACAAAAGCACCACAAAACTGTTAATTTTAAGGGGCTTAATATTAATAATTTTACTAATGATTTCTGTTCTTTATGGGTGGAATAGGCCTACAAATGAACCGTACACCCAAAAAAAAATCGATGATGCACCGAATTGTATATCTCAAGGGTGGTGTGGAAATACAATAAATTTTCACAACTTGCGAAGTTTAGATTTTCACATCTATCACTCACATAAGTTTCATGTCATTTCTTTATAATATTACCTGATGACTTCACATTGTATACTTACATCATTATTCATTCCATTCAATTCTAGTTAATATTGCAAAAGTTTGCGCCTTCTTATTTGCTGCACCCGAATGCGGTCCTGCGTAAATTTTTCTATGTGTGTGTTAACCAACACCAATGAGAAAAATACCTCACTTTTGAGGAATAACACCGCTTCCTTATCTCTTACTTCTTTGGTTAGTTCTTTTAGTTCGTTCGTTCTTTTAGTTCGTTAGGTCATTGAATAATTACAAATAGAAGGTGACACTGCCGACGTTGAAGCGACATTACAGCTATGTGGCAGATATTTGCACTACACATAATTATCCAATTCTTTAACTCAAATTAATTGTCTTCGCTTAGATGTTGAAAATTTCCCTCAGTATTTGTTTCACTTGTTTTGTTAAATGGAATAGTCCTTTTCTAATTAAACAGTTACTTTCTAAGGATATTTTTTTCCATTATATCAGCAATTGCTAAATTGTTGCTCATTTTGTTTACTTTTTTATATGCATCGGTAGCGTGTAGAAGTTTTTTATTTTAAAAAATTATTTGAAAGATATATCTTTAATATTAATACGCAAACATCGAATGTTGTCGTACACTTTTTCAATATTTATTTTAGAATAAGGACAATGAAACGTATATCATTCGAAAGGTACTGCACCATAGATGTGCCGAATTATGTTAGATTTTAAATTGATGACTTTTGACCCGAAATATTAACGTTGAAAGTTTATATTAATTTTAGTTAGGGATCTCAGAACTGGGAAGAGGTAGAATGAAGAATGAGGTATCGGATGAAAGGCCGGCTGCACAATATGATTGCATATTAGATTGGTGACCTTTGACCTCAAATATGAGCGGAAAAAGAGCATTAATTAAATAAAAGCTAAGTTGTAAGCGATGGAAAAACATGATATAAGAGAGAAATTTAGACATTCATAAGATGTGCAAAAAATACTTTGATATTTTTCACCAATGTTTACGGTTAATATGTGCCCTACAATAAGCACTTTTTCATGTAACAAGTGAAAATATATATTGTGATGTTAAAATTGCTTACAAATAGTAAATTTCCAAAAATTTCCGTTATTTTGACATCAAAATTATTATGATATCTCGAAAACTTAACCTTAGTGCTACAAATGCTATAGCAAAAGAAAAAATAAGCAAAAAAAGGAAAAGCATCGAGGATAGGATTTGTTTAAGCATTAGGGCGATAAATAGACAAGGGATAAGACTAAGGATTTAGAAAAAGATTGGGAACAGGAATACGATTATAGATAAGATAACGAGTATGACAAAAATTTTAACACAGATTAAGTAGGGAATTGGACAAGGATTAGAACAAGAATTGGAAATATGACTTCGACAAGGACTAAGACAACGGTAAGGGCAAGGATAGAGACATACCTTGTCCATAGTATAAGGACAAAAAAGGAATAGAACAAGGATTTCAGCACATTGATTCACATTGTTTCAAAGAAAATATTTTAAGAATTTTGAATATTTATACGCGCCAAAATCAAAATAATTCTAAAGTAAAATCTGCGAAAAGAAAACTAAAAAAATTTGACAATTTAAATCATATATAAAGTTACTTACTTTATTTAAAAAAGTTTGCTAAAAATTTGAGTATAATAATAAATAACTGGCCATTTCAGCCCTTAAAAGGACTTTGACCTAGCTTCTTATGATCAATTGTGTTGTGCGTGTTATTAAGTTTGTACACAATTGACCGAGAACCGGACCTACATGCTTAACGCCGACTCCGAACGGCGATGAACGGAATGTTCTCGTTCTCAAGAAGCTTTACATGGCATTTTGATTACTCTCTGAGGTTTGCCATTGTCTGCAGAGAGGTGGCGGCCGTACAGAAAAATTATTTTAATTCAAATAATTTTCTGTCGCTGCTGGGGATCGAACCTGGGTCTCCAAGGTTCTTTGACATAGCGGCCACGCACTTTAACCAACTACGCCACGGACGCCACAGAATACGCACTTTAACCACAAAAATTTGAGTATGCATTTGGTAAAACTTTATTAATTTAAACAAATCGCTTATTTACCAATGGTGTGCTGACATTTTAATTATTGTTTTTTTATTCTGTAGAAACGTTGTTACTCTTTATAAGAGTAATTTACAGCAAAGTTATGTTTTGTTGGCATTTCAATAAGAAAAGTTTAAAATAAAATAATAAACTACAGTTATAAAAATATATGTGAAGATATATTTAAAGTTAAGTATGTTTTTTTTTAATTTGATGCTAATAACTATATATTAAGGCTATGCCAATAACTATACTTTGCTGTCAATTCATTCTATATATTTGTCTTATTTATTACTACTTTTATATACATGCATAAATATTATAAATAAGCATGATAATATTAATTATTAATGCATTTTTAATAAACTGCAGCATTATTTGTAGCCTAAAAACTCAATTCTATTAAATTATTATTCAACACAATTTGACAATTTCCAAAAAAATCAAATAACACAAACGAAAACACTTGTCAGCGAAGCAGAAGCAACTGACCTTGAACAAGGTGGGATTTTATTTCTGTTTGTTTTGGGATTAATTTCTGTTTGTTTTGGGATTTTCTTAGCTATGTGCACAAACCAGGTGAAGAGCTTTGGTGATATCCAAAACGATTGCAGCGACATGTGGATAGCGTAGTGGCGAATGTTGGCGGTGTCCATTCTATATTATAATTATTCAATGGTTAGGTCTTTTAGTTCGATTGGTTTTTTAGTTCGTTTCGTTTCCTTGTTCATGTCCAGGTATATGAAATGAAACAAGCTTGGTATGAATATGTGATAGCCATCAAATACAACATTTATATTAGTGCAGACACAAAATGTCTCATACCAAGTACTCAAACCATAGCTTGGTGAATTTAGTTATTTTTGCTCTCGTTCGTTTTGCTGCTACTCGCTGCAATATCAATTGAACTAAAATGAACTAAAAGAACGAGAAACACTGAACTAGTTCACATAGTTCATGAGTGGGAATCGTTCAATTGAACTGGTTCGTTCATGAACTACCCAAGCCTAGTCTTTTTCAGCAAAATAATTGTTTCGGTGGCCCGTTGCGACGCACAGTGGTCAAAAAATGTGTTTTTTGGAAACACGTGTGTAACTTTTGAACCATAAAAAATAAAAACAAAAAATTTTTTTTTCAGATTCAGAAAAGAATCGGGCAGAAAGTTAAAAACTCGAATTTTTTTTTTAAATTATCAAAAATTGTACTTTTAAAATTTTATAGGAATGATTGTAAAGTGACTTTTGATTTAATTCGAACATTAGTTTTTCATTATATTTCAACAAGACGGTAACAGAAAAATGCACTTAAGAAAGTTTATGGGACGCGTTATGTCCTTAGTAGTTATGTGAGTAGTACAAAAATAAATCAATAAAAACAATTATATTAAGTTAATTTGTTTTTTATATGGGTCAATTGCAAAAAAAACTTACACAAAGAGGATTTCATGTTTTGTTTTTAAAGTTATTTAAATTTTTCCGTTAGAGTAGTCAAATTAAGTGAAAATTAATGGAGAATTCGAAGTTGTTTTTAGGCCCTGCAAAAACTCATTTTTTCTATGGTTTTTATACGATTTTTGTACTGAACGTCACACAGCAGATATACGGGAAAAAATCACTAAAAATTTGAAAAATGTTGTAAATGAAAGCTTACTGTGATGTTTGTTTAGTTATTTAATCAGTTAAATCAGCTTTTGCAGAAATCGCCATTTCAGTTACAGAAATAAGAATTTTTTACCAAAAATACCTACATATTTTACAATTTTAACGGGAAAAAATTAAAATTTTTCTCCAAAAAGACATCAACTTGAGGTTATTTTCAAAGTAGTAGACTTGCAGCAATAAATAATAAAAAAACTGTTAAATAATAAGCAATTTCAGAAAAAACAACAGAGTGACAATATAACAATATAACTTCTGAACCCTTTAAAACCACATCTTCATTTTATATCATTGGAAAGATATACCCTAACGTAAAATGTAAAAAAATGAGAATTTTAAAAAAGAAAACAGTTATATAACTTTTCCAATGATACTATATTACCGGTAATCGGTCTTAAGTTGATTGAACTACGTTGTCTCCAAATAGACTCTATTTTGGCCGCGAACAATTATTCTAAAAATTTATAACTCTTTCTCATGTTTTAATTGTTTTTTTTTTTTTTTTTTTATTTTACCAAAAAACTGAGTTAAAAGATCGGGGACAAAAAAAGAGCATTTTGTATGCAATTGACCCATATACATATACAATTCAATTTAAAAATAATTATAGAATCTAGAGAAGATTATTATCAATACACCTCATTGAGATTTTTAAATGCATTCAAGAAAAAATTTTAAAAATTCGACGAGCTTTGATAAAAATTCTTATCATCAATTAACATAACTTTTACTGCATGATCAAGTTCGAAAAATGTTTTTCTTAGGTTGACGCCTTAGACTCATTATTAACGGATCTGATGAAATCAATAACTGATGCATCACATCATTCGTTGCAATTCTACTAAATTTTCTGGAATCCATTAAACTATATTTGTTATAATCCTTATTTCTCGCTTCTTGCGCCTCTTCGAAGAGAAGTCCAACAGGAAGCACTACAGTTTCTATTTTTCTTTGCCGTGCAATAGAACTTTATGAACAGTCACGGCATATAGTACCAATTGTATTCATTCGCAAAAAAGTCCGCAGTTTTAAATGCATAATCACCAAACTTATCAGAGCTGATAGATTGCCCACAAGTAATAGCTTGTACAATTATACAGAACCGTTCAACTAACTCCAGCTTCACTGCGGTAGTATCAGCAACCATTTCAGGGTATGAAAAAAATCTTCTGGAAATATATCCGTCATTTGTCGTTCCTGTGCCTTATTAACAACATATTTCTTTAGTTTCTTTTGCAAATTCAAGGGAAATTGGTCGACAGAACCTTATGGATGATGGTGAGTCATTCTTCCAATACTATTTTTTACTAACTCATCACTGAGCACTTTGTAAGAAATTCTTAATTCTTTAATTTTGAAAAACTGTTTTAAATAAAACGCTGCGGCTTCTGTTTTAAGTAGTAAAAAAAAATTACCGACATGATGATACCATTTGGTTCTTGGCTGGACAAAGATATTTTTCTTTGAAAATAGAGTTTGCTTTAAAATTAACTTAAACTGTTAATCGATCAAATGAATATAAAAACTTATGAAATGTACTAATTTTTTGTTTCAGAGTTGTAAAGAATGATAATACTAAGTGCATTTATCATATTTTTTAAGCCTAATAGAATGGGATTGATATTTCCAGAAGTCCCATTTCTTACAGAGAATTGGGTGTGCATTCGCTTATCTTTAAAGAATGATGGATTGTTCGTCTGTAATTCATTAACGCAATAGATTGCAATCTGGTTTATGCAGCTTTCGAATGAATTATGCACTGCACACATTGACGACTACACGACTTTACGACGCGATGTAAAGAAAGAGTCAACAGCCTGGAAATAGCATACGATTGTTTCATTTACACATCACAAAGCCTTATATTTAAACTGTTGTCGCTCGTCAAATTAAAAATAATTCTATACCGACGTCAGCAACATTGCTTTATCGCTGCGACATTTTCACCACATTCACCTTTATAAGAAAAACATGTAAATAAATTTGACAATTGTCGTTATGTCGTTGTCGTCGTCAATGTGTTCCGTGCATTAAGGGTGTGTGAATTTCAAAATGATTCAATCCATTTACAGCTCTGTTGAGTTGCAGCTTTTTTTTTATTTTGTAATGTTGCATCCTAAGGCTATCCAATGTACGGCTTTAATGTTTAATATTTTCATTTCTAAAAAATTTTGGGTTTGTTTTCACAATTATTCAATTATTTTAATATTAATTCTGGTTTTTTATATTTTTTTGTTTTTTTTTATTTTAAAGTTTACTCCTAAGAATCGATTTGCATATTTAGGACACTGTACTAAAAAAGATGGGCAGTGAAAAAGTGGTTGAGTGCTATGCTATGGTGGAAAATTTTAGTTTCTTAAAGCGCTACCTATGTTTTCAGTCAATTACTAGCAACAAAGTGGTTTGTGAATTTGCTCAGATGAGTTATCGATGTCCTAAACTGAATGATTAGTTGTATTACTTGTGCGTAGCGAAGTTCACCCTGTGGCAAGCTGAAACTTTTCAATTGGTGTAGGATAAAGAACAATGAGTTAATTGAAAGGATGCAAATTGACTCGCCAAATCTCGAAATAAGTCGTCCTCGAAATTTCTGTTGCAACAAAGTCATAATTGTGCTGTTGTGCGACTTATAGATCCATCTTGTTGAAAGCATATATTGTCCATATCCATATCTTCAATATTTGGCAAAAAATCGGTTGACATAAGGCCATAGCGCTCAAAATTGACTGTAACGGTGGCTCATTGATAATTTTCAAAAAAATATACGGACCAATGCCACCACCAGACCATAATGCACACCAGACATTCACTTTTTGTGAATGCAATGGCTTCTCCACAATCGCTTCTGAGTTTTTAGAAACCGATATACGATAGTTTTGCTTATTCAGGAATCCATCTAGCGCGAAATGGGACTCATCCCTGAAAAAATTTGCTTCGAAAAAGAATTTAACAATTTTAACGCGTTGTTCGTTGGTAAAACGTTTCATAATGTAAGATGGCAAACATTACTACACAAAAACCAGTTTGGACGACATAATCATTTGACAGCTACCAAATGCCAGGGCTGCATTTTCTGAAACCCAAAATGGATAACCCTTTAGAATAAGTAGAAAATTTGTTCCTATTACTCATTGATCCGGAGCAGTTCCTGTCATTCGAAATAAATCGATTAATAATAAAAGAAACAATTTTCCACTAAAATCAGGATTCTCGTTGACAATTTAAAAAGGAATGTACATTTGAGGAAATAGTTTATAAATATAGTAAAGCACATTTGTAACCTTTGGTCTACGTAGCTTTATCCAGGTTGACGACTCAATCAGGACTCTATAATGTGCATGTATACATCTGTATTAAGGTGGTCCTAAATGGTATGGATAAAAAAAGTAGTCTTTTTATGCGAAACACCATCTAAAATTTTCCGTTACTCGAAAAAGTAATGAATCTCAGAAATGATTTCGATCGAAGAAGATTTAGAGGTGCCGCACCAAGCTTTTGTTGGTCAAAGGGATTGATATGTGAAAAAATGTGCTCTTTTTTCAAAAACACCCAATAAAGGAAAGGCGTTCATTTGCAGAAAAAAAAAGAAAAATTTGTCCAGTATATATTCTTCTTCAATAAGATTTCGGATACTCCATCGCCCAACGGAAGTAAAAATATTGCTTTTATTTAACTGTCCTTTATGTTACCCTTCAAACATGTAGTGCTTGTAAGAATATTCTAAAAATTATTTAAATTAAATTGAAAATGCTTTTTAATTAAAATATATATTAACCCTGGCCGCTTTACGAGTACCTTAATATAAAAGACTCAAATTTAAATTGATGCATTAACTAGGAATAAATTCTATCTGTGCCTTTGTAAACCTAATCTTAAGATCTAAAACTCAAAGGTGTCAATGGATAATAAAGATCGAAAAGTTAAATATTTCCGACATTAATTGTCCTACAACTTATATTTAAAAATCTTGAGAAAATCTTATTATGTTCAGGTCCTGATTTAATTGAACCATTTTAGGAGAAAAGATTATATACAAAGGTTTATTTTGACATCTTTCTCGAAGTTGTTTTCAACTTTTTAACGTTCCATTTAAATATTCCTTAAAAAAGATATCCGGGGCTGCAACGACCTACGAGCTGGAAGCCAATAAATTCATAAAAGATGCCAGTGAACGCTATTATAAACTATACAATCAGATAGCTGCTGAGACTTATGCCTCTTTGGACGATGAAGATTTCGAAGCTATATTCACAACATTAGAGACTGTTAAGACGATTGCCAATGAGCTGGTAGCAATCTCACAGGAGGCCAGTGATTTCGATTTGAATAAAATACACGATGCTGAAATCAAGGCGGCTCTGTTGAACTTACGCAAGGTTGGCGATCTTTTTGTGCTGGGTGAGGACTACTATGTATCGGTGTTGATTACCTTGGCGGCATTGAAAGAACTTTCCGTTGATAAGGATATTGAGCCATATATGGGAGGTGCCAATATGCCCGATAATGATGGCAGTCCACTTGCATACTTTCCGGACATACAAAAAATCTTTCAGAGCAGCAATGATCCGGAAGAGTTGAAATACTATTGGGAGACATGGCGCGATAAGAATTTGGTTTGGTCTTCGGTTAATTTCTTTACAATAGTGGAATCTTTTCAGAAGGTGGCGAAAATTATGGGTATTTATTTGTTTTCGGTCGCTTGACTTCAAGTTAAGCACTTCTGCAGTTATTTTTTTAAATTTTTTTTTTTTTTTGTTCTATATTTTTATAGATATACCCATCTTGGAGTTCTGGTACAGGTGCTACGAAAACAAAGATTTCCTCGAAGGCATGGAGAAAGTAATGGATGAACTCAAGCCTTTCTATCAGCAGTTTCATGCCTTTGTGCGTCAGGAACTCTATGAAAAATACGGTGCCGATGTTATAAGCCCCACTGGACCCATACCAGATCATCTCTTCCAACAGGTGTTGGAGCAGGCTTGGACCCCAGGCAGTGTACTTGAGAAAAACTTTGCACACAGCGACTTGCCGCCATATGATAAGTTTGTCAAGGAGCTCAGTGCCAAGCAGTTGATCGATGAGTCGGAACGTTTTTACTCTTCGCTGGGATTCGAAGCGTTGGGCGACGATTTCTACAATGATCAACTAAAGGAACACGATGATACTGGTAACAGCGGCGACTGCAAGGCAGACATATTCGATATAACACCCAAGGTCTATATGAAATACTGCAACAAGGTTGACTTCCGCAAGTTTATGCAGAATCATGGCTATTTGAGCCGTTTGCACTATGCTCAAGAGAAACGTCATCTTCCGGCGTACTACTTTAGTTCGTACGATTTGGAATATCCAGTGGGTGAGGCTGTTATATTGGCTGCTTCCACACCGAAACACTTGGGTTCCATTGGCCTGGCAAAGAACTTTGAATTTACCGAGAATGTACTCATGAATCGCCTATTCCGCATGGTTTGTTTGTTCACCTTGTCGAGTTTTTTTAAGACTCTTTCATCTCTTTCATCACTTTTAAATAGGGAATTCACACAATGTTCAGCATACCCTCATATTTTGTGCACACTAAAGTGATGACAGATCTACTCAATGGAGATATTGAGAACGACAGCGTTAATGGGCATTATTGGAAATTAATGGAGAAATATGCTGGCGTAGAGCCACCAGTTGATCGCTCTGAGGGTTCTCTTGATTTTCCATACAAATTCTACTTGGACTTGGAGGAAAACCATCAGACAAAGTGAGTTTCTACAATATTAGAGTGTCGAGTGTATCAAAGATATTAAACTTTTTCTTTCGGTTACTTTCAGAAAATTCGTCTCCGAAGTTCTCGGCTATCAATTATATCGTGAATTCTGCAAGAAGAGCGGTCAAACGGGTCAACTACATAATTGCGATTTCTATGGAAATCTCTCTGTTGGCAATGATCTTAAGTGAGCTTAATGAGAAAATGGTTTTTTCTGTAATAAACCCAAATGTTTTTGTTTTTGCTGTATAGAGCAATGATGTCTCTAGGCTCATCAAAGCCCTGGCGGGAAGTTATTTCAAAGGTACTGCCGAATCCAAATCTAAGCGGTGATGCTCTCTTGGAATACTATCTGCCAGTTCATGATTGGTTGAAGAACAAGAACAAGGAAACTAAAGCCAAAATCGGTTGGGATTCCACTAAAAAGAGTGAGTATTGTTTATAATTTAAAAAAAATTAATCATCTAATTCTGTTTTTTGTTTTTTGTTTTTTTTTTTATTTCAGAGGTGATATAAAGAGTTTATGAGGAAATCATATGAGTTAAATTTTAATGGCTAACTGCAAATTTAAGTTGATTTTGTGATTTTTATTTTGTGTTTGGTTAAAGAAATTAATTGAAAATAAATATTTTTCATTTGAACTGATTTTTTGGTTTTTATGTTCTTTTGTTTCAGTCATTCATTTAACTATCATCTTTATGATGGGGTCTAGCCAGACCTTTTTCTCTTTTAAATAGTTCTTTTCAGAACTTATAGTTAATTGATAATCTGTAAATTTCATGACTTCCTTAAAAAAGTTTTTTTTTATATGATTTGGTATTTAAATATTAAATATTTCGAGGATTAATTTTTTATAAATATGATTTTTCAATTTGTAGTCACATTGAGAACAATCGGGTCTAGTCAAACGCCTGTATGTTTGACCAATTATTGAAAGGTATTTTGGAATAGAAGCATCATAATAAAGCTAAAAATCTACATGAAGTCAGATTTGTCATGTATCATTCTCGTGTCATGACTCGTATCATTCGTTGAAAAGTATTTTATATAAAATTTTATGTAGCCTTTGAATTTAGCTTTATTTGTTATGAGAACTTGCAAAAAATGAATGATTGAAATGATATGGTGATATTACCGTAGACGAACAACTTTGTCCATATCGCGGCTGGATTCGTTTTACGTAATAATTCCGTGACAGTCAAATAAGTCAAATATGGGCTAAAAGTATTTTTAGGGCATGTGGCTAAAACTTATTATTTTTTGTGTGGAAATATTAACACGGGGAAAAATCCGAATGAAGAATGAGCAACGAACCATGGTGAAAATCAGCTAATTCTTATGTAAGGTCCTAATGAGCAATGGGCTTGGCTTTGTGGGGACTTTTCTAGCATTAAGACATGTATTTCACCCGAAATGAAAAATGACAAACCCAGGCCTACTCTTTCTTCAGAATTTGTATTTCATAGAAATAATGTGGCAACATGTTACTGTGCAAAAAAAAAACAGTAATTTTACTTTCAATGGTTTATTATGACAAAGAATTTGTAGGAGCCCTAAAAAAGCTGCATCAATTATGCATTACAACATGAGTGAAGTAGGTGTTGACAAAATGAACCGAATTTTGACGCATAATAAGTGGACTCTTGGTTTTTTTACAATATACTTGATGTGCAAGTTTTATTGTTAAAGAAAATAACAAGTACACAGAAAGAGATGCTCGGAAAATCTTTTATTTGATATAGAAGAAATTCTGGCTCGTTCGCAAATCGAAATTCAACACAATAATCAGCGAGTTATGGGGCACTTCGTCAGTCGTTTTGGTATTGAATGCATTTTTAATCGTTAACTTTTAATTATTAGTTATCGTTTTTATAGAAACCAACCATAACGCTAAAAGAAACGAAAGATGACACTCTTTAGAAGATTGCTACTTATGTCACAATCAATATAAATTTCAACGCCAAGACAAGATTCAACACTCGAAATGTTCCTTCAACATACATGTTTAACGTGCCGTAATTATGGCAAATAATTATATTTTCATAGTTATTTTACTATTTTAAGTGTTTTTTCCTTAAGATATTATTCAATTATTAGTTTATATAAATATAATACTCAATTTTTGTTTTAAGAATTAAATTTCAATAAAAAACAAAAAATTGCATAAATTAGTAAAGGGGTGTGAGCAGACCCATTCGTTCTTTATGTGACAATTTTATTAACTATACATATGAGGGTTAAAAAGAGCGTCTTTTTGAAGCGGCCTCTGCGCTTCGCTTGTTGAACTTTGCTGAATGAAAAACTAAATTTATCTTGCTTAATAGTATTGCTTGCTTATCCGTATTAGAGTGAAATGGTTTTGAGAGAAAAAAAAAGCACTATTTCAAATGGCTTTCTGGCGGCAGCTAGCCTTTACGTGATAATCTGGTTCAAGGCTGGTTTACCAACACAACTGTTATACAACATGTGCACGTATTTTAACACAGGCTCTTGCCTTGAATAACGTGCTTGAACCGACCAGCACGTACAAGAACCAAGCATATGTTGTGCTTGCTACAGTTATCTCAAAAAGTCTTGATACGTTAGGGAAAGTGATTTAAAACACTCATATCGATGCCAGAAATTTATTGTGTTGCCAGAATTTTTTTGAGAAACGCGTGAACTTTGAAAAGTATATCGCTTACAATTACTGAATTGTGATTTTTTTTTTGTATAAAATTTAAAATATTTTTGTGTCAACATGAGGTGTAAAATTGCAGAGTCATATTATTTACCAGCTGATCGCTTGAATTTTGTTAAATGTTGACATTCGATATTTATAAACTCGATAAATTTACCATTTCGCGCTACACTGTGTAAGAAGAACAGAATTCGTTGAATTTTATTATGAGAATTCGCATTCAATCGCAGTTACGATGCTCAAAATTTTAGCCAATAATCAAAAAATTTTAAGGAACTTGCTCAGTGCCAGATGTGAAGAGACCGAAACGACTTCGCCCTGGCCCACAGTAGACTGAGCCCATACAAAAGTTGAGCAGAAATAGAAGGTAATGAGAAGGCTACGATAATGAAATTAAGTATGCTTGGTCAGTTTAAGCTACTTGAGAAAAAAATTTCAAAAATAGTTGAAATCAGTCAGTTCCTAAGGGGTACCTTCCTTTGACCTATATTATTTTTTATATTATTTTGTATGGGGGATATATACAAAAGTTTACTGATCTTGACGAAATTCCGTCAGCATTCTAAAAAAATAGAGTAATAGATGTGTACTGAAAATGTTCAAATTCGGTTCGATTATATTGACCTCCCTTGGAACTACATATATTAATGATTTACATGATTTTATATGGAAGGTACATACAAAGATTGGCTAATTTTAACGAAGCTCGGTCAGGATGCCAAAAAAATATTGTAATATATGTATAGTTAATATGGGTTAAATCCTAGTAGTACCTCCCTAGGAAGTACATTTTTAATGCAAATCTGTGAAATAGCAATTTTGAAAAATTTTTAAAAATGACATTTCACAAAGAATCGGTTAAGTTTGGTGAATTTTTTAAAGATATTGCAAGTCAAATAAACTTTCTTACGATATTTATTAATATGAATGTGGTACTCGGTGGCATTTTTTTCGTATGACTGCTTTAATTGGATAATTTTTTAAATTTCTTATATTATTGATAATTTTCAAAATCCTGTGAAAAATCAAATTTAAAAAAAAATTATTTTGATAATTTCAAAAATTTGTTTACAAAAATATTTTTTCCTACACTCTCAAAAACAAAGAATCAATGACAATATAATTGTTAGACGAAGTAGTGATTTTAAAGGGTTGTGGAATCCAAAAAGATTATTTTTTGATTCCAGTAGAACTATTTAAAAAATTTTTTATTTTTTCCGACCGTAGGGTTTCTTCTTTTAAATTTTTCATAATATTTTCGACAAGGAAGCACTTACCAGATATCATCCTCAGGGTAGATGCTTTGTTTAACGGCTATGGCAGTCAAAAATCTACTCAATTATATCAAAAGTTCGATCAACCGCCACCATAAATAATGGCATAAATAATAAATTTTTTTTTTTTAAATAAAATTCCTACATACTCTCCAAAGAACAATGAGTATTTATATCCACTCAACACTGAGAAAAAAATCGCAAAAATCTGTTTTTGTTTGGTATCGGAAACCATCCTATCCCCCTTAAATTAGTAAGTAAAAAAAATAAATAAATAACTGGCCATTTCAGCCCTTGAAAGGACTTTGACCTAACTTCTTATGTTCAATTGTGTTGTGCGTGTTATTAAGTTTGTACACAATTGACCGAGAACCGGACCTACGTGCTTAACGCCGACTCCGAACGGCGATGAACGGAATGTTCTCGTTCTCAAGAAGCTTTTCATGGCATTTTCATTACTCTCTGAGGTTTGCCATTGTCTGCAGAGAGGTGGCGACCGTACAGAAAAATTATTTTAATTCAAATAACTTTCTGTCGCTGCTGGGGTTCGAACCTGGGTTTCCAAAGTTCGTTGACATAGCGGCCACGCACTTTAACCAACTACGCCACGGACGCCACTAAATTAGTAAGTACTCTGATGAATATGAAAAAGCAGATTATGTTGAATGAATTGGTTAACATCAGCTCCGTTAGTTCTCCAAAGACTAAAATATTGTTATAACTTCGCTAATGAGCGAAATAGTTTCTTCACCTCATTAATAGTAAGTATTCCTACTCTAAGAACGTCTGATGATCTGAAACATTTTCTAATCAAAATAATATTTGAAAATCAAAGATATTTTTTGAATCTGGGAAATAGTACGGCGTTAACTATATATATTTCTGGACTAATAATGAAAAAAAAACATATTTAGGATTGAATTTGGTTTAATTGTTTTTCAAAATATTCTCCATGATGACTTTTCATGTGTTTGAACTAATTTTGGAAGTATTTTTTCCACTCCGATTGAGGTAATTCCAAAAGAAGCGTTTTGAGTGCAATAACCTTCTTTGGGTGTCGAAAATTGTTAGCCACGTCATTTTTTTTTATTTCCGGGAATAACAAAAAGTCATTGTGTGCCAAATCAGGGCTGTACGGGCCCATCAATTCGATTTTTTGTCTGGACAAAAAAGGTATTTGTTTGAACAGATGAGTTAGAGCTCTCAATGTCATGATCCGAAATTGTCTATTCTTCAAATTTTTCCGAATTTCTCCGATGACTTGTGGTTAACAAATGCTTGTGTACCATTCAGAATTGATCGTCCTATATAAGCTGCGTTCGATTCGCCAGTGCTCAACTCAACTACGAAAAAAAACGGCTACTCACTTAGCTGTTACTTACTGCATAGTTGGCAACACTTTTGTTTTTACAGACCACATAAAGTCTGCCAATAAGTTAATTTTGTTTTTGTACTCACATCAGATTTTGACAGAATCTATTACATTTACCTTATTCCGTACACAAACCGACTAAAAATTTAGAACTTGGCAACTCAACTTTACTCAACTCAACTGATAATTGACCTACTCTATACTCAACTAGCTGTAGACTTTGTTGTTGTTTTCACATACAAATTTTGAAATAAGCGACATGAATTGAGTATAGGCTGGCGAATCGAACGCAGCTATAGTAACATATGTTACTTTCACGCCGCTGTCACCACTTGACCGATTAAACAGAAACAGATAACCATTTACTTACATGTGCTTTTTTATTATATCCTCTTCAGTAGAATAGATAGGTATTCCTCTAATGTTACTTTAAGGGGTTAGGCCACTCTAGAATTTTCGAAAAATCGATTTTGTTTTTTTTTTTTAAATGATCCCTTACGACCTCAAAATAAATGTCTCAAAAGATTATGGCCGGAAAAAATTTCTAATTACTTGGTTTTTGAATTTTAGTGTAAGCCGCTTCAAAGTGACAGTGTCTTGCACCGACTGTCATTTGCCTGTACATTTTGTTTTCTATTTTATTTTCGTCTTTTTTCGTTCTCTAATTTATACTATTTTTGACAGTTGGTCCAAGACGAAAAACTCTCACTCTTACCTGTATGGTACAATATTGTGGCACCAAATGTCAAAGAAAGTATAAACTAGAGAACGAAAAAGTAGGAAAGAAAATAAAAAGCAAAATATGCAGGCAAATGACAATCGGTTTAAGAAATTCGTGAGAAAATATTGAGTTGTCACGTAATCCTACATAATTTCATCATGCGATCACACATCGCACTCAAGAATAATATATAATAGATTCCGCCAACAGTGCGCAGAAATTAAAATCTACTGCGTAGCCTACGTCACGCGTGAGAGTCACGTGACACTTGCTACGAAATATTCAATAATATAAGCAAAACACGAAAGGCCGGGGAAATGAAAGCAAAACAATTATGAAACTACTATTAAAACAAATCACTTTTTATTTTTTATATTATTTAAAACTTAAATCTAACACTGTTTTACAATCGAGATCAAGACATCTCCATCCGTGGATGCATGTACCGAGCACCATACAGCAAGTTGATTATATTTCCACCATGATAGTCATATTCATCGTTGACACGAGTCGTTGACGCCGACGGCACAATCAAAATAACCAGCAGGCAAAGCGACAAAATCACTGTCAAATATGACGCATGCGACATTTTCTTATATGTAGTGGAAACTATAAAAATAAACAGCGTTTGTTGCAGCACAACTGAAAAGTCAATTCAAACTCATTCAAATGCGAAATTCTGATGTCGTTTTATAGACTCTTAAATGCTTAAAGAATGCGAAGTTTAAGAATTCTAACCGAGTGAATTGGGCCTTGAGACTGCTTAAATTTTTTATGCAAGGCGTAACGTGATGGCATCAGCAGCAGTTCTAGAAAAAAAAAATAAATCTGCTTGAGTGGTTTTTTTTTTAAGAGCCACGCTAAGAGCTTCTAATAACTGCTCAACTGGTAACGTATCTTTGAAAATAAAATTAAAAAGGATATGTTCAATAATATCTGTGTATTTTCACATAAATTTTTGTTGGTTTTATTTTTTACATGTTAATGATTATTAAACTTTTTCAACGCCTCATTAGGGTGGATAAGATTTTTGTTTTTATTTCGTTTTGTTTTTATACCAATTTGGCAGCACTCAACCATTGAAGTGCTCATCAAATGCAAACTCAGATTCTAGTAATCTGTTAATTAAATATACATACATAAATTGAGAACGTTTTGAAAGCTGTCTGTAGTTGTGAGTACTTGAAAAAAAAAATAAAAAAATCAACAAATTTGCAGACAAAGCTACCTGGAAAAAAACACTCAACACTCAGCATTCGGCACTCAATGAATGAAAGCGGGTGAACAAAAGTGAATGACAAAAGTAAACCAAACAAATCAAAGTTCCGAAAAAAAACTCTATAAAGACAAAATACAAAACAATCCAAAAAAGTAGCAGCACAAAAACAAAAACCAACAACAAAATTATTTGTTTATCTGCAAAACGTGCTTCGATTGCAGAATCAGCGATTCCAATTGCCGGGAGGCGGCAACCCTCCGCACTTGTGCGTTCCCAGCAACCGACGGCAAGTGTAGTGATTAATTTCAAATTTCGTTTACACACGAGTCCCCAACGTAACAAAAAAAAAAATATTGACTCACTGAATCTGGTTGACTGACTGACAGTCTGTCCAAAGAGTATTCGGAGTCGACATCGGCGGCCCATGGCGCATAGGGAGTTATGGGATGACTAAATAAAGCTGCTGGATTTTTTTTTTTCTACATTTATGATAAAAATTTAAACATTTTGTTGAGCTTTTAAGGCACTCTGCGAAAAGAGTCTTGCCCAAAAATTAAGCTTTATCATCGAAGCTTCACTTCAATTGACTTTAAGCTAAAATTACTTAATTTTTAGGGACAGACAATTTCACTTTCATATCGAAATCGTTCTTTCGTCAATGTATCACAAATGGTTCTGATACATACACATGAAAAAAAAATCTGATTTAAAATAACTCAACAATTGATTTTATAAATAAAAAAAAATTCGAGTTAATTTTAAAGTAAGTTTTTAGTGATTTTTAAATTTAACTCAGAACTTATTTGAAACTAAAGGCTCAACCAAGTTATGCGTAAGCAAACAATAGTATCAGAGAGAAGTAAACGAAAAGTTTTCTTAAGTTCAAACAAAACTCGAAAAACACTTCTCAATTTTCAATAAAAAAACACAGTATGCATGAAAAAACAAATCAGCTTGAATCCATTTTAATAAATTGACTTATAAAAAATATTTTGTATTTTGTCGATAAGGGTTGTCAACAGTTTTCATAAAACATTATGTTGTGATGATTTTATTCATATTTTGGTGAAAGATAAATGAAAAAATATTAAGATAAATTTTCAAATTTTTTTTTTTTATTTTATTATTTTCAAAAACATCCTAAGAATATGTAAAAAAAATTTCAGAATAAAATTCAAAGCCGTTTAAGACATACACCTTGTTGCAGTTCTATCAGACAGCTTGATACTCGTATTGGCTCTCATTTAAACTTTAAACGCGTTTTTCTCGAAATGACATTTTTTGAAACGGCTTGCACTCTAACTCGAAAAGTATGTTTCCGATTAACTTAAATCTTTTTTAATTTTGTAAAATAATTGTATACGCAGTGCGTGAACCAACAAAATCAAATAAAAAATATTTTGTTTTGCTTTTTATTTAATTTATAAGGTAAATTTCATGTATGAAAAATGGAATTGTTTTTCTTTTATGCGGCATTTTTTTTAATTTTTTTTTAATTTTACACTTTTTGTTGGTTCACGCACAAGACACCAACTTAAGAGGTGATATCGTGCAAGCCGCAAGAGGCCTCTTGTTCGCGACCTCAACTTTTACGCGCTGTATAACCGTAAATATGGCTGCAAAAAAAAAAACACGAAAAAAAAATCTAAGACTGAAATAAAAACAAAAAAAAAATTGTTTTGATATTTAATAAAATAAAAAAAATACAGGCATTCAAACAAGCCGTTTTTTTACTCAAAAATTTGAAACTGGACCTTAAAATTATTTAAAATACAGGTTGCAACCCTATTCTGCTAAGCAAACTACGGAGTCGAGCGCTCTCTCTCAAGTTTAGCAAAGTAAACGAAACTTGAGAAACTGAACGAAAGGCAAGCTTACGCACAACTTGGGCGACTCCATATAGTGCCGCACAAGTTCGTACTTTTGCTCTCTTGCTTTTGTTTGCTTACGCATAAAGGCCTGACCAAAATAGACGAAACGAGACGATTGCAACTTGCCGAACGTTTGCAATCGTTATGTCCGTTTTGACATTTAACCCAAAATGAAACGAGTACCTCCAATCGTCTGAAACAAGAAGAAGACTGCTTTGCACAGCTGTTGTTGACGAGTTGAGACGCTAAAAGTTCGGTTGTTACGGAACAGAACGTCTCGTCGCAATGTTTCGTTCAGTTTCGATCAGTTACGTATGTGCATTTTGGGTTTTAACATTGTCTTCCATTTGTTCGAACTTACTCGTTATGTCTCGTTCTGTCTATTTTGGTCAGGCCTTAACTTGGTTGAGTAGAGGTGGGTAATAGCACAATTTTTGGTGTGCTGACTCACTAGCACATGTGCACTGTGCTAGCACAATTGTGCCACAGTCGAAAAAAGCACTTCGCAGTCGAATATTCGCCCCATAAGAAATACATGCAAATCAGCTGCGACCACAGCAACCGCATTTGTCTCATTTACTCTTTCGTGTTTACGTAAAAAGACGAAGGTTGCTTCACACGCGTGTGTAGTACGGGGTTAACACTGATGTAAATTAAAAGTGACAGTTGGCGCTCGGTTCTTGTTGCACTCAATGCGGATAGGCTATAAAACAAATTGCATATTGTCAATTATAGCAAGTGAGCCAAAGTGAAACAAAAACCAACTTTACTGGGTGTGCCACTATGTGTGGCAACGTAGTGTACTAGCACACATGCTCACTACTAAGTGTCACACAATACATGATAGACACTTTAAGCGCAAAAGTGCTGGTCTTCATCGTGACTCACTATGTGAGTCAATGTAGTGTGCTAGCACACTTGGCACACTGCAGAGAGTCAGCACAGTGCCATAGCACAGCACTGAGTTACCCATCTCTATGGTTGAGCCTTAAAGGGTTATCCATTTTGTCCTTCGGAAAGTAAACTTTTAAAAAACACTTTTTTTTCTATTTATTAAAAATGCAGATTTTGTTAAAATTAATAAATTAATTTCGTAACAATGTTTGGACTTTGTCATTACAGTAGAATAAAATATCATTAAAATTTCCTCCACGGCACATCTTTTTTAGGTAATTTTCGATGATTTTTATGCATCACTGAAGCAGCTTGGTCATTATTTGACAAATGTTGGTTCTTCATTCATCAAGAGTTTGAGGTCTATTAATGTAAACACGATCTTTTGCGTAGCCCCAACAAAAAAACAAAAAATCCAGAGGTGTCCATTGTACGATCTCGGAGGCCCCAAGTCTCAAAATAAGTCATCCTAGAAATTTCTTTATCTTAAATGTTAGGCCAAAAAACATTGGTTAATATACGGCCATGGCACTCAGAATTAATTGTAATGGTTGCTCCGTGAGCGTTTAAAAAAATGTGGACCAATGACACCACTAGACCATAATGCATAACAGACAGAAACTTTTTGTGGATGCAATGGCTTCTTCACAATCATTTGGGGATTTTCATATTTTGGAATTGAAGAGACTTACGCTACCAGCGGAATGTTATGATATTGTGACTTGTGAACTCAAAAATAAAAATTTTCAATTGGGTCCGTTAACATTTTGCAACCTGTAATATTGTGCTACATCACTTTGTCACAAAATATGACAAAATCAATATTTACTTCTCTATGTATAAAAAATAAATTTCAATACTGTCTGGATCTTCACGAAAGTATTTTTCTAACGCCTCAAAATAGTGTTCCATTGTTAATATAGTCTCGGAGATTTTAAAAGTATTTGTAAATTATGGTATTTATATATCTCGTATTGGCAACAGTAAGTAGTAACACTTACCATCTAACGTTTCCATTGCAAACTTGATATTGTTGAACATAGCCTTCTAAAAATATTTTGTCATATGAGCGCGATTTGTGTTGAAAATTTCATCTCGGGCAAAAAATAGAATTTTCCATTTCTCAGCAAAAAAAAAAAAAAAGGGAAATGGTCTCGTGAATATTTTCGTGCGATTATTTTTAATAACTTTCGACGTGGATTATTAAGAATACACCTATGAACTTAATCCTTCATAGGCCCAGTAGTTACTTTGGAGTCCATTGAAAAAGTGAACTAGTTCATTTCTAGCGCAATTTGAAGTAGTTCTGAAAAAGTACAAAAGGCATTCAGTGTAGAATAGTTCATTTTGCTTTTATTTTCAAAAGTACTGCTAAAAAAATAAAATGCGTTCTGACTAAAAAAAAAAATAAATAAATAACTGGCCATTTCAGCCCTTGAAAGGACTTTGACCTAGCTTCTTATGATCAATTGTGTTGTGCGTGTTATTAAGTTTGTACACAATTGACCGAGAAAGGGACCTACATGTTTAACGCCGACTCCGAACGGCGATGAACGTAATGTTCTTATTCTCAAGAAGCTTTACATGGCATTTGATTACTCTCTGAGGTTTGCCATTGCCTGCAGAGAGGTGGCGGCCGTACAGAAAAATTATTTTTAATTCAAATAATTTTCTGTCGCTGCTGGGGTTCGAACCTGGGTCTCTAAAGTTCTTTGACATAGCGGCCACGCACTTTAACCAACTACGCCACGGACGCCACATGCGTTCTGACTACTTTTTTAAAATTTGGTGCGCACAAGAAAAAATAATAATAAAAAAAAAAAAGAATAAAAATTTGTATAGACATTTATAAATAAAATTTCTTCTTTAATAAATCTTGTGGATGGAAAAGATCGTACAAATCAGGTCTTTAGGACTTTTACTCTAGTACACTAAATTTTTACATTTTTAAAATGTTCACTTTAAAATTAGTTAAAAAGAACCACTTTCAGCCTGAAAGTTTCAGGCTACTGCGAAAACAACCAGTTTAAAAATGTTCCTAATGCAATAAGTTCAAATATGGGGAAAAAGGAGTGTTTATGGGGACAATTGTCTTTTCTTATGACATCAACCCGCAAAAAACGTCAGTTCGTTCAATGTTAAAGGGTATTGTAGTGGAACTAGTACTGGTCCTTTTTGGAACTAGTCAGAACTGTTTAAAATTTGTTCCACTTTTCTGATGGGTGGCTATAAATCATTATTCTACAGCACTGTAAGAAACTCGGTAAGGAATTCAATAGTGGCCTATGTTTGATTCGGGACGAATTTATGATGGTCCGTAATCGATGCTGTGTTTTTTATTCCCGAAAATAAAATAAGAAGTGATCAACGATTTCCAACAGCCGATGAAGCGGACGTTGGATTCAAAATGTATTTTTTTAAGTTACCTGATTCGGAGTAAGAAAAGTTTTTCCAAAATTGGTTCAAATGCATGAAAAAGTATATTGCTCTTCGTGGAGAATATTTTGAAAAACAATAAAACCAATTTCGATCTTAAATATTTTATTATTGGGCCTGATATATAAAAAGCAATACTCGTCATTAAAGCAAAGCAATACTCGTCTTGCAAAAATGAGAATATTGAACGCGTTTTATTTCGCTTAAAAGTAATATTTGTTTAGGATATAATATTTGACGGATTTAAAAAAAAAAACAACAGATCAAAAAGAAATCTTTCCGATTCACTGAGAGATCGACTGATAAGTTGACTGAAAATTAAAACAAATATTAATTCAAATTCATAAATGAATTTTGCCATTATCATGAGTTCATTGTATCAAAGGATTTGATAGTTGTGGTTTTTAGATTCCTTGTTTCGAGGGCCAAAATATTTTGAACAATCAAATTTATACACTTTTATGATATTTCTTATAGAATATGATAATTTAAAAGAGTGAAATATATGGCCATTTTTGGAATTGATACAATGAAACTGAATATTATTTCAAAGTCTATCCTCAAATTTTAATCTTTTTTTTTTTTTTTTTTTTTTGTATTTTTGGGAATATTTTTGAAGCGAAGTTTCTTACGCCTCGTTCTGTGATTACTGGAGTGAAATCTCAAAAACGACACTTTTTTCCGACACCTTTTTCTAAGAATTGATGTTGTTTTTGCATGAGTCTATTGCAACAAGAAAATGTTAACTTAAAAATAATTTCTTGCCGGGTATTAAACCCATACCCCGTCGACTGACAATTTAATGTTCTTAATGATTTAATATAAGTATTAACTAAAGCTATGTTGTAGGAGATCAAAATAATATACATGATTGTATATTGGCTATATATCCTTCATATCCTACAATAACCATTAGCCAATACACAATAACCACTAAGGATTGTGTATTGGCTGTTTGTATAGCTTTTAAGAGTACTAAAAAACAAACATGTTGCTTCTACTTACTACCAGAGGTCGTTGTGCTTAAAAATAAGCAACCTGTAAGTCAAGCAAGTTTTCGTGCTTATCAAATATGTTGCTCTACGTTCTGAGCAACAATGTTGCATCAAACCAGTGATGTGATTTGGTGGGATTTCGGGCTCATTTCGGGATATTTGGCCTATTTGAGAACGTGTGGGATTTCATGTGCTTAGGTGGGATTTTCTACTGAATCATAATTTTTTAAAGTCTAAATTAGCAAAACTGGTTGGTATCACTTTTTTGTAATCTTTCAAAATTTTTCGTTTAATTGCTGTTTTATTGATTCTAAATATGTAAGAAAGGGATATGTATGTATATTCAACAGGCTTAAAATTAATGAAAATAAGATCCTCATTTAAAAAAAAAAATATAAGCTCAGTTTTATTTTGATGCAACAAAAGAAATTTACGATTACTTCATACACTTAAGAGAGTTTTTATAAAAAACACAGTGTTTAACTTTTTGTATTTTTTTTTTAATTTGTTATAAATATTGAAAAACTTTATTATGTACAATTAATATAATGTTAAAACTAGTAAGAAATGATCTTCGACTGGGTCGAAGCTAAAATACCCCGAACCAAAGTATATTCAAAGTCTTAAGCAGTCAAAAAAAATGTTTATTTGTAAAAATATTTTCGTCATAGTTTTAAGAGAAAATATTCGGTTTTGTTTTTTGATAAAGTCACTTTGTATGGGAGGTGGGTGCGGTTTTCACTCGATTTGGTTGAATTTCATACACAAAGTACAAGTTATATATCAAAGTTCATATGCAAAATTTGAAGTCCATATATCATGTGTGTAAAAAGTTTTGAGACTACTACTTTCAGGCGTTTCTTGCATAAAATTAACAAACACAAATATGGCAACCCTGCACACAGCACACAATACGGTACCACTGCTTTGTTGTCAAACACAAATCATTCAAAAATATCCATTCGCGATGGCGTACAAATTAGTTTTACGAAAATCTGTTTCTAAACATTTTGGAAAGCTAGGTACACAGGAAATTCTTCATGTTTTCAAAGACAAGCCAATCTTGCGAACAACAATCTATCGTGCTCTCAAAGATTGCCGGGATGGTAAAGAGCCGAAAGTGTTGGTGTGGTGTGCGATTTCGTCAAAGGATATTTCAACACCAGTTATTCATCCAAACAAAGCCAAAGCTATAAACTTTGACATTTATATTGCTGAATGCTTGCCGAAATTGAAGCAATTAATCGAAAAAAATCACGACAACGGCGAATACATGTTTTGACTCGACCTTGCAAGCAGTGATTATTTGAAATTAACGATGAATTGGCTCAATGAACAAAATATTCAATTTGTACCAAAAAAGGACAATCTCCAAACCTCCCGCAGGCACGTCTAATCGAAAATTTTTGGAGCATACTCAAACGTAGAGTGTACGAGAAGAGCTGGGAGGCTTAGAACGAGCAACAGTTGATAAGGAGAATAAAGCGCAAGTTGAAGGAAGTGGACGTATCTGTCTTCCAAAACATGATTTTGAAGTTTTGAAACAAACTGCGTAAATCGAAGATAACGGACCGTTAAGTATTCTCTAAATGTGCTATTTGATAGTTTATTAATAAAGGTTTATACCATTGAGAACGAATTTAATACTGTTGGTTTGTTGTTGAAATGGCGCAAGTTTGAATTTAGTCCCAAAACTTTTTACACATATGATATTAAGTTTTGGAGAATTTAATGAAATTTTACATTTTTGGTAAAGTCACTTTGTATGGGAGGTAGGCGTGGTTTTCACCTGATTTGGTTGAATTTCATACTCAGGGTGTTTATTATATATCAAAGCTCATACGCAAAATTTCAATTTCATATATTAATTTTTGTGGACATCTAAGAGATTTTACCGTTTTGATAAAGTCACTTTGTATGGGAGGTAGGCGTGGTTATGATCCGATTTGGCTCATTTTCGAACTTAACCTTTATTTTTTAAATAAAAGCTTAAATATCGAGTTTTGTGATGATAGCTTGAAAATTATGGCTGTAATCGTGACGACAGACGGACAGACGGACAGACAGACGGACATGGCTAAATCGACTCGAGTGGTGATGCTGATCAAGAATATATATACTTTTCTATACCTACCACGCCTCCTTATGGGCGTTACAAACGGAGTGACAAAATTAATATACCCCGTTTACGTTTTTTAAACGTAGGGGTATAAAAATGTAGGGGAAGATACCCGCCTACTAAACACGTTTTGCTTGGAGGCTATACCTTCGGTTTAAAACATAATTTTTTTTTGGTTTCATTTGGAAGCTAAGTTCAATAACTAACAAGAATTTTAATCAGAATTTAAAATTTCCAAAAATTGCAATTTTGGCAGTCGATCTAAGAAAAGTCTTGAAATCAGCCGCTTAAAAAATCGGCCCAGCTACTGAACACCTAAAACAAATTGTTGAAAAAAAGTAGAAAATGAAGTAAAAACACTAGTTTTTGAGAGTTTATAAAAAGTTTATTCTATCAATAGTTCACAATGACTCACTGAACTTTCAACAATAGAGATTTGAATTTCTTTGATGGCTACAGCAATCGCATCAGAATTTATATTTGTTCTTCTTTTCACTTTTTTTTAGGCGACGCCATTCTAAAATTTTATCTGAACGTGGACGAGAATCACGAAAACTATTTTAACTAATTTCAAACACTATTTTCAATCATATAAATGACAATTTTTTACTTGCACGATTTCTGAAAATTTGTTCGGAAGGTGAACCAACGTTTTGTTCGGTAGGTGGGCAGGCACGCCATCATGATATGAAGAGAAATATTTTTTCCCATTTCTCAATATTGTTCGATTGCTTGTCGAATTGTGAGAAATAAACATTTAATATAGAATGCTACTCATATTCACCTTTTTTTATCGATAAGAAACACTCTGAAATTCACTGAATAGAGATGAACTATTTTTGCTCAGCTTCGTTTTATTCGAATATTTTATTTCTCAACGGCCGTGGGGCTAAAGCAGCATGCGCATTCATCTCAATGATTTTCATTGGCGCAGCATATAGACGTCAGAACTCACAGTGTTCAGTAGTAGGTGGGCCTGTTCAGCAGGTGGGCATCCTTATTTCTTTTCAAAAATTGCATAAAAAATTGTTATTGGTATAAATATTTGGGTGGGATTTTTTGAGGGTTTTTCGTGTCATTTTGGTGGGATAAACAGGTCTAAATCGGGATGTGATCGGGATTTTTTATTAAATCAGAATCACATCACTGCATCAAACTTGTTGACTGTTTGTCTTACAACTTCAGAGCAGCTAGCCTGCTATAAAAAAATTAAGCAACTAAAAATAAAGTTAAATGTGCTGATACTTTCAAGCAGAGTCATTAAAATATGCCCACGAGCTGTTCAGTTCTTTTGTTGCATATTAATTCTTTTTTTTTCTATAAGGGTATTCACAATTGTGTGGTATAGTGGTATTGTGGTTTTTATACCACAGCTGAAACCCACAATTGTGAGCACCCTTTAAAATAAAATTTTAAAATAGTTGGCAACGCCACCTAAAATGTAAACAAACAGATTTTAAATTAATCAGCTGTTTTAATTTATTTTATTAATATATGACTTAAAGAAGTTTAACTTACATTTTGAGCTTCTTCCATTCTTGCAATTAGAAAATAACTGGCAAGCCGATCAGCCGTTTATGGAAATTGATAAGCCACGTTCCTTAAACAGATCAAGGGGCTACTTAAAATTACCACACTTGTGGTTTTTAGAGCTTTCATGTAAAACAACAACAAATATAAAAACCCCTTGGAAAAGTGTGGTATTAATACAACGGGGTTTTTTAACCACACTGAAAACCACGCAATTGTGAATACCCTTTATATTTATTCCCTACACTTGAACGGAGGGGCTTTAAGGAAGGCCCGGAAAGAGTTAATATGTATGACCGACCTTTATTACTAAAGGGTGTTTTTTTTAGAGGTATAGAACTTCGAATTGAAATAAAACACAAGAAAATCGTTTTAATGTCCATCAATTTGGCTTTATTGGAAGGATAATTTTATGCCATTAATGTTTAAATATTATTTCGGGCATGTGGCCGCCGCGGCTGGCTCGAATAAAGCCAATTCTACAGGTCCAATTTTCAACCACTTTTTCGAGCATATGGGGCCGTATGTCGGCAATAACGCCACGAATGTTGGCCTCCAAGTCCCCTAACGTTTCTGGTTTGTTGGCGTAGACGAGCGACTTCACATATCCCCAAAGAAAATAATCCAATGGTGTCAAATCACACGATCTTGGTGGCCAATTGACAGGTCCATTCCGCGAAATTATGCGCTCATCGAATGTTTCCTTCAATAAATCGATTGTGACGTGCGCTGTGTGGCATGTAGCGCCGTCTTGTTGGAACCACAACTCATCCACATTCATGCCATCCAAATCGGGAACAAAATAGTCGGTTATCATGGCTCTATTGCTGTGCACGGTGGCGAATCGATTCATTCGGGTCCTCTTCAACATTTTGCTCTACAGCGGCAATTGTTTCTTCGGTGCGCACTGTTCGACGTCTCTGCGAATGCGTATTATCACATAGAGTAAACGTAGTGCGAAAACGAACCATGGTTAACCGAATTAATTGCTCTGATGGACGATTATGTCGACCATAAAATGGACGGAGCTTGCGGTAAACTTCGCGAACTGAACCATTATTTTCGAAATAAATTTGCACGATTTGCAAGCGTTGTTCTTTTGTCAACCTGTTCATGATGAAATGGCAAACCAAACTGAACATAAATGACATTAGAGTTGCCAGATTTGACCACAAAATGCCAGTTTTATCTATATTCGAAAAACAAACCCCTAAAAAAACACCCTTTATTGCAAAAGGAACATTTTTACTTTGGGAGTCTAGGGGGGGCTCCCATACAAATTTAATGATTTTTGTTTATTTATTATTTATTATTTATTTATTATTTATTTATTATTTATTTATTATTATATACACCTAAACAGTGGTCTTTAAGGGAGGACCGGAGAGTGTTAATATGTATGTCCAATGACGCACCTGTGTTTTTTTTAATGTTTTTGTTGTAATTGTAATTTTAAAAGTTGAGTTTAAAACATTAAAAAACGTATCACACAAAAGTTTTATTGAATAGTTAAAGATCATTGATACGAAATTAAAGTCCAGTGTTTGGAGGTTTGGAACATATATTAATGAAGTCAATTTTGAATTGATTAGAAAATGACTCCAGGCAAAAGTTCATATGGTTGATAATAAGACTGACTTACTATACGTGTAAATTTTTCGAAAAAAAAAATTTATTTTTTTCTTAATGTGTTCTTTATAGTTTTAAGAATATACATACCCATTTTTAAATAGCTATTAAAAAAAAAAAACAGAAGTTATAACAGTTTTCGTTAACTTATGTCTAAGCTCCATACAACAAATAAAAAACTTTAAACGCGGTTTCCTCGAAACTAGTTTTTTTAAAACGGTTCGATAGATAACTCCAAATCTATTGGTTCAATCTCAATGATTTTTTTTGCATTTTGTTCGTTATTTTGTCCTTTAAGCATAACCCTAAATCTATCCTAAGTACATATCTATGTTTTTTTGTTTTTTTTATACAAACAAAAAAGCGCGCGAAAATGTATGTTTCGAACTTTTTACTTCAACTTCCGACATAATTAAACAAAAAAACCCCGGTGGTCTTGCGTTGGGGGGATGCTCAATATAAGGTCTATACTCTAAAATGTCATTTGATTTTTTTATTTCCGATACATGGGAAAGGCCATATGCATCGAACCGTTTTGGATGTCTTTTTTTCAATGCCATTTTCAGCGCCCTCTATATAAAAGCCAGAACTGTATTTTAAAAAACAAAAAATATTTTCATAAAGTATTTTTTATGTACAATAACCTGTATAAATTTAAAAAAGAAATAATTACTTCTTATATCTAAAAAAATATTTTGAAAACAGCTCCCGTTTCTGGTTGCTACACGTATATTATACCTTAAGAAAAAATAGTTCAGAATTATATATATATGTATATATTTTCTATAAAATTTTGAAAATTGAATTTTAGAATTAAATTTACTAGTATCGCCTGTGGCCGAAATTCGACCATTGAAATTAGTTTTAAATTATTAATTAAAATTTTTCCGATAAAATAATTAACTAAAAACAAAAAAGTATGGTTCTATTTAAAAAAAATCAATAGTTATGAGGTGGGTTCAATGATTAAAAACTTCCGTATAAACTATATTTTTTGTGAATACTCTCTCATCATTCGCCAAATGACCTTGTTCCCTATGTTCAGAAACATAAAACTTTAAGCTATCAAAAGATCTAACTCTACTTGTTGCGACATATAATTGACCATGTATAAAAACTGGCTGTCGTAATAAGACCCCAACTTTTTCGAATGTTTGCCCCAGGAAATGGCTTAAAACATAGATTTGTGTATATTACTTTGGAGTGGTTTGAAATATTTGAAAAATTTGTTCACAGAAATTATTTTTTTAGCTGAAGAACTTTATAAAAAATACAAAAACAACATTTTGAAAAATGTCATTTTCATCAAAAAAATCATAGGGGGTAGCTCATGATTTTTGATGATAGAAACACTTAATTAAATGATGTGTGAAAATGAAGCAATTTTTGCAAATAAATGATATGGTTTATGAAAGAGTGTGAGAGAAGAAAATAGAAAAACAAAAATAAAATTACAAAAAAATAATGTCTGGTCTAATTTTTAAGCAAAAATTGAATATTTTAGAGTGTTTTTGAAAACAGCATAAGAAATTGAATTAGTGAGATAACGGTAAATCTTTTCTTATTTCTCAAAAGTAATTTAATTAAACTTTCAGACAAAGAAAATTTAGGGAAAATCGATTGAAAAATGGCTGAAATATTTGCATGCAAAATCAAAATTTGAAATATCAATTGTTTTTTTCTCATTCTGAGGCAATGACATTGCTTTAAGAAATGCATTGCATGGAAAAAATCTACAGGTTTCGAAATATTGCAATACTTTTGTTGTCATAATAACGGGAAATTTAATAACATACTATTCGTGGAAAATATTAGCAAAAAAGTTTTCGCATACCGTTATTTTTCTCAATCAACGAATTTCCATACAAAAAACGTTGTACTGAAAACATCTATAGTTTTCGAGATATCACAATAATTTTGATGTCAAAATAACGGAAATTTTTCAAAATTTACTATTTGTAAGCAATTCTACCATCACAATATATATTGACACTTGTTAAATGAAAAAGTGCCTATTGTAGGGTAACCGTAAACGATGGTGAAAAATATCAAAGTATATTTTGTACATCTTATGAATGTCTAAATTTCTCTCTTATATCATGTTTTTCCATCTCTTATAGTTTAGCTTTTATTTAATAAATTATCTTTTTCCGCTCATATTTGAGGTCAAAGGTCACCAATTTTATATTCAATCATACTGTGCAGCCAGACCTTTCATCTGATGACACATTCTTCATTTTACCTCTTCCCAGTTTTGAGATCCCTAACTAAAATTGATATAAACTTTCAACGTTAATATTTCGGGTCAAAGGTCATGAATTTAAAATCTAACATCATTCGGCACATCTATGGTGCTTCTATGGTGTTTCATTGTTCTTATTCTAAAATAAATATTGAAATAGTGTACGACAACATTCGATGTTTGCGTATTAATATATAAGATTATAATTTTTTTTTTAAGAACAAATATTAGTGGTATTTCGATTTGATTTAAAAAAGAGTTTTGTGAAATGAATTAAAAATGCGTTCAAAATCTCAATTGTATGTGAAGAACGCATGTATTCATTGAGCATGATTTAACCATACAATATTTTTTCTTTAAATTTTTTTTAAATTTCTCGAATTTTGGCTCCACCTTAAAACATTCCTTGGGCATTTGAGCATTTTTACAAAAACAATATATAACAAATCAAGGTTAAATATATTTATTGCCTTAATAACATCTATTTTGGTTTCTCTGGTTTAAATTTTAAAAGTAAAACCAAACATTTAAAAAAAAATTTTATTTATTAACCCAACAATTTAAAACACAAAAAATAGTGTGCAACACAAAAAAAAAAAAAACATGACAAACCAATTTGGCCACACTTTTCAAATTCATCAGTTGACCAGCTATCCGATTTAATTATGCCATTAAAGCTATACAGCATTAAATTCGGCATGTTTTCAACACAATTTTGTGAATGTTATGCGAATTAATGTGAATTTGTTATGATTTGCAGGATGTGAAGGATTAGGGAAAATTTGTGGCTTGGCTTTGTAAAGCAAATTAAAAGCATTACCATTAATTGAAACATTATGTGGCGAGAACAAGGAAAAACAAATTGAAACGGATTTAATAGATAAATATGGTCAACATCCGGTCAGGATGCATAGAGCAGATTTAATTATAATGAGCTTTAAAAAAAAACAAATAGTTTTTGTTTAAAGTGTTGCAACAAAGAAGGCTTTAAAATTTTTATGGATATTGCTTGGATAAAATAAAAAAGTATTTCAAAGGGCTCACAAAATCATCAAAGGTTTTCTTTATTTGTGACCCTTTTATATACATCTAGCCCAACTTTGAGCTACAAAACAGATGCTTCTTTTATTTTTTTGTTTTGTCCTCTTTATCTTCATCTTGACTTGATGACACTTTTTCACGTTTAACGTGTTCAAACGGATCTTAATTAACTCTTATCGCCCTCATTTAGTTTATCATTTGCAGTCACCTTGTCCTGCTCATCAGCAACGTCAACAAGCGATGTCATCAAGATGTAAAGGATATTAAGAGCCTTTTAAGCAAGCACACATATTTCCACCCGCACTCACTCACCCACAAACACACTCACACTCAGATTGGTACTCAGAAAAGCCAAGTGTAAACAAAGCACTGCAAGTTGCTCCAGTTATCTTAACCTTAGCTCAAGCAGGTGTTTTAATTATGATGCTGCTTCTCTAATGTTTCTTATCTGCACGTAACCGTATAAAGCTGTATGGTTACTTAAGAGCAGAGCTCTTCGAATGAAGTGTATATGCCGCGCACACAAACTCGTAGATACAAACCTCACACACAACACACTTTAGCTAACAACCCATTCAACCCAACCCAATAGATTTAAGGGTTAAATTAAAGTGCTCAAGAAGAGACAAATATTAGCTGTTCTAAATTTTTTTCAAATTTTCTATTTTTTTCTTTTCGCCTCACAACTGTAGACAATTTTGTCAGGTCTTTAGTTAAGTTGGTAAAAAAAATAAAAACAAATATTAAAAAATATGCTTTACGCACTACATTTGGTGAAGCTGTCATAATTGCCTGTCTTGTGCAGAGCAGAGTGTTTGTTGCCATGTTGTGAAGAGTATATTTCGGCATCCTTTAAAAAATAACATTTCCGCACAAAAATGCGTTCAACGTCAAGACAGGCACGCGTCACTTTTTTTGTGATCACCATGCAGCTATTGCAAGTACTTGGGAGTATCTGTTGCCATTGTTGCCACAGTGGGGCAAATCATATTTTATATTAAAAAAAACAAAAATATAATAATTAGTTGCCTTATATTTTGCCTTAAAATAAGGAGATTGCCTTCAAAATCAGAATCTGATTTGTTATCAAAGGCAAAAACAATGTAGGCCGTGATGCAACTCAAATGTTAGCTTTTCTTAAGTAAAATTTTAGACTTATTAAGTTAAGTTTCGGATAGAAGCAACAAAAGATTAGTGCGTGTCAATCATTTTCAATGCCTGAACTTAGTATCAGGGGCGATGGTCACCTAAGCCTAACCAAATCGTATCTGCTTAACGTAAGACGTCTTTCATAGATTTGAACTGAAATCGAACAGAGTTTGCATTAAGCCTCTTCATTTATTATAAATAATTCCAAACTAACATTAATCCAAGGAACATTTTTCTTGAGTCTCTTAAAACGATACTGAGGGGTATGCTATATATACAGTTGAGAACATAACGAATAAGTGGTACGCGAAGCTTATCTTAAATAACATTTTACGGACCATTCTACTTATCAATTTTGAAAAATCATTGCATTTTTCAAAAGCATATAAACTCAAATACATTCCCTGAAAATTCTAGAAATATCCTTATGAGCATTCTGGCTGAAATTTTCCATACCTTTTACAACCATAACTATTAAGACCTTTTCATGGTTCTCAGAAAAAAATCAACTTTATAAGCTTTTCTCCAAAAAAGTTTAGATATTCGGCCATGTACACTTCTCAAAATTCGATATTACTCACATTTATGGGTTTCCTCTGAACTAGGATAATGGCAAAATCTGTAATAATCAGCTTGAAAAAAAGAGTTGGCTGTGTACTGGACACACCCGTATGGTTTGGCGTGACGGTGTTTCTTTATACTCCTATTTCATGTTCATACTCTTTTTTTAATCCATGACCAAATTCTTGATTTAATCAAATATACCGAATCCCTTGCCCAGTTTGGAAGGTGTGTTTTAGATGTGTCTTGATTTTTGTCCAAAAAGATATCCTAATTCATGTCATAGTCCTTTTCCGGTTTCATTGTGTTATTTTGTTGTTTGTGAGCAGTGTTGGTTGCCACAAAAAAAAACTGTTGAAATCATAACTAACTAGATTAGTAGATTTTTGTTGTTTTTGGTGTTGGAGTTGTTGTTGTTGGTGTTGTTGCTTTTGCTTGTTTTTTATTTGCTTCTCCATTGGTTGTAATTTTTCTTGATGCATAACTTTGCCGACAATTTTTTTTTTTTACTTTTATCATGTGTCCGAAGACCTCACCTTCATTTTCGTTTCATAAAATTTACCGTTACGCCAATTTAAAAAACCACAGAGCCACAGAGTTCAAATTCCATGCAAAGTTTTTTCATGGTTGTAGCATTTTTACTGCATTATGTGGTTGCCACCCTGAAATCATGACAATAGTAATTTTTTTTTATTTTAGTTGTGAGGCGTACCGTAGCACTTATCCTGAGTGAGTAATAATTCCATGCAACGATATTACATTTCTGTTACATAAGCTGGTTTCTTCACGACCTGACGACGTCAGAATTTTTGTTTTTTATTTTTGTCGTAAGGCCAAATATAAATCCTTCATTTTCCTTTCCAAGCATTTATCGTAGCTTATATACTCACCGAGTAAAAATTCAATATTTCTTACGTCGATCTTTGAGCGGCTCTCTCCTTGTCCCCATGACGTCAGAACTTTTTTGTCTAACTTTGTCATAAGGGCTTAGAACAGGCCTTTATTGGTGTATCATATTTTTAATCCTAGCACTAGTGTTTAGCGAGTAATAATTCCATGTAATGAATTTTCAGTTGCGGTGCTTAAGCAGCTTCCACCGCGTCCCAATGAAGTTTACAATTTTTGTTTTGTTTTTATAATAAATTCAAAGAATTAGCCTTTACGGCCGTACAATTTTTTCAATCATAGCTTTTATACTCAGCGAGCAACAATTCAATGCAACGCCGATGAATTTCGAAAAAATGCCTTTTTCAACTTTTTTGGAAACCTGCGCGGTAAAACGTTACTTCGTCACGTCAAAAGTTAAGCCATTTTGTTTATTAATCGCTACAAAATAAATGCAAAGCCCAATGGTTAATAAATCTTTTACCTGAAGTTGGAAAACACTCACTGTCGAGTTTAATATAGTTATAATATCCGAAGCTATGAAGGTCTTATTGTTTTGATGACGTCAGTTTATATGGGGGATACTTGTTGTTTTCATTCAATTTGTCCAAATTTAAAATTATTTTTTACGTTTAATATATCAAAGATCATGTGTAAAATAACAAGTCAATACTTTTGTCGTTGTTATGAAGGATTTGCTTTTTTGATAACGTCACTTTTTATGGTTTTCATTCGATTTGGGAAAGTTTCACACGTAGAGTGAAATTGCCGAAAAAAGTGTATCGAGTTAAAAGGAGACAGAAATAAATATATTTTTTCGTTTTCTTTGTTAGGTCGGATACATCTGACGCATTTATTTTCGTATTTTTTGGCTTTAATTTTCAACACTCAAATAATTTTTTTTTTTTTTTGACAAATTGCTTTAGAAATACAAAGCATGATAACATAAAGGAGCGCGTTAAAAAGGCAAAAATAGCTCTATTTGCCTGTAAAAAATCTATTGGTAAAAAAATGGGTTTTTTCCCAAAAATAGTACGCTAGATTTATAAGAATTGTCCGCTCCATACTTATATATATCTCACTGGTATGGTGGAGAGCGCTTGATGAGATAACTACACTTCAGAATTTTGCAAAGTCAATGTATTACCAGGGCATTATCTTCAACCCCAACTAATGCTCTGAATGTCATGCTTCACTTTCCTCCTTTTTATATTTCTGAAAGACAAGGTGTTAACATAGCAGCCCTCAGACTAAGAGAATCTGGAAATTGGATAGGTAACAGCTGCGATCACACGGTAATTATGAACTCGTCGGTCCCCGACAAAACAGATTACTGTGTACCTTGTTCAAATCTTGAAAAGAACTATGAAGTTCTCATCCTTTCACGGCTAGACTGGGCTAACAAAACCCTCCTTGAAAAAAAATCTTTACAGACGGATCCAAGCTTCAAAAACAGTTAGGGGGAGGAATTTACTCCCAAGATCTGGAAATAGACTGCTTCCTTTAGATTCCCAACCTATTGTAGTGTCTACCAAGCGGAGATGATGGCTATATATGAAACCGCTAAGATTTTAGGTCAAAGAGACCTTAGGGGAAAGAATATTTACATATTCTGAGATAGTCAAGCTGCGGTTAAAGCGCTGAACTCGCATATTGATAACTCTAAAACTCTCACTGAGTGCCGCAGATCTCTTAACGAGATCGCAAGGTTATTCAGGATCCACCTCATATGTCAAAGGCATATCGAAGGCAATAATCTGGCTGACGAATTGGCAAGGAAGGGTACGACCTCGAACACCCTCTTAAATGAGGATTTTATTGGTACTAGTGTCGCATTTGGTTGAAATTCGACCATTTAAAAATTTATTTTTTTTTACTTTTACTTCCAAAGATATTCGATATCAAAAAATGGGCAGAGCCACACCCCCTTGTCCAATGCTTGTCACGGTTTTCTAGTAGATGGATATCACCAAGCGGCAACTTCATATTGAGTTTTATTGTTATACGGCATTTGCTTCCAAAGCTATTCTATATAAGAACTTCAAATTATATGGGTGGTGACACACCCCCTTGTATGATGCTCGTTCAATTTTCCCTGTCGAAGAACACGACTAAATAGGAAGTTCCTACCGAGTTTCATTGATTTGTGACTTATAGTTCAAAAGTTATACCGGAAATTTGCTGCTAAAAAGTGCCACGCCCCTCTTTCGACGTGCATAAAATGTAACCAGTGGAATAGTACGTGTGATTTGAAGTCGAATACCGATTTCCGAGGCTGTGTGGCCTATAACTCTTAAGCTATTTTATATCGCAAATTCGAATTGTATGGGATGTGCCACGCCCACCATAGATATTCGGTCTATTATGGATATATTATATTCACATATATTCTAAGAGTAGATATTCCTACTCTTATTGATTTAAAAAAAAAATTTCAAAATCGGTTGAAAAACACGGGAGAAAATAGTTCTTAAGTGTTCTGCCTACGCCTTTTTATATATAGATACCCATGTCCTCCTATAAACTCCAGTGCAAGAACAAATCCTTGAGTCTTGCACAAGTACGTTGGGAACACCTTGACACAAGCTTACGTGGCCTCGCTACGACTAAAACGCACTAAATCATGCTCTTCGATTGGGACTTACATCAAATGATTTCTGCAGAAGCTGCAAATGCGAAGAAGAGGTAGAAAATGTTCAGCATTTCCTCTGCGAATGTCCGGCGCTAAGTAAAAGTAGATTGGAAACTCTGGGCCATCCCTTCTTAAATGGATTTACCGAAGTCTAATGCCTGGAAATCAAGCATATAATTAAATTCATAATCCGTTCGAAATGGTTTGTTGAGGAGGGATATCTTTTAATAAATTTTTTAGTGATGTAAGAACATTTGAAATGGAGTGAGAATATATTGCAAGTATATGTAATAAGTTTTTAATCAAGTCATTCCTATCATTATTGAACATTTTTATTAAAATTGGCTTATGATAGGAAAAATAGGAAATATATGTGTGACAGCTTATATTGTCAATATATCTTACAAATACCATGTCGATACAGGAACTTCCCAAAGTTGTTATTATAGATGTATATAGTATTATAATTACATATGATATTATTAAAGATATTTCAGACAAGAGGTCCAAGTTGTAATTTAAATTCATAAAATTTACATTGTTCACTTAGTAAACGCAAATTTAAAGGAAAAAAATTGTACAATTATCGCAACTTACGTTTGAGTAAATTTGCATAAACTTTTACGTTATTTCTTTTCAGTTCTTCTCTGCTTGTAAACTACATTTTTTATATAGGAAAAATCTATCTCGTTACATTGAGGAAAGTTGTACTGTAGTTACTTTTTTCTCCACACAAAAATTTTGACTCAACACTGTGTGGATTATATGCCGCGGAATTTTCGTTTCTACAACATATTAAGCTTTAAACAAAAAACCATGCGTAAAGCAAACAGAAACATCAAATGCTAGTTTTATATATTTATTTTAACTGGCAGTGCCCTCTTGCTTTAATCAGCAACACTCAGTACATCGAATTATTCTATTATATACAGGAACCAATGCAGTCGATAAATAGGTAGCAACCTTAAACAAGAACCATGCGCAAATCAAAGAGAAACATCAAATGTCGGCTTTATATTTCAAGTAATTGTGTAGAATTTATGTAAGTTAGAGAGTTAAAACATGAATTTTTCTCCCAGTGAGGATCAAGCAGACCAACAAGTGCTTACATCAACATTGTACGATCAGTACTTTAGGCACACCAAAGGCTCAAAGTGTGACCTAAAAACGCTATCAACCTCCGCTTGATCACTATCAACCGCCCTACTAACCTCCGAGAATGACGTAATTCTACGTCAAAAGAATTTGGAAAAAACTATGTAATTTAATACAATAATATAATTGTTCATTAAGGCGACCAAAAGAAGAATAAAAATTTTATTGCTCAGTATTTATCTATGTTCTTCGTCAGGATCGATCTGTAGACAAGAGGTGAGATAAGCTTATTAAATTTTTAAAATTTACAACTTTTCTATAGCTTTTCATACAAAAGTTAAAAGATTTTTCAATTATAACAACTTTGCATAAAATCTTTAAAGTGCGATCCACTGTGCGCCATAGTTCAGCAAGTAAGTCATTTTTGTCATTGTATTTTTTTCCACTACTTTCCTCTGCAATATGCGAAAAATAAGCTTCATCATGCACACGACACTTGAGAACATTTAACGGAAATGTAGAAAATTCAATATGTGAAAAAGGAAATAGGATTTTCTTTACTTGTCAGAGGATGCTTTTTTAATGTAATATTTTCATTATAAACTTATTTTAGTTGGTTTACTTTGTTCGTTTTTTGCATGCAACAAAGACACTTTTGATACATCAATTTAAGGATGCTTCAAAAAAAAAAAAAAAGAAACGACTACTCTTGAATAGCTGCAAATGTAAAGGACTTTTAAATTAATATCCTTTAGGACAAATTACCAGCTACACATAGACAGATCGACACTCAACATATAAAAGAGTCTGGCACAAGCTGTCATGTCTGGCTTCTGTGTGCATGTATGAAGTGACACATGTTTGCTGCTTCCGGTTTGTTGCAATTTTTGACCGGAAATTGAGGCACGCCCACTTTTGATAAGCTAGCCATTTCCGCTAGGAAGCAAAAATTGACAAAACCAAACTAAATTGTGAGGAAGACTGCAAAAAAAAGTGCACATAGTCAGAGTGTCTATATAAAACAGCAAAAACTAATCAGGAATATGTGAGAAGTATGGGTCTAATTCAATAATTTAACTTGAAAAACATTTTCGCTATATTTTCAATTGAAAATCGCTTAAATATTTAAATTTTGTAGACATTAGCAGCTAATAATCTACCAAGTGCCTCATTAAATTTAATTAAATGGCGTATAGTACCCCAATTTGCCCCATGCAATCACTAACTAATTAACGATTCATGTGAAGCATACTAAAACGACGAATCTGTGCCCAACATAATATTCAACAAAACGCCAATTAAAGGACGACATTGATGTGGCTTTTATTTAAAATCTGTGCTACTGAAGCGGGCTCTCAAAATAGACGACAAACACTCAAACCACCATCCACATCTAAACCAAAAAGCAAGTCAAGTCCAATGAAACCATATTGAAATCAACCCAACTCATCTCAAATCAACACCACCAATAACCACCATCCACCATCCAATCCATACCCAACCCAATCCACATCCATCCAGTACAAAACAAATCGTTGCAAAATGCAAATTAGTAGATAAATTGAAAGCCATTGAAAAATCATCGATGCAAATATATTCAATAGTCAGGCGCTCTCAGCATGTCGCCTCTTCCTTTAATGTCCTTTCCATTCTCCCTCTCTCTCTCTCTGTCTCTCTTTCGGTGTTCATGGCCTGTTACTGGGTCTAATGTTCCGTACTGAATGCCACTCAAACTGAGTGCCGCATAGAATAAAGGATTATAATTGAAATCGTTCAACTGCGATTGTTTAATTGAATTTATCAGCGTTGTCAAGGGCTTAGATTTTGTGTTTTTTTAATATTTTTTTTTCATTTTGAATTGGCTGGTGCTGACGCCTATCTTTATATCTATATAATTGTATGCAGGTAGCATTGTTTGCAAGAATTATATTAAAAACAAAATAAAAAAGATGGTGCAAAAGCAGATAAAATCTGTGAACAAATTGAATTTACAGCAAATTGATTGCAAAAATTAAACCCTTTATGCTTCAGTCAATTCAAATCGGTGTTTTTCAGTTCCAATTGACGCAATTTGTTTAATTTTAATTTCAGTTTTGTTTTGCTTTGGTTCAATGATATTATATTGAATTTACATTTGCTTTCACTGCAAAGGCAGAGTTTTCCATTTTTGTTTTTTTTTTTACAAATCGCAAAATTTTAAAATTTCGTTGCATTGACTTTGATAAAAAGTTACTGTTGGGTGTAATGTTATTTACTGGTATAAAACCATTGATAACGCTAAGAACTTTTTGGGCCGGAGTAATTGTTTGTTACAACATATTCATTTCTCTGCACTATGTATTATATAAAAGGATATTTGTGGGATTTTGGTGTCACCTCAAAGCTTGGTAACCTCTGAACTTATTTTGACAAGTCTCTCACAAGTTAATTGCTATGATAACCAAATTTGCCCAAAAATATCTTGCTCAAGGGATTCAAACAACAAAACACAAAAAAAGTAAAGATCTTTGTTGTTAGAGCATCTCTCCATACAAAACGACTGTAAAGAGGCTTCTACACGGTACAACCACTGTACAATAGCTTATCGTACATCAGTTGGCAGTTTTAAACATTCGACCGTGCAATATTGCAACCAACTCGTTACATGTTTGCAGCCAAACAATAAAATAATCGCATACAACCATCAAATAGCAACCGATATTGGTACAGCAGTTGTATCGTGTAGAGTCTCCTTAACGTCCATGGTATAATTATAGAGGTAGATGCACTAGATGAAAGCGTACAGCCGCGAATGTTAAAACGAATTTGACAATTCATATAAAATCTCAAAGCTAAAAGAAAGCTTGACTATAAACTCCTATAAGAAAGATTGGCGAAATGTAAACAAAGTTAAACAGTTGACCTGTCTTGTTATTTAATTAAATAATGGTTATTTTTCGTGTTTTATTGATATCTAAGTAATTTCAAATTGCTTCAAGCCAAACATCATTAAAAATTAAATAAAAAAAAAAATATTTACTGCAACAGCAGTATTAACCCTTCGTTGCATGGGATTGCACATATGCAATGTTGACTTCTAAGAGATATAGCATACACATTTTATTTAAAAACAAATTTAGACATTTTTTTATTAGTTGTTTTCTTTTGTCAAATTGGGGATTTAATTTGTCCAAAATATTGAGTTCATGGTATAATAACCCAGGTAGACTTATTAGAATGACAGCAAAAGTTGGCATACCTTTGCTGTCAAAATACGGTGCTGCCATATCTTTAAGCAAAAATCCGAGTTTTCAGAAGAAAATGTTTTAATATTATATGGAATTATAATAGATATATAAATTAAGAACAAAAAATAGTACAATAAATTTATATGAATTAAGCGCTTAATTTAGTACTTTAGTACAGTTTAGTACTTTCTTCTGTTCATTGGATTTCTTTATTATTACGTTGTATACAAGTGCGGTATGTATGAAAACCAAAGCGTGCTAATAAAACCATAGTTAGTATTTGTGTCAAAATATTGCAATGATGCTTTGTTATATAATATATTATTGGAACCTTAAAATTAAGTTTAGTTAATTATCAAATATAAACAAAAACTAAGGTTGCTCTGTTATTATATTATTTTTATCCCTTTAGCCCATTATAAAATCCCAACCTAATTACTTTTTCCCACAAAATTCAAGATGTGGCAATATCAGCGCAGAGTTTGACAGCAAAGGCAGGTCGAATTCTAGGAACTCAACTCTAATAAGTCTACCTGTGTTATTATACCATGATTGAGTTGAACAAGGTCTGTCTTATACGTAGAAAAAATAAGTGAATATTTGTAATAATTATACAATAAATATCAAAAAAAAAAAGTTCAAATGTAAGTTGTGTTCCATAATAAAAGTTAATTTTCTTTAAGCTTACAAATTTTTTTGTGCATTATAACTTCAATTTAATAAAATAAATGGCTTAATTGCAAATATGCAATATCATGCATTTGAGACATTTTGAAGTTACATTGCAGATATGAGGCTATATTGCAGATGTGCAATTCTATACACTTAACTATATTTAAAGCTAAAATTAAAAATAAATTAATTTTAAAAATAAATAACTTGGGTCAAGAAAACAGCTCCTATCTTCGTCACCACGAAGAAAATGATCTTCGGCTTGTGTAAATATTGTTATAAAAGAGTTTGACGGGAAGTACTTCTAATATGAATTACAAAGTTTTATTATCATAATCATTATATGAACACTACCACTAATGATTGAACTAGCCAAAAGGGGTATTTATTGGGTACAATCCGTCGGAACAGAATTCCGAACTCAAAACTACCGAGTGTTCCCATATTAATGAAGACATCTCGAGGAGAGTCTGTGGAATATGTAGCTTACCATGATGATGTTAACGTACACTTGATTTCATGGAGAGATAATAAAGTTGTTAATTTGATGTCAAACCATTGTAGTAAAAGTCCTGAGACCTTAGCTGAACGATTTGATATGAAGTTGTGTAAAAAAATATCCATTGAGTGTCCGAATATTGGTTCACAATACAATACATTTATGGGGGAAGTCAATTTGTTCCACTCATTTATTGGAAGCTGTAAGATAAAAATACGCTATACGATAATATTAGTAAATATTAACTGAAATACAGTGTTTTTCTAATATTGACACGCTCCTTTGTCGAATATTGCCCAATTTTTTAAAAAAGGACCTCCACCTTCATGGTATCTATCTGTTGACAAAATATTACAGAAATCGGGCAAGTGCTTTAGGAGTTATCAATGTACATAAATTTAAAAAAAAAAACAGACAAAAAATGAACTTGAGAACATCCTCCTTTTTGAAGTCGGTTAAAAAATACTTGTGAATAATACAAAGAAAAAAAAATAACATTTATATATCGTCACCTAAAATGCAAAATAACGTAACATCACTGTTGATAAGTTTGCAGGAGAAGCAAAAAACGATATAAAATTCAAACAACTTGAGATATTGAAACGAAATTTTCAAATCAAATAACTTGGTTATTTTTGGTGGCATAAGTTTAAAATTCATAACACGCATGCAATATAATGTAGTGAATCGTAATCAATAAAAAACACAATTTCGAATTTTTTGATCATACGTTTTTTTGCATTTTATGTGACGATATGTAATTTATATCATAAGTTTTCAGGAGAAGAAAAAACTTTTGCAACCATAAAATATAAATACGAAAATATATAAAAAAATATTTTGGGTATTCAGCCCCTTAAGTTAATTTTTTTTCATATTTTCTATTTCGACCACCTCGTCATCTACCAACAGTGTTTTAATTGCTTCTTCAAAAGAGTCTGGATCATTTTCATCGTCAACTGCTTCATCTTTATCAGCATTTAATTCTAAGTCATGTTAAATGAAATGCTTTTATTTAAACTTATTTACAAATTGTAAATAATTTTATTTACATTTCATTTTACGAATGCTCGTTTGTGCAATGTTCGTTTTATTTCTATACTCTGTGTGTTCCAGGATCAACAGGACTCGGTACTTGTGTAGCTAAAGTACCGACATTGATTTAATTTATTTAATTACAGTGTGGTTCTGGCAGCTTCTGATGATGCACTTGCAAAACAACAACTATGTAGAAAACCAACAACTTCGCCCTGTTTACTGAACTCACACTACCAACTAGGAGACAGACACCGGACACTATTTAATATATTCATTATGTTGATGACTTTATTGCAACAGCAACACATCTACACATTCACAGACATGTTAATTCAAACATGTGTAGATGTTGTTGGTTGATATGCTGTACCATGTGGTAAAACATTTTATGAGTAGACCCTTTAGTATCTGTTTAAATATAAAACAGTTTACATATAACGTGTTGTACTACTGTGTGTGTGAGCTTTTGAAGCAATTTGATGAATGACGTTGACGTCATTTTTGGGACGGTTTAGTTTTGTTGAAAGCTTTGAAGAGCTTCAAGTTGAAAGGATTAAGACGCTTGGAATTGAGTACTTTTTCCAATTGTTTCTAATTCAATTATGTTCAAAAATTTTATTAAATATGAATAAGCAAAATACAAAAAGGCAGAATAGAATAGGAAAAAAAATAAAGAGATAAGCTTGATAACAATGTGGCGTCCGTGGCGTAGTTGGTTAAAGTGCGTGGCCGCTATGTCAACGAACTTTGGAGACCCAGGTTCGAAACCCAGCAGCGACAGAAAATTATTTGAATTAAAATAATTTTTCTGTACGGCCGCCACCTCTCTGCAGACAATGGCAAACCTCAGAGAGTAGTCAAAATGCCATGTAAAGCTTCTTGAGAACGAGAACATTCCGTTCATCGCCGTTCGGAGTCGGCGTTAAACATGTAGGTCCAGTTCTTGGTCAATTGCACAACACAATTGATCATAAGAAGCTAGGTCAAAGTCCTTTCAAGGGCTGAAATGGCCAGTTATTTATTTTTTTTTATTTAAGCTTGATAACAAAAGAGATAAGAAGTAAGGGTAACAAGAGGTCAGAGAAATAAAACAGAAGTGATGCTTGCAGATTTGGGTATAACTTGGATATGGTCATGACCATTTTTATGGTTAAAGTTTAGGTTATTGTTATAGTTATGGTTATGGCTATGATTATGGTTATGGTTATGGTTATGGTTATGGTTATGGTTATGGTTGTAGTTATGGTTACGGTTATGGTTATGGTTGTGGTTATGGTTATGTTTATGGTTATGGTTATGGTTATGGTTATGGTAGTGGTTATAGTTATGGTTATGGTTATGGTTATGGTTATGGTTAGTGTTATAGTTAGTGTTATGGTTATGGTTATGGTTATGGTTATGGTTATAGTTATGGTTATGGCTATGATTATGGCAATGGTTATGGTTATGGTAATGATTATGGTTATGGTTATGGTTATGGTTATAGTTAATGGTAATGGTTATGTTTATGTTTATGGTTATTGTTATGGTTATGGTTATGGTTATGGTTATGGTGTTAGTTATGGTTATGGTTATGGTTAGGGTTATAGTTATGGTTACGATTATGGCTATGGCTATGCTTATGGTTTTGGCTATATTTTTGTTGGAACAGTGGTTGATTTTTTTTTTTTTATTTCAAAACAATGTTCAAAACATAAGATCCTTATAAAGAAAATATCTGGATGATATAAAAAGTAGCTTCATGAATAAAATATTTATCTGATCAAGTTCGTTGACTTCTTTCGTGTTCAAGAGTGTTGTAAATAAGGTTATTGCACTCAAGAAACATCCTGATGGTTAGCAACCTTAGTCATTTCTTACAAACATCCATGTCTACGTCAAACACACTCACTCATAGAGGCACACATTTGTTTACATTTGCCTTGAAAAGAATTGACTCTGAGTTTTTTCTTGTATTTCATGTTTCAACATTTGGTCTTCCACACACAATATTTGCTGTTCTCCACAATTATTTGATTTCCATTAAACACGTCTAAAAATAAACACATCCTCCTTAATATACTTAGAATTTTTATTAAGTTCCGTTTGACTGTTTCTCCTGCTTCCTGAGTGCTTTAACGACTCTTTCTCCCAACGGGGATCGCTCTCACAGCAAAACGAAGTTTCTTGTGAGAGTGCAAGTTGCTTAGTGGAAGCATCAGGAGCGCGTGCCTGTATTTATTTCGGGCACAAACTGCAATAAAATGTTTTCTCAAACAACACAATGACGTTACGTCGGGTCTAAATTTAGCAAACGGTGTCATCAAACGTCAGTAATCCCGAAATAGATGGGTGTGCTATAGCAATAGCGCTGTTTGAAAGGGGAATAGAGTGTGTAAAAGGCGCTCCATCACATTGAAGCGTGTGTCTAGTTGGAACATGAAGTTAGTTTAGTCGGTTGCATCATGAATGTCAGACGTGTTTTGATACAAAGTCCACCAAGTTATGCAGAGGCGAGGTGCGAAAAGATAGTTTAAAAAAGTTGCTACATTTCTTAGTTTTTTATTTAATTTAACTTATTGATTAGTTTGAATTGACTCATTGAAAAATTAATATAAACAAAAAAAAAAACTCTTTCAGCTCACATCAAGACACTTCATTTTGTGCTGCATTTGTAGAAGCCTTTAGAGATCCAGTTTTGGTGCTAATCACATTGGCTACAATTATCGGTTCCTTTTGCATACTCAGTGGATTTATTCTATTGTGCATGGTGTCAAAAACGCTCAACGACCGAATTTCAGAAGCAATTTTGCTAATGGGTGGGTATTTATTCTCAACCTAAGATCTTAATTCACAATTTGCTTAATTTTTTGTTTCTCTGTTTTCAGGTATGGGTTTCTTTGTGTTCTCTGTCGCCTATGTCACGTGGAAGCTGACAAATCGTAGCCGCGTTAAACATGTACTTCAAGCTATGAAGGAAGAACTTGTATGAAGCTAACCTTTAGTAGCCACAGAGTAGCAAGGAGAGCTATTAAAGAGATTTTATTTATTGCTTAGTTTATATGTTGCTTAAACACTAGCTTGTGTCCACGACTTTATGAAGACTGATTTGTTTTTTTTTTTTTTTTTTTTTGTTTTTAATGAACAATATCTACGAGCAACAAAGTTCAAAAATTTTCTTCAGAAATCTAAAAAATTGCTTCAAATAAGTTTTTTTGCTACAATTGATTTCCGCAATTATGAACTTCTCACAATATTTCCAAACATTTTTTGGACTTCCTTTTCAGTGCTGGTTGTGTATGTGGGGAAACTTAGTTGACTTTGAAGCAAATTGCGCTCAATTCAATTCAACTTTTTTAACAGAGGCAGTCTGTAGAACTTATTTTTAGTCAGTAGTTAGTTGATAAGTAGCAGTAGATGTTTTTTATTGAATAACAAAAACAAATATTTATGTAAGAATTAATATATTGCAGATAAAAATATGAAACAAATAAATAATTTATTAAAAAAGTAGTAACCTTTTTAATATAAATGGTATTATTAGTATATCTATAAAATACAAAAGATATTCGTAATAATATTCGTTAGTTTTTAAAAGTTGTTGAAAGAGATAAGTATTTTCTTTGGCTTATTACATACATTTTTGGAAGTGTTAAAAATTAAGAAAAAAAAAAAACATTTCAAAATTAAGGTCATGATTTTCCGAATAGCGACAAATGAATCGGTTTCTTTGATTTTTGAACATGTTGGTCCGCATATTTAAAAACATCGCATGAATTAGGACCAAATATATCGAGAGCAAATTTTTCGTTTTTTAGCAAATCGTTTCAAAATCACTTCAGAAATAATTTTCTCCGATAAAAATCCGCCATTTTGTTACTTTTGTATATAAATAGTTTGTTCTTGTTTATACCATAACTACTTCAACACCAAATAATTTTCCATTTTATTAATTCATTTAAGGTTTTTTTTCAAACGTCCAGACGGTCAAAATTATTGCGGTCGTAATTTTTTGTTTTGTTAAAAATAATTTTATCATCATGGATACCAAAACTTATGTAAAAATGCAAAGGAAAAATTTTATTTCAAGAGACTGGCTCCAGATGTGAAGACACCAGAACGATTTCGCTTAAGGCCTTCGACAGAAAATATCGACGCAGTGAAGAAGAGTGTTGAAAATGACACAAGCTCAAGACTCTTCCACGTCCACACTGCATCAAATATTGACGAAAGGGCCTTCTCGAAAGGACGAAAGAAACGTTCTTTAAGGCGGTCTTCTCATTCAAAACCCGTTTTTTGGACCCTTTTTAAAAAAATTCTTATTTGAAAACGCAAAGAATAATTGAAAACTTTTTTTATTTATTGTATTACAAAAGGTTCAAAGTAAATAAAAAAATTTTTTTTTGCCTCGATACGTGGGCTGTTCAAAAAGTAATGAGACTTCAAAGTTGGTGGTGAAAAAAAAGGTGTCGTCACGGCGGCCACGATTCCAGGTCTCCGGAGCGTCTGAAATGAAAAAAAAAACGGGGTTATAATCAGTATAGATGTAATTTTCGGGTGAACCTCAAGCTTAATTTTGTGATTTTTTTTGACATGTTACTTTATGCCGCTTCGTTCGAAAATGAGTCGAAAAAAAATAGCTCATTTTGACGAAGACCTTGCTTCACAAAAAAGGCTGTATCTTCTAAAGTATTTCGAATTTCTAAAAATCCTTTTAGGGGCATATTCACAACTACCCAAGCTATAAATAAATGCAAAAAACAGAAGTCGAAAAAAAAAGTTGCTCAATGAGAAGACGCCTTAATAGCGTCTTGAAAATAATTAATGTTGACGGTATTTTTTTCGAAAAAATTGTGTTTTCTGACGAAGATATTTTCTGACAAAAGCCGCTGTATTATTATTGAGTATTTTCAACAAGAGATGGTGAGTATTTCAACAGAATGAGGCTGGGTGCCATACAAGTCGTGATACAATCGAGTTATTGCGCACAAAGTTCCCGATCACGTTATTTCGCGCCTTGGAGACAACATTTAGTCACTAATAATCTTGCGATATAACACAGTGAGACTTCTTCCCTTGCGGGAATGTGGGTGGTTAGCAAGGTCTACGCCAAACAACCGCGAACAATTCTAACTCTCAAAGCTAAAATTGAAGTTGCCAATGGTCTCAATTATGCGAAGCAGTGAACGAAAATTTCAAAAATAGAATAAATTTCTGCAAGTATACCGAGAAAAAAAGCAATAGTAAAATCACCTAAACCGGCTTGAGTAAAGAAAATTGTATCGAAATTATAAACTTATGGTTATTCACCAAAGCAATATATTGTTTAATACATTGATTTGAAAGCACATACTTCGATACCCTGCCAATAAAAAACATTCAATTCACCCAAGCCAAGTATATAACATTTTAACCAATACTGTAGGTAAATCACAGAAAACTTAGACACTTTATCAAAATACTAGCTTTTTTCCGGCGAGCGTTGCTGCACCCAGCAACTATATTGGAACATAATAATTTTTCCATAATATATTGGAAAGAAATATTTGAAATATATATACTCTACTAACGGTCTTTTTTCAATACGGTTTTTAGAGTATTTTGATGAAGCTTTAAGACAAAAAAAAAACAATAAAATGTATTAAAAAACAGCGGAGATATTTGTATCGAAAGTCACAAAATTGAATTTCTGATTATTTTTTTTTTCTCAATTTTGAGCAACGAATTTCCATAGTTTTCAAGATATGTTCATGTTTTTGGGTTCATATTGACTTTTTTTTTAGGTTTATTAAACGTTAACTCTTTAGTAATCAACTCTTGGTGCAACGGTTTTGCTAAGGAAAAGATATCGCTTTCTAAAATTTCATTGTAATAAAAATTTTTGCAGTAGATGAATTTCATGTAAAAATCGAGATGCATTGAACCCGACCACCTCAGATATCGATGAAATTTTGTTCATAGCTAAATTTGATTAATACAAACAAACCCTCATTTTTAGAAATGACTGTTTTGCGATTTTTTGGGCGTGGCACAGTGGGAAAGTTTTCGAAAAAACGCGAAAATGGTCGAAAAGAGCTCCATTTAAACTGCAATAACTCAGAATCGGCTGAACCGATTTCCATGATCTTGGTATCATTAAAAAGATATTTTAACAGGCTTTATGACACGTTTAAAAAATAAAAAAAATTACACTGTAAAAAATTTTATAACAAAAAGAAAATTTTACCTAACGAAAAAACCAAAAAGATCAAGGGTTTTTTTACAGTGTATTACTTTTTTAGAAAGGTTTATCCTTCACCTATAACATATCAAAAAATAAAAATGGGTTCTTTTTTAGTTTTTTTTATATAATTTTTTAAGTAGTGGCACTTCTAGTAATTCCCCATATATTTTTATATTGAAGCCACGAAAAATAGCCAAACATCTGTTATATTACTGAGAAGTGTTCAAATTTCAGTTATATTCAAAATATACTTATAATGTGCAAAGATTATTGATATAATATGCATAAAAGAAAATTATGTATGTATACAGGTAAAAAAAAATAAACATTGTCCCAGAAAAATTATGAATATGTTTTAACCCCAAAAAGTTCTTGCGGCCGTACCAGCCCAAACCAATAAGTATACAGATAAGCGCATAAAATGCTTACTGTAACTGTGTTTCTAGGATTAGCAAAATAAACACACTGCAGGTACCCCTAATTAAAGAATTGATTTTAAAATTGCCTTAAAAATTGCTATATAAATGCACCTGATGAACATACCCAAATTCATAATTATAAGCCGTTTTGAGAAGCCAAGATATCCCATTACAATTTTTACGTGTATATTTTAAAATTTTGAGTGAATAAGAATTCAAACAATAAGTACAGATGCATAAAAATATCTAATAAGTGTTGCGCTTCGCTTCGTAAAATAAGTGAAAACGAGGCTGCAAATATAATTGAATATTTTCCAGCTGTCGCCAACATTCATTGTAGCCGTATTTGCGAAACTTGCCGGAATACACTAAGAAAAGCGCGCAGTCGTAATGAATCCAACGTGGAGCGGAATGAAGTCTCAAATTATTTACCAACAACGCCCAGCGATGAAATTAGCGAAGAATTGGATGAACTTCCAACTTGTACCAGCCGTAATGCAAACATCGAAAGCAACGAACTCATTGAAAATATAAATGATCATATTATTCCTCATCTACCAAACCAAATGTCGCCTCTTAAAAGGAAATATATCAAACGAGATGCATACAGAAATAGAAAATCACTGCAAATTTTGGAAAATATAGCAGATTCACTTGGAGCTGATCCATTATCTGATTTGTCAGCGCAACTTGAAAACGTCAAAGCCATTTACGATCAAATTTTGCAAAACATCAAATATAAAATAGAGAACAGCTCAAATCTTTTGGGAAAGCAAAAACTTTTATCTCTCTTACCAATCAATATGACTCACGAAGAAATTAAAGATCGTTTTGGGGATGATATATCTCACGATTGTATCAAAAAAAGTAAAGATATCCAAAGGAATAAAACGAAGTTTGCGGATATCAATCTTTTAAAAATGAGCAGACGCAGTTTACCAACCGAAACTCTAAGCACAGTGAAGTTATTTTATGAAGATGATGAAATTAGCCGAATGATGCCAGGATCGCAAGATTCAATTACTGTTAAACAAGGAAACTTACGTGAAAAAGTTCAAAAAAGACTGATGTTATCTTCACTACGCGAATCTTACTACGAATTTAAAAAAAAACATCCCTTGGCCAAAGTGGGTTTTACAAAATTTACAATGTTAAGGCCAATAAATTGTATCAAACTTGGAGTTGGAAACCAGTAAAATATCTGTGTATGCACATTGCATCAGAATATGAAATTGATGTTTGAAAAAAGTGGCTTAAAATCAATTTGTATTGAAGGACAATGCACATTTACCGACTACAAAGATGTTCTCAAATTCAATCTATTTTCAAGATATAAAGAAGCTCAAACTATAACAGGAACTCAAGGCTTTCATTCATTCATTCCGATAAATGAAACGTCTGTACATGTGCGCAGATATTCTGACTGTGCCAAATTTGAGCAGCGCAAAATTTCTTACAAATAATTAACTTAAAAAAAATGTAAATAAAATAAAACACAAATTAATAAAAACATGGCAAATAATATAAACAATTGTTGATGGTTTTTTATTTGTAAACATTTAAAAAATGTTAGAATTGTTGAACTATTTTGTAAATGTGTAAGAATGTGACCTGATATTTTCGCTGTTATTCGAATTATTTCGAAAACTTTCGGTACGTTCATCAGGTGCATTTATATAGCAATTTTTAAGGCAATTTTAAAATCAATTCTTTAATTAGGGGTACCTGCAGTGTGTTTATTTTGCTAATCCTAGAAACACAGTTACAGTAAGCATTTTATGCGCTTACCTGTATACTTATTGGTTTGGGCTGGTACGGCCGCAAGAACTTTTTGGGGTTAAAACATATTCATAATTTTTCTGGGACAATGTTTATTTTTTTTTACCTGTATACATACATAATTTTCTTTTATGCATATTATATCAATAATCTTTGCACATTATAAGTATATTTTGAATATAACTGAAATTTGAACACTTCTCAGTAATATAACAGATGTTTGGCTATTTTTCGTGGCTTCAATATAAAAATATATGGGGAATTACTAGAAGTGCCACTACTTAAAAAATTATATAAAAAAAACTAAAAAAGAACCCATTTTTATTTTTTGATATGTTATAGGTGAAGGATAAACCTTTCTAAAAAAGTAATACACTGTAAAAAAACCCTTGATCTTTTTGGTTTTTTCGTTAGGTAAAATTTTCTTTTTGTTATAAAATTTTTTACAGTGTAATTTTTTTTATTTTTTAAACGTGTCATAAAGCCTGTTAAAATATCTTTTTAATGATACCAAGATCATGGGAATCGGTTCAGCCGATTCTGAGTTATTGCAGTTTAAATGGAGCTCTTTTCGACCATTTTCGCGTTTTTTCGAAAACTTTCCCACTGTGCCACGCCCAAAAAATCGCAAAACAGTCATTTCTAAAAATGAGGGTTTGTTTGTATTGATCAAATTTAGCTATGAACAAAATTTCATCGATATCTGAGGTGGTCGGGTTCAAAATTTCAGTTTTATCTAGATTTTTAAATGAAATTCATCAGTATTGAAAATATGTAAGTGCTTTCGATATTAAAATAACGGAAATTTTTGAATTTTACTAAATTTAACCAAAGTTTTATATTTTGTAAATATTTGCATATTTGCAAACATGCCTTTTGTAGGCATATTGTAGTTTTAGGCGATTTTGTAAAAAATTTTTACTACACCGCCATCTGGTGTCCAAGGTGGATAAAAGAAGATAGTGCTCAAAGACTCTTCGTACCTAAAAACCACTATATACCAATTTTCATTCTAATCGCATGAGCAATTTGGGAGTGAGCAATTAGATGGTTTTGTAAAAGATTTGTAGTACAGCGCCCTCTGGTGTTCAAAATGGGTCAAAAGAGATAGCAGCAAAACACTCAGCGTACATGATAACCACAATATACCAATTGTCATTCTAATCGCATGAGAGGTTTGGGAGTTTTATGTGGTTTAGTAAAAGATGTTTACTACAGCGCCACCTGGTGTTCAAGTAGGATCAAAGAAAATAGCGTTAAAATACATTTTGTACCTGAAAACCACTGTATATCATTTTTCATTCTAGTCGCATGAGCGGTTTTTGAGTTTAATGTGGTTTTGTAAGAAATTTTTACTACAGCGCCCTTTGGTGTTCAAGGCGGATCAAAATTGATAGCCCTAAAACCCGCCTCGTACCAAAAAATTTCTATACAAAAAATTCATAACGATCAGATGAGCGGTGTAGAAATGTATTCAGGACACACAAACGTACATTCATTTTTATTTATAAGATAACATGGTTTCCTTAAAACAAATAAAAATTTTTGGTTAATTTTATTTAGAAGTTTCATCTAAGTGCTTGGGTAATTTTGCACAACATCAATATACAATATTTTGCCTGAGTATATTTATATTTTATACTTCTCCCTGTATATTTATTTATGTATTTAACTTTGATAGTTTAAGAAAGTTTTTTGTTGAAAACTTGAACACTACACACAAAGAAAAAAAAAACGTTTATTGCCAGTTTGCTGCAAACAAACTTCGTTTGTCGTGCTTGGGATCGTTAGTTGCAAATGTTTCAACAGCTGTCATAATAATAGTTCAGTTGCGAGAAACGCGTCATTTAGTTGCAGGTAATTAATTTCGTTTGTCATAAACGCAAATGATTTTTAAATTGCAGCAATTGAAAAATTGTTTTTCCCAACTAAAAACTTCCTTTGTTTTTCCCTTTGTTGAATACACATAACACTTATAATTCAGAGTTACTTTATGGACAAACTGTTCAATAAAAGCAAATTGGTTATTTGCTGAATACGCGGACGGAGATAGCAACAGAGGTGCGATGAGTACAATCCATAAGAAGACGGACGGACATAGGGGTAAAGACAATTAATATAATATATGATAATGACCGAAATAGCTTGCGGTAAATATATATATATATAAGATATATTTTTAAGTTGACAACTGAATATTCGTTTGTGGCAAATACAACTCGCAAACGAAGTGTAGTTTGCTAATTTTTCAGTTCCGGTGAACGAAAAATTTTTATGCGTGTACTGTAATAATTTTTTATGTTCTTTTAAAATTTCTACTAAATTTCATGTACCATGTCACCAAAAATCGATTTTAAGTGTTAAAAAATTTAAAAACCGAGTTTTCAAAAATCACAATTCTAGGTCATTTGAGAAATATCTTCACAGTAAAACTAAGAAATTATAATAATAAAAATGGAAATATTAAAATAAACAAAAATTATAGAATAAAATTATATTTGTCTCATATACAAGTACAAATTTTGAATCATCAAACACTCGTTCACTTGATTGCCTCTTCTTTCCCACTTATCTAATTTTCGTACCAATTCAGTATCGGATTCTAATTTCGCATTCTTTGATTCAAAGTTAAAAATAGAACAGTTTAATAAAATATGTACATCTTTAATTAAAGAAAGGTCTTAAGATTTATAATTAAAAGTATTCAAGAACAATAAAGTTTTGAGGGATAAGGAAATTTGCGTCAAGTTTTTGTGATTCAATGTCGTCAAAAATGAAAACAGAGCATAGTGATTGGAATACGTAGGGAAAAAGAATTGTTTAATGAAAGTTAACAATATACAAAAACAACAGAGCAAATACAAAACAAATGTGTATTGTAGAGACAAGAGATACAACTACCGCAACGAAGTATACGAGTATTAACTACACAGTTGAAAAAATCTTCAAGCAAAAAAGTCAGATGATAAAAAGACAAAAACATACTAGGTCAAGTGTACCTACACAGAACCAAAAACGAACTTAATAACAAAGAAAGAGTTCTTTGTCCCAATGTATTATACATTAAAATTGGTCCAAAGTACGAGTTCCTTGATTCAATGAATCTTTGTTCTTACGTTATTTCTTTGATATGTTATGAAGAAAAATGATTAATTAATGACACGTACAACTGTTACAATAAGTTAGTCTGTCCTTAGAAATTTTAAAACAATATCAAGATATATTTTAAAAAATTAGTTTCTTATTGAGATAAAATTCTCTAATGGTTTTTAGATATTACAACACAAGAACTGGAACAAAATTTTAATGAACACGAACAATGAACTGTTCCTTAAAATTAAGAACAACGATTCATTGAACCAAAGAATTCGTTCTTTGGGGCAATGAATAGTTCTTAAAAATCAATGAATTTCGATTTATGAACGAGATTCTTTGATTTTAAGAACAATATTTGGTTCAGTATAGGTTTTCGCAAGACACAGACATGAATAAAATATTCTAACTACGCTTGACTAAGTGAAGCTTCAACAATACTAACGCACAATTGAACCATTCAACCCACAAGAGTCAAAGTTTTCTATACATTTCACAATATTTCCATTAATTTGGCAAAAAATGCATTTCATTGATTATACTTTGGGGGGTAACCGAAGAAGACGATGACGATGGTGAGTGGCAAGGAAGTTTCTAGTGCTATTTGGCTAGTCTTGGCTTCAGAAAACAATTGAAACTTGAACAATGCATAACAATTCGGTCATAAAGTGAAACAGTTTTGCTCATTCATTGTGTGGGTTTATTTGTTGTTGCATATTGTTTTTATTTTGTTTTTTAACAATTTTGTTTTGTTCGATACTATCTGGTGGGAGCAAAGTTATAAATTACTCAATGCTTAGTGCAGCAGCTTCTATGCACAGTTTATGGATGATGCTGCACTTTAAACAAATAATGACGTTTCAAAAGAGTTTTGTTGAAAAGTTTCTGTTTCTGCTTATTTGAAAAATATATTGGAAATGCTCTAAATGAAAAAAATTAGTTATTTAGAAGCAATGCAGCAATATTGAGCCGCAGGGCTCAATTGGAAAAGTTTATAAATATTAAGCGTTTTAGAGGGGAGATTAGACTTAGCACTAAATTTTTCTTGAAATATGATAAATAAGGACTGTTTATAATTTATTGAAACTATGAGAACATGTTACACAGGAATTAATTGTAATGTTTTAAGTATTAAGTAAATATTTTTAAATATTTCCTCGGAAAATACGGAAGAAATCAGCTGCCACGTATTAAAGATCACCATCATATTTAGCTGTTGTGTACATTCTGGAGTTCTGAATTCAATAAGGCTCTAAATTTATTTTAAGGACATGTCTTTTTTCTATATGAGCACAATCCAAAAAAAAAAAAAAAAAAAAAAATTAAAACTACACAAACTACACAAACTAAATTATAGAGATGTTTTAATAAAAGAGTAAAATTTTTGCAATTTTCTTTTATGAGTAATTTAGAAAGAAAACATAAAAAAAATACTTTAAGGCATTTAAAATTTAAAATTTTTTTAAGAGCAAACGGTAAGATAATGGAAAAATGTTTTTGGGGTGAATAAATACACTAACAAATTTTTTATAAGAAATGTCTTTTGTTAATTTTTAACATTTTTTATATACGATACTTTAGTTTGAAGTTTTTTACGTTTTTACGCCTGGTTACCATAGTTACAAAAAATTACCTTGTCCGATTATCTCCAAATTTTAACCGCATACTTTCCACATGTATAGTTTCCATGTGAACTAAAATAAAATTTATAATTTTTCTATATCTTCTGCACAAAATCCAGAAAAAACTCGAATTTTTTATAATTTTAACGTAGAATACGTTATACGGGGGTGTTAATCTGGAGCACAAAATTTTGAGAAAATGTTTGTCACTTTCGTTATAAGTTTTTAATACTTTATGCATGCATTGAAGAAAATTCAAGTATGGTCGTAACATATTTAATATGTCTTCTTTTGATTTGTATTTAAATAATCATATTGCTACATATAATTTTTTTGATTCTATAAGTAAATCAAAATTTAACTCCTTCAAATTTTGTATTAATTTTCATATGCTTTGTATTTTATGTATTATAACATCATGTGTAAGAGCAGTACGATTATCTGTGTGTTCATCACAGAACCAGTGTGAGAAAGAGAAGAAGTATAATGACCAAGTAGCGAACGATGTGTACATACACAACATTGATAAGCGAAGCAGAGAAACAAAATTGTGCGTACCCAGTTGGCCACGTCTTTAAGACATCCTCAATGTCTTACAGCCTTATTCATAAACACATTTTAGAGGCAGTGTAACTTTAAACGGGCTTTAAACAAGAAAACGTTATTCATAAACATGTTTCGTAGTTGTTTAGGAGCTGCGTAACTTAAGCGCCGAAATTGGCGTTTAAAGGTTACGTAAATACAACCATGATTTTTGTTTGTCTTTTCTTTTAATATCAAAGACATGCTCCATATGCGCCCTTTGCAGCATTTTTTTATGCGGCGGCCATTGTAAATCCATAGGAATTCTTTATTTTTGTAGAGATTTTCTATAGTTCAGACACAAACCTTACAATCATAAGCAGAAAATGAAAAAATGTTTATGAATAACAATGTTAGCAAGGTTGCATAGAAGCTGCGTAAAGCCTTAAACAGTGCGTAACTAAACAAGCGTTTAAGGGTTGTTTAAGGAAATCTATTGAATAAGGCTGTTAATTACTAACGTATTATACGTCTGACCTATGCGCCCGTGTTATCTAACACAGGCTTGAGCTTTTTTTTTTAAATCTTCATAATTTTTTTATTTATTTGCCAAACTTAAAATTTTAGTTCTCACGATAACCATACTCATATTATTTATGAACTATTTTCTGTTTTTTTCTAGGTTCTGCCAAACTTTAGTTATTATGGTAACCATCAGCTCTATCCGATATCGACACGTCAACATCAAATTAAAATTTCTTGCATAACAAATGTTAAATATTAATAAAAAAATTTTTCCATTATCTCTTACCGTTTTTTTGTACAAAAATTTTAACTTTTCACTCGAATACCGAACGCACCAAGTAGCAACATGCCTTAAGGGGGACTATATACCCAGAGGCCGAAAAAAAGGTCATGTTTGTGCATTTTTTTAAGGAAACCTAAGGGATATTTTTAAATTATGGTTTTTATACCTTAAAATATACACATTCGAGAGTATGTTTAGCTTTTTTTATTAAAAAACCATTAATGTTAAGGTAGATACAGCATTTTTTGTAGAGCGCTGTAAAAAAAAGGTGAAATGCGGTGACCAAGATTGCTCCTCTTAAATTCAATAGAAACAAAAAAATGAAAAATGTTATTAAATGAGATACCTAAAACTCGTACTTATCATAGCCAATTTTGAAAATAGTGATTTTTCACAAAATGGCGGACTTCCGAACGTAAATTAACGATTTTCGAACGAAAACTTCGTCATTATTCGTCGCACAATGGGGTATTTTATGCCAAAAGTGACGAGTAATTGACTTGGGCCTTTTATCGAGACAAAAATTGTACTTTGGGGGTTTTTGGGGTCGCTGATCACGTATCTGAAGTCAAAATTCTGAAATTCAAAATGGCGGCTTCAAAATGGCGGCCATGAACAAGCTAACTTCTACAAAAAACGTTTAATGGAGGTAAAAATTTTTATACTGGGGTTTGTGGGGTCGCTGATCATGAATCCGAAGTCAAAAATTTAAAATTCTAAATGGCGGCTTGAAAATGTACACGCAAAGAAATTTTTCGTTTACCACAACTGAAAAATTCACCAACTATACTTCGTTTGCGAGCTGTATTTGCCGCAAACGAATATTCAGTTGTCACAACTTAAAAATATATCTTATATATATTAGGGTGATTAAAAAAAAAACATTTTTTCGAAAAACAACCGAGACCGTTCAAAAATGGGATAATTATATCAAAATATGAAAACCGAAATTAAAAAAAAAAATTTTTTTAATTTTTAGATAGTGCTACCAGCGGTTTTCTGTTTTAGTTGAAGAAAATCGTGGAAAAAGCGTTAAAGTTGAAATATTCATATCTGTCTCGTTTTTGAACATATAATTATGAAACTTTCATGGCATACGTAAAATAGATCATCATTTATAAAAATAAGTTAAAATTTTGGATTCTAGATCAAAAAATTTTTTTTAAGGTCCTTGAGGGTTAAAAAAAAGAATTGCTTTTAACTATTTTTCGCATGTGAAAACAATGTTTTTTTTAATGAAAACAAAGGATTGCAATAACAATAGTTAATAAACATAAACAATGATGTTGATTTCACATGTACCCTGCAACTGCAGGGCAAACAATTTATGTCTTACTAATATCAAAATCAGAAAATAAGTGTTAAAATCGAACAAATATAATTTAATTTATTAGCTTAATACATTCATCTGCTTCTTTTAATATATAAAAAGCCGGTGTTTGAAAGAAACATCAACTATCTACCTTAATTGTGGAAAGGTGCACTGCATATGCCGCTTTCCATAATGTAGGGTAAAAAATAGCGGATAACAAAAAACAAAGTGAAGAAGAGTACTGGTAAATAACAAAAAAAAAAAACAAAAAAACAAAAAACAGTAAAATCTGTTTAGTATTTACATTTATTTTGTACTTTCTTTCGTTTGTTTTAATTTTTCGAAACAAAATCGTAAATTCGTGACATGTAAGTTAAAGTAAAAAATCGAAATACCGCGAAAGTGCGCAGCATTGACGCAACTTTTCTTTTTATAGAATATAGTTTGAATGCTTAAAGCTTACGATAATCAAAACAGTTTTCCTTAATTCCACTCAACACACAACTATATCTCTATTAACATATTGAAAAATCCAACTTTTTTTGGTTAAATTAAAATAAATAAATTAATATATATATAAACACTATTTCATAAAAAAAATTTAATTTTGTATTGCTTAAATATGTGAACAAGAAGGTTCCATCGTAATTTTTTGTAATTTTTAAAAAATAATACACAAAAAAAACTTTAAAAATTTCGAATAAACACGTTTGTCACTGTGCACACTCAAAGAGAAAAAAAATGATGACTTTCAAACTGCATTGCGGGTAAACGGTAAAATATTTTTCAACTATTCTTTCACCTAGTGATGCAGAATTTTATCTTCTTTCATCGGGTACCTAACATCACTATGTACCTTGAACGTTTTTTTTTCAATTAATCGTCACTTTTGGCATAAAATACCCCATTGTGCGACGCTACGAAAAAAAATATCCTATGACAAGTACGAGATTATTATGAGAAAAATAAGCCTGCAAAAATATCAAAAATCAAAAAAATCAAAACGTTCGGTTCACTGAGTTTCGAGAAATCTTCACTTACTAGGCTATAACTTTGTTATTTTTTGAGATATCGACTTAAAACTTTCACCAAATAGTAAAAGATATTGTCAAAAAATAAAAAGTTTACTGAAGCTAATAACATATTCTGCCAAAAAAAAGTTTTTGAAAAAAAAATGAAAGGAAACAAAATAACAGGGTTGCAAACATGAAAAAAATTTAACAATTTTAAAATTTTTTAACTTTGAAGGCTGATATCTTTAAAACTACGAAAGACACTGAATTTTTGTAAACAGTTATTGTTAGGTCTTGCTTTTTTTAATCAAACCTATTTAAGACAATTAAAATTGGCCAATGCGTTAAAAAGTTATAGTGCATTTATAAAAAAAAAATTAATGGGCAAACTGTTTTTTTTTTTGCCAATAACTCCTAAACTCAACCTATAAGAGAAAAACGGACTTTGAATTTGAATTCCGCGCGCAAAAATACATATAGTACCATTACCGTCTTCTCTGGTTCAAAACCGCGTATACCTGTGTAATATATGAAATAAAAAAAAAATAAATTTTTTAAGTCATCTAAACCTATATCCCCCTGAATAGATTATTTTAATTTTTAACTTAAAAAACTTGGCTGCAACATAAAAGAGTGTATAATTATATGTAGCTTTCAGAATTCATCAAGATAAAGCCTTTATGAAGGGAACCTTTGATCACAGCACCATTGTCAGGTGTGGGTTTTTAACTTGGCTTTAATGCATCTCGCTTTCGGCATTAATTAAAGACTTAAGACTAGATAATCTTTATAGCTTTTGCAAACCAGAGATGTTTCTAATGTTTTCTTTATTCGTTTAATAGTTCCTTTGGGTCAGCTTGTCACATAAAAATTATGTCACACTTTATATAGGCAGAACTCATAAAGGAATACGTAATGCTTATTTTAAATAACTAGGCATACATAAAAACCCACCATATAACAAGGACTCCATAGGCGCCGGTAACAACAACAACAACCACTGATTCAACAGGAAGTGTGCTCAAAGCACTAATGTAGACAATTAAGAAGACGCGCATTCACCATTTTGTACGTTCTCGGCTATACATCCTGCCATAATGGCTACGTAAAATGTAAGAATTTCTTTTACGTTCTAAAGTCACGCCATTTAGAAAAGCAGCAACTCAAAAAAAGATACAATCTCAGTAAACCTTATGCTACGTTATTAAAAACTGATAAAATTAAATAAAGGCATTGCGTTATAACCATAGCACCAACCCTATAGCCTAACGCCAAATGCCAAACAAACATGGCTGCCAACGGTGCGATGCGCTGCGCTGCGTTGTGCTGCCCAGAGTTAGCATTTCCTTCCGGTTGCATGGCAATCGCAAATACCGCACAGAGCGTAATTCATCAACTTATTTTACAACTTCATAAAAATAACGTTAAAAAATAAGGAAGACAACGCTGCAAAGTATTGATGCTCTAGCATCAGCAGCAACACTAGCGGAGGAACCGAGCTTGCCTCGATGTGTAGCAACATCATTAAGCTGATGAAAAGTTGAGACTGCGTAACATTGACGACCATGCCAAACAAACGACCGTCCGTGCCTTGACGTTGCTTCAAGGCGCCCTGTAATGCCGCTATTCAGTGTTGCCATGTTGCTAGATGTAAAAAGGTAAATAATGCAAAATAATGATGCAAGTAATAAAGCAGCGTGCTTTTTTTTCTATCCCCTTTTCCATAGCATGGCTTCACTTTGCTTTACACACGCAATTTAAGCATTTTTTTTTATGCTTCATCCTGCGGCCGGAAGTTCAATTGATGCCATGTGAAGGTAGCGCATTCACGTTCATGTCCAGCTCATAGCGTTGTTGCTTAACGTAGGCAACGTTATGCAATGCCACGACAGTGAAGTTTTAACAATGGCTTGCCTTTCAATTTGCTATCCTTATTATTATAATTATTATTTGCGTTATTTTTTAATTCTCCCAGCTTGTTGCATGCGTCTAGTTTTCACCATGATCTTGAAGAAGAGCAAATAACTTCTTACTAATAACGAATTTGAAAAAAAAAAATTAAAATTATTGAGAATGTCAGCTTTTATATTAAGACATAATAAAACTATGCACATAAAAAAAAAAAAGAATGTCAAAACAAAAATTTAAAAGAGAGTGGTGCATGAGTTCAAATATTGTCATTATATAATACTTCATCGGAAAGAATGTAAATTTAAGATGAAATATGAAGGAGATATAATGTTTATGAGAAGATATTTGATAAAAAGTACACTAAGGAAAAAAAAAATATTAGATTTATTCGAAAACTTTTTTCATTTATCCAAAAAGCGAGTCATTTTTGCAACAATAACGCATTTGCTTAAATCGACTACGTAAATATTTAAAATTTATTTAAGTACTTTTTTAGTTAAATAAAATATTAAAATATTTAAACAGAATTAATAAAAAATATCTTTCAAATATTTAAAACAAAATAAAACTATCGCATTTAATGAATATTTATATAAAAATATTGAAATTAAAAAAAATTTATTTGAATATTTCCCACGAGATGCGTCCATCAAATGTTATTTGGTAGTATATTTTATAATCTGTTTTCGTTCTCTAATTTATACTATTTTTGACAGTTATTGCAGTATTATGGCAACAAATGTCAAAATAGTACAAATTAGAGAAAGAGAAAGAAAACTTGAAACTAAAATAAAGGGGCAAAGAAAATTAGGCAGGCAAATGACAACCGGCGCAAGACATTTGCGAGAAAATGTCCGGTTGTCACTCAAACCTTACACAAATATATTGTGCGATCATCAATCGCACTCACAACCAGTGTTGCCAGAAATTTTTGGGGAAAAAGGCTAGATGGGCTTTAAAAAAGGGCTAGAAAAGGCTAGATGGCATAAAAAATAGGCTAAAAAAAGGCTAGATTTGTTTACATTATTTTTTTAATCTGTGAATATACGTACGTATTTATATATTTACATACTATATGAATATGAACAATACCAAGAACAAAACATATTTGAAATTCATTAAAATTGAATTCAGTCTTTCAAGCTCAAATATATCGCTCGTTTACTTCAATAACGTTACAATCCAAAAAACATAAAAATTGAGTTAATTACACAGTAACATTCGTGTTACCATCATCTATGCTGTGTACAATTTTGGTAACGATATCTTCTTCAATTTTTGCAGGAGAGTAGAATTTGTGATTCATTCACCTCAATATATTTCCGATTAGATCGTATTATTTATCGATAATCTACAGTTTTTTGTCACTTTGTATGGATTAAACCATGTACATTACAGTAGTACTTGTATATTTAGTAGTACTTGAAAATGGTGATTTAATTTCCATTGTCTGTTCAAAACTTAAAATGCTTCTCCTGAAAAATCTAGTTTTTTGTGTTGTAACGTTATTGCAGAAAACGAGCGATATAATAAGTGTAAAAACCGTATTTTACGAGTTTATCGAGTGGTTGGGTGGTCGGGGGGAATATTTCCCCAAGGGAAAAATGTTCCATTTCCAAAAGTAATGGGGGTCGGTCATACATATTAACCCTCTCCGACTTAAAGCTCCCCTGTTCAGGTGCAGGAAATAAAAAAACAACAAAAAGAACACAAATATACTTCAATCCAATGCTTTAAAGTTAAACTGTATCCTTAACTCGAGATACGAAGTTTGCACTGACGACTCGAAGTTATTTCCTCGAACTTCGAAAACAGTCTTGAAAATAAACAATTTGTAGGCAAAATAATTACTTTTTCCCTACATTTCAAGTTTCTACATTTCCAGTTTTCTACATTTGGCGACTTAATTCTTGATGCCATAAAAATTAAAAAAAAAAATTAAAGGAACTTGAAACAACAAATGGATCCATTCATGCAGATCTCTGGTCCATACATCCTAATTTATACTAATAATTTATACTGAGGCGTGGATAATGCTAATATGCGTTATTTCCCTTAGTGTTATTACTAAGAAAACTCAATTTAAATTCTGTTTTGAGATTGAAACTCATATGAAGTGTGTTCAGCAATTATTGCAAATTTGGTTGTTTATAGAACTTAATATCGATAACCTTGTCGATAAAGATTAAATTTGAAAAAGCTTTAAAATATTTGATTTCAGAGTTTGAGGAAAGGTCTGGGAAAATTTATTGCAGGCAAAAAAAAGTTTTATGTTAAGGTCGGGTATCTAACAAAGTTCTTGGCGGCCTCGGTAGTCGAGTAGGTAGCGTGCTCGACTGCTACCCCAGAGGTCCCGGGTTCGATTCCCGGCCAGGCCATGGTCCTACGCTTTAAAAAAACCTTTCGCATTTGCAATTTTCTATCCTCTTTTCTAATCAACTGAAATGGAAAATTCATCAATATTTACGACTTGAAGTTGTAGTTGATGGTAGAGAAGTTTGTGGATGAGATTGCCTTATAACTTGAATTGACTGAGGTAAAGGCCTCTGATTCAAATTCACATGTTTCTTTGGCTTTCTACCACACTTAGAACATCCTACACGTGTTTCACCTGATTGATCTATCCTTCCGACTAATCTATCACCCCATTTCGAACCAAGGCAGACTTGACTGAATAGGTATTCCACCTGAAATCCTTGGTCCAAATCTAAAAAAAAAAAAAAAAAAAAAAAAAACACTGTATAAGGCGAAAAAACACACTTGAGCAATATTTTGTTTTCTGAGGTACTTTAATAATAAGTACTATGTAGTTTTTTTTTTTTTTAACATTTCTACACTTTTCAAGAAAAAGAAAAAAAAGACAGTATTTAAATTTCTTTTTTTTTGGTGCCGCTTGAGGGCATTTAGTCTACTTCAAAAAAATAAACATCGTTCTACGGCCCAAATTTAATCTCGGAAACAAGAAGTCAGAGAATTTTTGAGAAAATTCACCTCATTTAGTTACAAAAACTAAAAAACTAAAACAAAAATTTCAAATTTAAAAAAAAAAATCTATAAAATGGGACATTTCTTGGTATTTTTACCTCTAAAAAAATAATTTTTTTTCGTCTAAATGTGTAAATTATTCGTACATTTGGGCAGGGGCTTCAAGATCTTATTTGGAGCTTCTGGACCGAATTCAACGACGTGCGATATATCTGATAAGGGATGAAAACATTTCGTCTTCTCTCAACTCTCTTGGGCATCGACGCAATGTTGGTTGCCTAAGCCTTATGTACAGGTACTACCATGGGAAGTGTTCAAGGGAGATACATGACTTGACGCCATCAACTCGTGTGTTTTCCCGGTCCACTCGGCAGCTCACCAAGCCCATCCCTTTATCATTACCTTGATGCCCAATAGAACCTCGCATTACCGGGATAATTCGTTCTTTAGTCGTACAGCAAAATTGTGGAACGATCTCCCTGCGAGCGTGTTCCCCGACAGTTTCGAGCTGTGTAAATTTAAACCAAATCTTCACCGACACTACTCTATCTTTCCACCCTCCGACTAACTATCACCCGTCTTCCGAATCAACACAATTTCGAATTCATAGGGGGCATCCCCTGAGCGTTGGCTTAGTCTAAAAAAAAAAAAAAAGATTTATTACGATATGATGTTGACATTACGGAGATACAGTTGTTGCCATTTAAAAAACTTAATATAGAGAAAAACGTTATAATTTTTTTTACTTTTTTTTAATTTATTGTAATTTTACAGACAATATTGCTTACATATCAATTGTCAGAAGTACCGGGACCATAAAGCAACAAACTAGCATGCTGATGAGCCTGTTCCTCCTGCTATTTTCTCCTGTTCCTCCTGGAAGTTTGTTTAAGTTTTAATATTTTTCTATACAAAATTGACCATTTTTCACAAAACTCACTTTTTGAAACCTTCATAACTTTATTGTTTATGAAAAGACGAAGATAATATTTTGGAAATGACAAGTTAATACTAAAAACAAAAACCTATAAAACTATTTTCTGAAAATCTAAGAATTCTTTTTTTATTTTAATTTATCAAAGTTCGCAAATTTTTGAGTTTTAAGGTACTTTTTTGAAGGTTAAGAAATTTTTTTTTACAAAATAATATTAAAAAAAAACACACACAATAGGGTAAAACACCCAGTCCTGAGCCCCCTTAAGAGAATTTTTTACTTAGAAGAATGATAACTTTATTATTTTTAGCATGTTTGGCAGCATTTTAGTGTTAAAATACGCGTTTATTCAAGAATAATAAATTGATTAAATTTGTTTGAAAGCCAATTAGACCAATAAATTTAAAAATAATGATTTATTAAAAAATGAACCGAATCCCAGTTATGAGCCCCCGATTTCCAATCTTGAGCCACCTTTTGCCCAGTTATGAGCCTTCTGGTTTTTACAATAAGAACTTTATTATTTTAATTATTTTATGAAAAAATAATATTCAAAACATTAACTAAATACAAATAAAAAATATTATTTTATATAAATCATTAACCACAAATTCATTTTTGTGTCTTTGTGCTCAACTTCAGTTAGATCCAAACCTGACTTTCCAAGGTATTTACTGTAATCGATTGCGCTGTGATTGAAAGGATACATGTCGTAGGTACGAAAACCATAAGTTATGGTCTCATTTTTTAAGTAGGTACCAATAATGTTTTTTAATAATTTTGCAAAATGATACTTTGTAAGCTGTTGGTCCATGTTATGCATTCTCCAACATTGGAGTTCCTTTAACTACCCTATTTTAAGAGGTCTGAAAATAGCCACATTGGCTGGCTGTAAAATTTTTGTTGCATTTGGGTATAAGCAGATCAGAACAATTTGCAATTCTTCTCAGAGCTTGGATAAACTGTAAGTTAAATGCGTTGTATGACCATTAACGTAAAGAATTACAGGAACCAATATTTGATTTGAAACCAGTGTTGCATAAAAGACTTCTTTTATATTGTATATAAATGCATCCGAAGTCATCCAGACTGAATCAGTTTTCGTATGCACTATTCCTTCAGGTATTGATTTTAGTATATCCTTGGGTATTCTTTTATAAGCAAAAACAATCATGGTGGAATTATCGAGGCATCAGCAGAAAATAAAAACATAACTGTCATGCTCTCTTAAGCTGCTCCTTTATCTGTTTCATAAATGTTACTTGCACCTCTAGGAGCTAATAGGTCCTTTCATCGAAGTATGTTTGAATTTGATGGAACCAGCCTCTTAAATCTTTTTCCAAAAGATCAGCACTGGCATTTGTTACTGCTTCAGGAACTCGAATAGACATTTTTTGGATGTCGGTTAAGAAATTCGCTATACCATTTGTCGCCAGGAAAATTATTTTTAAACATACAGTAGAGACTCAAAAAAGTTAACCCGTTTGTTATATATTATTTTTTGCGAGTCTCAACTTTTGTGAGTCTCTACTGTATTTTCACGTGTGTATGCATCTAAAAATTCTTTAACAATTCTTTGAACTTTGTGTTTTCTTCTTGGGAAATCTCTTTCATAGTTATCAGATACATATTTCACTATTTTTCCCTCTTCGATGCATGTTAAACACGGCAAAGGACCATGCAGAGCCTTATTGGAACAGTTATGAATGAATCTGGTTTTGGAGTATTGGGCGCAGAATTTCATATTTCCTTGAAACTTCATGAATTGACACTCCGGACTTAATGTCATTAATTCGTATAAAATAAATTGTTAATTGAATAGTGAGTGGAGTCAATCTGACCAACATCTGCCAAAAGTGGGGGCTAATGCATGGACTCGGGGTGTAATGCATGCAAGTTCAAGTGCAGAATCTGGCATTAATTGAAAACAAATATCAAGAGTTTTAATTTTCTTATTGTGAATGTTTTTGAACATCTAATAAGAGAATTAGGCTTAACGGGTTTATAAGAATGTTTATAAAAATTTCTATTTAACTACTTTGAGCTCCACGGGCTCACATTTGGATATTTTATTTTTCTGTAATATTCCAATTGTGAACCCCCATGGCTCATAACTGGAACCATAGAATTTAGTTATCCAGATATAAGCCCCCCTTTTTTTGCTTTGGCAGAGAATATTTTTAATGAAATATTTAAGAAATAAAAAATAAATAATATTCAACTTTTGTTATAACCAAAGCTTATTATAGAAACCATAACAAAATGTCCATACCTGAAGGTTTAAAGTGTGTTAACTCCTTGTCGATATTGCTTAGCAAATCACTTGACTGAGGAAGAGCACGAGGCACGTCTTTTTATTTTAAAAAATCACTTTCAACTTAATATTTCATACTCAGCATGATAGCTGAACGAACTGAACGAATGTTGACGAATAATTATAAATTTACTGTTTTAACTGACATCCACACAATTATTAGCTAGAGACAGTTTAATGAGTGGGGGGCTCAGAATAGGCTGAGGGCTCAGGACTGGATGTTTCACCCTATGAGCAAAATACAATTTAAAATAATTGTACCTTTTTTTTTTTAAACAAAATCTTGCTATATTTATTTAAACATTAACTACATATTTTAAATTACTTGATTTCTTAAAATAAAAAGTTGTAATATAAAGGACTTGCATTTATTTATTATAAAATACTTTCTTATGATTTAAAATTGCATACTATTTTTTTAAGAAACACATTTCTTAACTTGTTTTCGTAACTATTCGATGCATTCTGGAGCGGCGCGAGTTCATCCGCGTATATGTCTATGTATAGCTATAAATTTTTGTTGTTGTAAATTTTTTAATACAATTTTAGATGTATTTATCCAAGCAAACAAGAAAAAAAAACAAAAAAATTAATTTTAGTTTTTTTCTCAAGTGTACTATTCTATAAGTGTACTATTACCTTAAAACTCGATTGCTGTATATTTTCCGGTGTTTTTATTAAAAAAATTCTCTTCTCGATTCAATATAGTCATAACAGTGATTCAAATTCCTGCTCTAGCTCATTTAATGGCATTTGCTCCTGTACCCGTGTCGCAGCTGCTTAGATGGTCGCAATGTCGTTAAAAAAAGCATTCTTTTAACTTCCTTTTCAATTTCGTGAATAAAGAAAAGTCCCAGGGTTCCAAATCAGTTGAATATGGCGGATGATTTAACATACACATTTGATTTCGAGCCAAAAAATGTGTGTGGAACAAATTTTGCACATACCTTTGTTTTGCCAAAATCCTCGTGAAAAATTATCTCTTCTTTGCTGATGTTTAAGGCCTTTTCCTTCATTTTCACTGAAGTATTGTGGTCTTCTGCAACAAAATCACGTACTTTTGGTATCATTTCAGGATCCGAACTAAAATTGGACTTCCTGTTTGTTTGTTACTTCCAGCGCACATTGCTTCCAAATCGAAAAAAGACGGCCAAAACCTCATTTTTAAAGATGTTTGAAAAAAATTTTTTACTTTAGATATCTATTTAACCGCCACTTTATGTATTCCGAAAAGAGCACTATCGTTCGTGTGGGACACAATAAGCAATACATTTTTTCATATCAAAACCTATTGTTGCTCGTTTCTTTCACGAACGAGAGAGCACTTTTCGGAATACATACACTAAGGGAAATAACGCATATTAACATTATCCACGCCTGAGTATATATTCCATTTAAATATTTACGTGGATAAATCAAATATTTTCCTTACAACTCGTTTTTTCCCGTATTTAAATTTTATTTATGCCACACACTGACACACATATTCCATACAGCTGCCAAGCAGCCGCCAAGCAGCAGCAGCATCGCACTCTGTTCCTGTGCGTTGAGTTTCTTCGTACCAGCAGTTGAAGGTCTTATAGTTCTCATTTAGTTAATATTTCAAGGGTAATATATCGTGAATATTTGGCAAATATGATTTGTGAGTGCGGTGGTGAGTGCGAAGCATGATGAATTCATGTAAGGTGGAGTGACAACTCGGTATTTTCTGAAGAATGTCACTCCACTCTACATGATTTCATCATGCATCGCACTCACCACCGTACTCAAAAATAATATTTTCACAAAAAGAAAATAAAATATACCACTAAATGGCGTTTGATATGGACGCAGCTCGTGGGAAATATTCAAATAAATTGTTTTTCAATTTCAATATTTTTATATAAATTTTCCTTAAATGCGATGGTTTTATTTTCAAATAGTAAATATTTGAAAGATATTTAAATATATTCTTGCATAATTTTAATATATTTTTTATTAATTCTGTTTAAATATTTAAATATTTAATTTAATTACAAAAAGTATTCAAATAAATTTTAAATATTTACGTAGTCGATTTATTCAAATGCGTTATTGGTGCAAAAATGACTCGCTTTTTGGATAAATTAAAAAAGTTTTTGGATAAATTTAATATTTTTTTCCCTTAGTGTAAAGATACGGTAAGATAGACAAAGGAAAAAAACTGTGTTGACAATTTTTTTAAGGGTTTTTTGACGCCTTAAAGTCTGACAAAACTTTAAAAAACAAAAAAATGTAAGATTTTAAGCTAAGTTCGAACACTTGTTGTATTATATCTATAAGTTATTTATGATGTTTTATATTTTCAAGCATTGGATCGAAACTTATATAATCAGAAAAAAGGTAAACTTTAAAATATATTGATACCCACTTTTTTTTTAAAATACGTAGGAAATGTATATTTTTGTAAATATTTAACTCAGTTACAATGGAAAAACCGAAAGTGTTTTCCTCTTTTTTCCCATTTAGAAAGGTTTTTGTTCTTTTACATCTTATTATTTGGATATCTTATTATACTAATAAAAAATTTGTTTTTGCCACAAAGAGCCACTGTAGGAAAATTTTAAGAAAAACTAAAATGATGTCGGAAACTAAAATTTTTTTTTTAAACCATTATTTTTGTCTTTATTTTTTTGTATTGTTATTAAACAACTTATTTAATGAGTTTAACTTTGTGCTCATATCATTATTAAAGCATTAAAATTTACATGCCTACCTCACATATCGCATTATCGAAGCTTGCATATTTTTAAGCCGCCATTTTGAATTTTGAATTTTTGACTTCAGATTCGTGATCAGCGACCCCAAAAACCTATCAATCATCATTTTCATGCAAATTAGACGACGCCTTAAGGTTTTGGCCATCTTTTTTCGATTTGGAACCATCGTCTCTGACTCTCTGCGTCTTTCTGTCGCTAAAAACTTTATACCACTAAAAAATAACTGCTCCCATTAAACAAACATCACCGTACACATGCTGCATCAATCCAAACGATTCTGATGCATTTTTATCAAGTTTTGCGTTGAATTTAATGACAGCTACGACCCGAGCACAGGAGCCAATCCCGCAAGATGAGCTAGAGCAGGCATTTAAATCACTTTTGAATCGCTGTAACAGTCGTATTGCAACGGAAGGAGAATATTTTGAATAAAAACACCGAAAAATAAACAGATATCGTGTGTTACTTATGTTTTCTAGAGCCTGTCTGGGATATTATTTGATAAACTGTGTATATTTTGAGAATAAATATAAAGACCGAATTTTTTTCTCAATTTAAAAAAAACAAAAAAAAAAATTTGCGTTTTTGGTTCCGTTTTATATTCGCTGGATGTAAAACTTCATCACCAAAAGTTGAACTAAGTTCATTGATGCATTCCTGTCATGCTAATTAACGCTAAAAATCCTAGAAAATCATCACTCGAAAATGTTCACGTGCTTATTCAATTTTTTTTTTCCTGAAATGCAATTTTCAGCCAATTACCACTGTGAACAACACAATAGGCGCATATATGTACACCAAAATATTGTAACTACGTTTATGCAAGAAAATGTAAAATTTTTGAAAAGAACTGTCAAAATTTCTCTAGCAATGTCTAGTGTTGCCAAGGCGCAAGACTTAAAATGCAGAGCTCGTGTAAGGTCACATATATTAATTATTTTCTCGCATGCCTTCCCTTTACTCATTATAAAGAACGTCAATTATTATAAAAAATTTCTCAATTTAAAACCGGAAACAGGAAGTGCACATCATTTGCAATGAAAACCTTAAAAAAAAATCGCTAACAAAGAGGAAAGAGAAAAGAGTTGACAAAAATGTCACCCTTGTAAGATGAAAAATACAAAGCAAATAACGAACACACAGAAGCACTCACTATCGCACACATGCACACACACACAGTCACTCACACATGGCAAACCCGAACAGTCATGTTTGTGTTGCTTTGTATGAGGCTGTGTGTTTGAAAGTATATTGCAAGTATTTTTATTGCTTGCATCCCTGCGAGAGCTGAAGAAAGAAAACGGTACCAGAGCAAAAAAAAATAAAAAAAGACGTAAGCGTAACCAAAAGGCGCGCCAGTGCGGTTTACTTTTGTACCAACATGAACGTGTTCGATGTGTCGTTGAAGTCAACGTGTAAAGGTTTTTTAATATTTTGCTTTTTTGTGACTTTTGTATAAGTCAATGTTTCTGTGTGTGTGTGTGGGTGTGAGCTTGAAAAGTTATTCAACTTCCGCCACATCCGCCGCAACATTGTTTTGTCATGTTTCGAATTCTTTTATTTTTTATATCTTTAAATTTTGTTTGTTTTGGTTTTTTTTGTATCGCTGTAACTATATCGCCACATGTAACTGGCTCGAAGCGCTGTAGCTGATACTTTGTTTACCCTCGGGACATGGTTTAATTTTTCATACGCGGCAAGAGGCAAACCCTTATTTAACTTTCTTTCTCTCTCATCGAACTCCTCTGTTCATCTATTTTAAGCGAAATGCTGTGAAAAATAAGACCCTGCGGTACTAGCTTTCAATATTTTATCCCTGAATACTTGGCAGGAATATGTAATAAAATAAAAAAAAAACAAAAACAACATAAAACAATTGCCATAAAAATTTACAAAAACTCAAAATAAAGCAAAAAGTGGCTGACTTAAATGTTGTTGCTCAAGTTATTTCATATAAATTTGTTGTTGTTTTTGTTTTTTTTTTTTTGTCTATATTTTATTGCATTTTATTTGATTTTCGCTTGTTTTTCGTAACTCATGATGGTGTTGTTTTGTTTTTTGCCATCGGACACATTTATGTGTGTTAATTTTTTGCTGTTGGAAATACTTTTTTTTTCTACGCCCTTTGGGAAAAAATGGTTTTATTACTATTGTAGCAATTGATGTTAACATTTAGCATTGTTAGTTAGCACAATTTTACAATTCACACGAGCACACACATTAACATGATATATATGTATATCAACAAACACGTTTTATGTTATCAACAAATAAAATATTACGGGATGACTTCAATGGCCATATTTACTGCTAAATTACTACTAAATCATCAAGAAATAGAAAAAAATTTCCCTCTCTACTTGAATAAATATTCGCTTTTGTTTCTTAGTATCTTTCAGTTTAAGCAAGGCCCACCTTATAATTGCTTCCACATCATTTACCTTCGTCTAAGCATCCTTCATGTCCTGCTCATTAGAACAGGCGTTAAATCTCTGCTTTTGATAGATTTAATTAATTTTCCTTTTCTATCTTCGATCATTGCCACCAAAACCCTTCTTTAATTCATTGCCCATAATTATATAGCTGGATTAAAAATTTCAACCCACCGAACGATTTCTGTCTCTGACAGTTGCTACAAAAGCAGACCAACCCACCACGACCAACTACCATCCATCGACAAAAGCGCCTCCTTCAGCTCAAATCCGCTGCTCTGTGGCTAAGCCGGGTTGCTGTGGTTACGAAATACTTTACAGCGGTCGATGCTCTGCACGAAAGCTATTCAAGCGTGAGAAAAACATAATATTTCAATAATGAACTTGGGTGAACTTTATTAACTTTTTGGTGTTGTAGCATGTAATAGAAATCATCCGGCAGTCATCATCGGAGTGGGCAGAAAAAAAACTACATATTCTACATTCTTCAGTGCTTTTTCAGCAGTATTAGTTTGACCCTACCCTTAAGTTTTTTTTTTTTTTTTTTTGTTCAATTAGGTTCATAATGACTGAAGTGTTTGAAATTGAATTTTGCGGTCATTTGTTCAGTGAAGTAAAACTGATTTACTCGCGCGGTTTTATTGGCAGACTTTGGGTAGACGTAGACAAAATCAAGTTGAAGTACCTAGAAATCATCTATGATAGCTGTAATGGAAGGTTTAAGATTTACTTTAAATTGTTCACAAAGAATATTCTTAAATTAGACAAAATTTTGAAGTAAAGTAACCTCATAATTTTTTATTTTGAGTAAAAACAAAATATTTCTCAATTTCAGCTTTTTCCAGGGCTACTTAATAAGTCCTTAGACTTATTGGATAGGCTTAATTTCTTAAGATTTGGCATCTTTCAAATGATGACTGTACAAATTTGAGCCAGCTTTACGTAGCAGCTTGTGAGCGAGTGTCAATAACAATAGAGTTTAGCTACTACAGCTTTTTCGCACATTCTCAACATTAACCCATTTAAAGCCCCAACCAAAAAATCTTTGATATTATCAACGATATTGAAACTAGTGGCTCAAAATAAGTTAATGTGTTAAAAATTTACCCACCAATATATGGTTGGGCTCAAGGACAACACAAGACGTCACGACTAACCATGCAAAGACATAACCATACAATTACACAATAGTTTTTAATCTACTTTTGAGTTGACCTTTAGACAAGTTAACATCGAAAAAGCTACAATTGTTAACTAATTTACTCATACGGTTTAAAGGAGCAGTTAACATATAATTTGTTCTACACTGAAAAAAAAATGTTTTAAAATTGACGACAATTGTTATTAATTTTACGATATTTGTGTTTAAAAAAAAACTTGCAACAAATTTCGTCAAAGTAAGAGCAAATGTATTTAAAAATTTTGAAAAACATATGAAAAGAAAAGTCAAATTAGCAACACATTTTGTGAACACATTGTGTTTAATTTTAAGCTAACTTTTTTTTTCAGTGTACTAAATGGTAAGTAAATTAAATTGTTAGCATTTGTACTGCTTCTACGATTAGAGTTAAAATGTATAAGAGAAAGAAGTTCTGGAGAATCAAATACACCGGTTATGAGTTGGTGTAAATAGACGATGTCTGCAGACTTCCTTCGCTCACTCAATGATTGCATTTTTAGAAGTTTTAAGCGATCCTCATAAGGAGGAAGGTTTAAAATGTCAAATCCACTTAAGCCCCTTAGGGCAAACCGAACAAAGCATTTTTGGATTCTCTCTATTCGATCAACATGCACATTGTAACTTGGAGACCAGACTTGACTTGCGTACTCCAAGTGAGGACGCACTATTGCATAATACAATGTTGTAGTCGTAATCATGCTATTGAATTCTTTGGCCCAGCGTTTAATAAATCCAAGCATAGAAGATGCTTTTTTACAAATGTTATCAATATGAATGTTAAAGGAAAGCTTAGAATCCATACATATTCCCAGATCTTTAACGATATCCACACGACATAAAGCAGTATCTTTTATCTTATAATCAAAAACTAAATTATTCCTTTTTCGCGAAAAGGTCATAGTTTGGCATTTATCTGGATTAAGAAACATATTATTTTTAGAACACCAAACTTCAAAAGATTTTAGATCGGACTGGAGTAGGGCTGAATTGTCTTGAGAATTTATTTTTCTGTATATTTGAAGTCATTTCAAGTAAACAATTTTTGTTCTTTTGCAACAATGGAATAGAGTCCCACTAGTGGCCTCATTGTTGGGCACAGTACCGTCACATACCGGTCTGCTTACAATAATAGTTCACGCACAACATGGATGTTTTCTGCCTCGCCAGCAGTTCTTGGACGACTCCACGAATTTCGTATTGAAGAGAACAACGACCACGCTCGAACTCATTGCACCAGTGTGTGACTGTAAAACACAAAGGGAAATAACGCATTAACCACGCCTAATTATATATTTTATTTAAATATTTACGTGCATAAATCAAATATTTTCTTACAACTGTTTTTTTCCTGTATTTAAATTTTATTTATACCACACACCTACACACCCATTTCATATAACTGAAATAGCCGACAAGCAGCAACAACATCGCACTCTGTTCCTGCAGTTATCAAGGAAGTTTTTAGAACTAAGATTCTTGCTTTCGGTTTCTTATAGTTCTCGTTCGGTTTTTGTTATGAATATTATATAGCCAAGATGTTTAGCCAAGATGCTTTGTGAGTGCGATGGAAAGTCACATGATACAATTATCTAAGGCACGAGTGACAACCGGATATTTTCTCACAAGTGTCTTGTACCGATTATCATGTGCCTGCATATTTTGCTTTTTATTTTATTTTCTACTTTTTCCTTCTCTAATTTATACTATTTTATACTAATATTACACCAACTGTCAAAAATAGTATAAATAAGAGAACGAAAAAAGTAAAAAAGAAAATAAAAAATGCAGACAAATGGCATTTAATAAACGCAGCTCGTAAGGAAATAGCCAATAATAGCGGAGCTCGGTTCCCCACATAATCTCACCAACCGCACTTACGAAGCATCTTGGCTAAACATCTAGGCTAAATAATGTTTATTACAAAAACCAAACGAGAACTATAAAACCATTAATAACATATTGAATTCAAATATATTGTTTTTAATTTCAATATTTTTACATAAATTTTCTTTATATGCGATAGTTTTATTTTTAAATAGTGAATATTTGAAAGATATTTACAAAAAAATTCGTGCATAATTTTAATATATTTTTAATTAATTCTGTTTAAATATTTTAATATTTCATTTAATTAAAAAAGTATTTAAATATATTTTAAATATTTACGCAGTCGATTTATGCAAATGCGTTATTGGTACAAAAATTACTCGCTTTGTGGATAAATTAAAGTTTTTGGATAAATTTAATATTTTTTTCTCTTGGTGTAGATGTGGGTGCATCAGCATTAAAGGTCAAATTATGTTGGTCGTTTCTTTTTACGTCGAAAACCGTAAAAAATTATCATCCGAAAATGTTCACGTGTTAATTCCATTTTTTTTTTTGCTTAAATACAATTTTCAAAGCACTGTAAACAACACAATGTTACACCAAAACATTGTGCGTACATTTATGCTAGAAAATAGCAAATTTTTTAATGTAGCCTTCAAAATTCATCTGGCAAGGCTTAATATTGCCGAGACTATAACTTAAAAGGTAACCGTCACACAAAGGTAGATCGTGTACTGGACAAAAATAAAAAATGTTTTTGTCTCAAAACCCGACAAAATGGATATCGGTGCAAAGGAAATACTTCAAATAAAGAGGATCTGTATTATCTACTTAAAAAAAAAAAACAATATGTATTTGTGTATTCTACATGCATAGAAATTTTTCGTTCACCGTAACTGAAAAATTAGCCAACTAAACTTCGGTTGTGAGTTGTATTTGCCACAAACGAATATTCAGTTGTCAACTTTAAAATATATCTTATATATATATATATGTACCGCAACCTATTTCAGTCATTTTATTTATTAAATTAGTTGTCTTTCCCCCTATGTCCGTCCGTCTTCTTATGGATTGTACTATGCGCACCTCTGTTGCAATCTCCGTCTGCGTTCTAAGCAAATTACCAATTTGCTTATATAGAACAGTTTGTCCATAAAGTAACTGTGAATTATAAGCGTTGTGTGTATACAATGAAGGGAAAAACAAACGAAGTTTTCAGTTGGGAAAAACAAACTTTCAATTGCACCAATTTAAAAATCATTCGCGGGTATGACAAACGAAATTAATTACATGCAACTAAATGACGCGTTTCTCGCAACTGACTATTATTATGAGAATTGTTGAAACGTTTGCAAATAACGATCCCTAGCACGACAAACGAAGTTCGTTTGCGGCAAACTGGCAATAAACGTTTTTTTCTTTGCGTGTATAACCTTTTAAAATCACCACTTTTGATTTTTTTTTTTTGAGTGTTTAGAAAAATTTTTTTTCTAAGGGAGTAGTACCAATCTTTTGGTAGAAAGATTCAATCTTATTTATTAAATATAAATTTTAAATTTTTTGTGACATATTTATAAATGTTTTAAGATAACAAAAAAAATTTTTTTTTCATCCCTTCTTCAGCCGGTAGAGGGCGATGAAATCAAGCACTAAAAAAAATGACTTGTTCTGCTGCTGCAACATAATGAGAGGAACGGTTAATCTGAAACAAAAAATCAAATTGGTTATTATTGGTGACCTCTTACGTGGAAATGAACCACATTTAGGGAAAAAAGTCCCCTATGCAAAGGGCCTTTTGCCCGTTTTTCAAATTTTTTTTTTAAATTTGTATATTTGTTTTATTTTTGACTTTTTTCCCTAAATGTGGTGAATTTCCACGTAAGAGGTTGTCACCAATAACAACCAATTTGATTTTTTTGTTTCAGATTAGCAGTTCCTGACATTAAATTGCAGCAGCGGGATTTTTTTTTTGAATACTGAGTTAAATACAATTTCTGTCTGTTGAAATAAAATTGTAATTTTTGCTGTGCCAAAAGGACAATGAAATTTTGACAACTAGAAATGTTGACGTTTTAGATTACGGTAGCGTATGTAATATAATTTGCAAAATTTTTAATATATTTATACTCGGTAGCGTATGTTATTTAATTTGCAAAATTTTTTAATATATACTGAAAATGAACCGAATTTTACGCAAATATTTTCCACTTCTGGTTACTATGCAGTCGAAAGCACATAATTTTTAACTTCTTTACGACTCACGAACTCATATGTGTTTTTTTTTTTTTTTTTGTATTTTTGCTTTTGTCAAAAATTCCCTTGCCGATTGTCAAAATTTATACTAGCCCCTGGGGTTACATGAATTTTTGACAGTCATATTCACCTCACAAGTACCATATATTCTCATTCAGACTGTCAAAATTTCATCATCCGAGTGAAAAGTTTCCGGATAGCACACTCAGAAAAAAAAAATCATGTAAAAACAACACTTTTTTAACATTTTATCATGTTATTGAAATTCAACACGATCGGCTATGTTATTCATTAACACTTTACATGATGATTTTTCAGTGTTAAAATGACACGATGCACATGTTATATGAACAGGATAATATTGTAAAACTAACACTTTAAAACTGTTAAAAGAACATGATCAAAATGTTATCTGAACATGATTATATTATAATCCTTACACTCCAAAAATGTTAAAAGAACACGAGCCAATGTTATCTGAACAGGATAATATTGCAAAACTAACACTTTTAAACTGTTAAAAGAGCACGATCAAAATGTTATCTGAGCATGATTATATTGTAAAGCTTACACTTCAACACTGTTAAAAGAACACGATCAAAATGTTATATGAACAAAATAATATTGTAAAAATAACACTTTATTTTTAATATTTAATAGTTCATCCTCCAAGAATCTCTTGCTTTTATACTCGCTGATCACACTCTGTCCTTTCGGGGTTTTTGTAAGTAGTCAAACTTAGAACTGGGCGTACATTAAATGCGGTTGTTGGTGGAGCTGAGCAGCTTATATTTTTGCAATCATTCCGCTACTCTTCAAGTTTTTTCCGAAATTTTACTCGCACATCCAACTGTGATATGGGAAAGAGCTTATTAATATCGGCTTCTTCTAAAAGCTTAAATGATTCCAAATCAATTCCGCAATATGTTAAAAATGAAAATGCAAATGAAGAGCGTAAGACCATGTTTAACCTAACAGGGTAAGGTTTTTAACGTAGAATACGTTATACGGGGGTGTTAATCTGGAGCACAAAATTTTGAGAAAATGTTTGTCACTTTCATTATAAGTTTTTAATACTTTATGCATGGATTGAAGAAAATTCAAGTATGGTCGTAACATATTTAATATGTCTTCTTTTGATTTGTATTTAAATAATCATATTGCTACATATAATTTTTTTGATTCTATAAGTAAATCAAAATTTAACTCCTTCAAATTTTGTATTAATTTTCATATGCTTTGTATTTTATGTATTATAACATCATGTGTAAGAGCAGTATGATTATCTGTGTGTTCATCACAGAGCCAGTGTGAGAAAGAGAAGAAGTATAATGACCAAGTAGCGAACAATGTGTACATACACAACATTGATAAGCGAAACAGAGAAACAAAATTGTGCTTACCCAGTTGGCCACATCTTAAAGACATCCTCAATGTCTTACAGCCTTATTCATAAACACATTTTAGAGGCAGCGTAACTTTAAACGGGCTTTAAACAAGAAAACGTTATTCATAAACATGTTTCGTAGTTGTTTAGGAGCTGCGTAACTTAAACGCCGAAATTGGCGTTTAAAGGTTATGTAAATACAACCATGATTTTTGTTGGTCTTTTCTTTTAATATCAAAGACATGCTCCATATGCGCCCTTTGCAGCATTTTTTTATGCGGCGGCCATTGTAAATCCATAGGAATTCTTAATTTTTGTAGAGATTTTCTGTAGTTCAGACACAAACCTTACAATCATAAGCAGAAAATGAAAAAATGTTTATGAATAACAATGTTAGCAAGGTTGCATAGAAGCTGCGTAAAGCCTTAAACAGTGCGTAACTAAACAAGCGTTTAAAGGTTGTTTAAGGAAATCTATTGAATAAGGCTGTTAATGACTAACGTATTCTACGTCTGACCTATGCGACCTATGTTATCTAACACAGGCTTGAGCTTTTTTCTATTTATTTGATTCTTACCGATCAGTCGTTGGTATACGGATTTGTCGAATTGAAGATTTGTTAAAATGAATTTAATCCTCCATATGTGTAAAATCGAACAAAATTTACTTCGGCTTTTTTCGACTTTTTTTTTTAAAAATATCAAAATTTTAAATTTTAAAAATCTACACTTTCCTCATGTTATTTTTTAACACTGTATAATGCAATGTAAATATTTAAAAAGTGTTGTTGTTTTGTATATAAAAGTGATCATGTTAAAATAACAGAAGCCGTGTTGAAATATTTAGCCTCATTTTTTCCTGGGTGTAACCTTCGCAAATACAAAGAACCTGACATATTGGAAGATAACGATGATAATGATGGTGCAGATCCATCAATGCCAAGCACATCAAATGCAGCTCAATCGAATCGGATTTATCAATCGGTTATAAATCTTATGTTAATTGCAAACATATATTTAAAAAAAAAACAAATATTAAAATTAAAATTTCATGAAATAAGATCACCTTTTTAATTTTATCTCATTGAAAAATAGAAAATTTCCATACAAAATACACAACGGGTCAATATGACCCAAATAAACGGGATTAAGTTGTAAAACATGTAAACGGGTCTAAGGTTAAACTAAATTTTATTTTTATGGAAAAGATAAGCTTTTTGTTTTAATGTCTGAATTATATTAAGTTTTTGTATACTTTTTGAAAACTATGGAGAGTATAACCCTCGAGATCCGTATTTTTTTATGGTGTTATACACTAGGTAATAGTTACAAATAAAACAGATAGCTTTTGATCTTAACCCGAAAAAAGTTCTCACATTTATATCAAAATTTGAGATATGACAAAAAAATTGCAATGTTTAAAATTAATTTTGTTTTTCAACTTTAATAAAAACCCCAAAAGATTTTCATGGCCTGAAAACTAACAGTCCTCTGAATGGCAATGGACATAACTAATAATATATTTGCCATAATTAGATTAGGTTAGGTTATAAGTGCCACCATTAAAAATGTGGTATACGAAGACATAACAAGTGCTAAAATTTATCAAAAGTAAACTTATTAGAAGAAAACTCTTAAAGTATTTTCAAGTGAAGAGCATTTTCTTTAAAACTTTACTTGTCTCTGCTGACTCAGAATCTCTCTACCACAAGCAATTATCTTATTTTCAGCATTTCACATTCAACAATTGACTATAGGAATTCAACAGGAGCAGCTGTGACGAAATGCTAGTGGCATTTAAGCGCCTTCCGGCACTTTGTCTTACTTCAAATTAAATGTATTTTTTTTTGACATTTTCTTATGACAGCCAGATGTTGTCGGGATTACAAGAGAACGAAAGCTTCAGCGCCAATCTGCAATTGACAATAATGCGAAATTATGTGTTAATCGATTATTTTTTCCCTTTAGCAAATGTGACACATGTAGACGAAGCGCAACAAAGTTGACAATTGTTTATAGCGTCCTGCCTTCCACATCCTTGCCACATACAGAACATTAAGTAACGCATGAAGAAAGTTGTGTGAGAGATTTTTCTGTTTTTTATCGACCTTTTTTCGCTTGAGTGACTTTTATTACCAGGGTTAACATGTGCGATAAGTAATAAAATTTAAAAGATAATGGAAAACGTTATTTAATAAATGTGAGGAATGTCGCCGTGGTTCAAGAGGTTGGAGCAGAAGGAACGCTTTCGAGAAAAACAATTGGTCATAGCAATAAGATGTAAAATGTGAAGAAAAATACTGGAAAAATGGGGCAAAATACTAGAAAAAATGGTAGACCAAAAATATGGATGCCAGAAAGCAAGATGAAGGATAAAGACAAGGTACATGATTTATGGAAATAAAACATTAAATAAAATATTTGCAAAATTTGAGATACAAGATACAAGAAGTATGTAATCTTGTATCTTGTATCTTATATCTTGTATCTTGTATTTTGTATCTTGTATCGTGTATCTTGTATCTTGTGTCTTGTATCTTGTATCTTGTATCTTGTGTCTTGTATCTTGTATCTTGTATTTTGTATCTTGTGTTTTGTATCTTGTATCTTGTATCTTGTATCTTGTATCTTGTATCTTGTATCTTGTATCTTGTATCTTGTATCTTGTATCTTGTATCTTGTATCTTGTATATTGTATCTTGTATCTTGCATCTTGTATCTTGTATCTTGTATCTTGAATATTGTATCTTGTATCTTGTATCTTGTATCTTGTATCTTGTATCTTGTGTCTTGTATTTTGTATCTTGTATCTTGTATCTTTTATCTTGTATATTGTATCTTGTATCTTGTATCTTGTATATTGTATCTTGTATCTTGTATCTTGCATCTTGTATCTTGTATCTTCTATCTTGTATCTTGTATCTTGTATCTTGTGCCTTGTATCTTGTATCTTGTATCTTGTATCTTGTATCTTGTATCTTGTATCTTTTATCTTGTATCTTGTATCTTGTATCTTGTTTCTTGTATTTTGTATCTTGTATCTTGTATCTTGTATCTTGTATCTTGTATCTTGTATCTTATATCTTATATCTTTTATCTTGTATCTTTTATCTTTTATCTTGTATCTTGTATCTTGTTTCTTGTATCTTGTGTCTTGTATTTTGTATCTTTTATCTTATATTTTGTATATTGTTTCTTGTATTTTGTATCTTGTATCTCGTATCTTGTATCTTGTTTCTTGTATCTTGTATCTTGTGTGCTATATATTGAATATTGTATTTTGTATCTTGCGTCTTGTATTTTGTATCTTGTATCTTGCATCTTGTATCTTGTATCTTGTATCTTTTATCTTGTATCTTGTATCTTATATCTTGTATCTTTTGTCTTGTATCTTGTTTCTTGTATCTTGCGTGTTGTATTTTGTATCTTGTTTCTTGTATTTTGTATATTGTATCTTGTATTTTGTATTTTGTATCTTGTATCTTGTATCTTGTATCTTGTATCTTGTATCTTGTATCTTGTATCTTGTATCTTGTATCTTGTATCTTGTATCTTGTATCTTGTATCTTGTATCTTGTATCTTGTATCTTGTATCTTATATCTTGTATCTTGTATGTTGCATCTTGTATCTTTTATTTTGTATCTTGTATCTTGTGTCTTGCATCTTGTATCTTGTATCCTATATATTGCATATTGTGTTTTATATTTTGTATCTTCCGTGTTGTATTTTGTATCTTATAACTTGTTTTTGGCTTGTGGTGTCTTGTACTGTTCTGTTATATTTTCATCTTTTACTACTTGTTTCTTGCAGTTCTTGTATTTCACATTTTATATTCGTATTATGTATCTTTTATCTGGCACATTTTCGATTTGTCTTGTATAATGAACTCGTAAAGCATATTATACATTTTACTGTTTTTTTTTTATTTTTTTCATATAACTCTAACGTCAACTCTTTTTTGCTAACTCAGTGCTTCAACTTTTCATATCTCACACAACTGCTACACACCAAATTTAACAGCCATGACAACAAACAAAAGCAAGAACAAAAAACCACTCTCATTATACATGCAACTTGATCATCACAGCGCTGTTAGCACACAAACATAAGTCAAGCTGACCATTAAGTAAAACTTTTAAATCTATGCAACCTCATGAACCAGAAAGCAGACGTTATGGGGCGAAAATATGCACCACCAAGACTAAATCCGCATCGTACTCATACATACATCATGTTCAAAATTTATTCGTGCTTCGCGCATTTTGATTAAGTACACAAACATGCGCCGCAAATGCAAACAAATGCTTCCGCTGCCAAAAAGTGCACGCGAATGCGATTGCAGCAGGACTTCCGGTGCAAGCAGCAAATGAATTGGAAAATTCAAAATCTAGCGCGTGTAGGTCACACTCATGCACTTACACCGAAGCGCTGCTCAAAAATATTTAATGCGGGCAAACAGCGTCGCTATTGCTGTTGTTGTTGGCTGTTCCCTGCAAACTCTAAATTTTGCAAACATTTGCATTTTGCACAAAATTTACGTGCGCTCTGTTTAGATATGGTTGCTGCTGTTGTTGCAGTTTGTGTTGTTGTTGTTGTTGTTGTTGTTGGTGCTAACAGTGCAGCCACCTCGTACATAAACATGCAAACATTTGTCCCCATTTGTGGCACACGATTTATCTCTGGACAGCACGGTTTTTTAACACATTCGATTTTTTTTATCCTCAACTTGACAAAAATTACACTAGAAATAAAAACTTTTCCTGTTTTAACGCTTTTTTTTTTGTTTTATTGTTTTTCATCTAAAAGACGAGTAGTAGTTGTATAACATGAAGAATTAATTCAAATTGCTTTTTGAACCACACATCTAGTTTTTGTGGCAAAAACTAACATTCAGACATCCTCGAACTGATGGCAACCAATTTAAGCGTTGCCAAGATTTATCTGTCTGCGTTTGTCTGTCTATGTATCCATCTTCTCTGTTTTTCTGAGTGAGTACGAGTGAGTGAATGTAAATTTGAGTTGCCTAATTGAACGATCCATCTCTGTAAGCAAATCATGGTGGCAACCCTTAGCTGCCACATCCGTTTCCCTAGCTACGGTATTTGATTAAATCTGTTTTCGCTGATTTGGCGGGAAATCTGCAGAGATCGTAAGCAAGGCTTTAGAAGGATGAGAGTGTGTGTGTGTGTCTATGTCATTGTGTAATTGTGTGAGTGAGTATGTATTGTGCTGCTGGTAAAGCATTGCGAGCTATAAACAAATATTAGAGCATAGCTTGCAATGCTGAAAAGGAGGCTAATTTTGAAATTAGCTGGTTTACTTATTGTTACACAAGCTTCCAAAAATATTTGCACTTCAATTAATAACCGAAATGCACAGCGTTGCTATTATTTTATTTCTTGTTAGTACTTATGTTGGCTGTAGCTAGATTTTTTAACTGAATGCAAATAGTTAGCGCAATTTTAACGAAAGAACATCTAGCTAGTAAAATAAATCTTACCAAATTCCCTGTCTTTATTCGATTAAGTAATTTTGGACTTACTTATCTAAATCTCCCTTTATCTTCTTCAGTGGTGTCCAGGAGGGAGTACTAGGATATTCAATTAGTCCTTGGTCAAACATTTTAGATGGCTTTGCTTGACTCGATTCCATATAATTTTCAAGATTTGAGATTCTTTAAACAAAGACTGTCAACATTTGAAGCTAGTTTCGCGTAGTAGTTTGTAAATTCGCAGTCTTTTGGAGTTAAGAAATTAGTTTTTTTTTTCTAATGGAAATAAATTAATATCAATATTTGAGAATTCTTTTTTAATCTAAAAAAACCCCACACAGGCAAAAAAAATAATTTAAAATGTAACACTGTCTCCACTACAACTGGTTTGCTAAATTCAAACGTGGTCGTACAAACACTTCTGATGAAGAACGTTCAAGTCATCTGATCACATACAGAAATGATCAATAGAGTTCTTAAAATTATGTTGGATAATCAGAAAGTGTAATTGCGTTTGATAATTAAAGATACATAGATATATAAAAGGCTCTGTGGTTTCCATTTTGCATGATAATTTGGGTATGAAGTAGATGACTGCAAGATGGGTCCAGTTCGTGATTCTGAACTATGTTAAGCCATGTTAAACCAGAATTCGAAAGATCGAAAAGTGACCTTAATTGAAATATGGGTCACAACTATACACCAGATATGGTACAATAAGCAAAACAATGGGTTGGGAGAATAGGAAGTACTTCGAAGTGGTAAAAAATACAACAACATTCCGGAAAGGTTTTGGGTTTCGTAAGGCATATTATTTGTTGACTGTCTTAAAAAAAAAAGAAAAACGATATTAGGGGAATATTATGCAACAATAATAGTCATTGGCATCGTGGCGTCTGGCGTAGTTGGTTAAAATGCGTGGCCGCTATGTCAACGAACTTTGGAGACCCAGGTTAAAACCCCAGCAGGGACAGAAAATTATTTTAATTAAAATAATTTATCTGTACGACCGCCACCTCTCTGCAGACAATGGCAAACCTCAGAGAGTAATAAAAATGCCATGTAAAGCTTCTTGAGAATAAGAACATTCCGTTCATCGTCGTTCGGAGTCGGCGTTAAGCCTGTAGGTCCATTTCTCGGTCAATTGTGTACAAACTTAATAACACGTACAACACAATTGATCATAAGAAGCTAGGTCAAAGTCCTTTCAAGGGCTGAAATGGCCAGTTATTTATATTATTTATTTTTTTTTTATTATTAGGCATTGGCATTTAGCATTTTAGTTTTAGTTCACCACAAAGATCGTTTTTTTTAGTGCAATCGTATGTAATTCGTTCGTTCATTTAGTTCTTTTAGTTCGTTCGTTATTTTTGTTCGTTGCATGTTATATTTCGTTCGTTCTTTTAGTTCATTAGTTTTTTTAGTTCGTTCGTTCCTTTAGTTCGCTAGGTCTTTTAGTTCATTTGGACCATGATACAATTAGTTGTCAAAATCAGCTGATAGCTTTTAGTTTTTCTTTGTTGTTGTTGTTGCTTTTGTCGTTTGACGTTTGTGGCTTCTACAGCTTTGTTGTTGCAAAATTTTACAATTGAGCAGCCATTTTAAAATGAGCCTACCTTGTAATTGTATCATGATTTGGACAAACCAAGGGCTCAAACCATAGCTTGGTAAATTTAGTTATTTTTGCTCTCATTCGTTTTGTTCCTACTCGCTGGAAAATCAATTGAACTAAAATGAATTAAAAGAACGAGAAACACTGAACTAGTTCACATAGTTCATGAGTGGAAATCATTTAATTGAACTAGTACGTTCATAAACTACTCAAGCCTAAACAATATTGTACAATATCGTACAATATCGGTGCACTCAAGGAAAATGAGCACATTTCAAGAAGAAAATATTTTTGTTTCTTAAGACAGTAATCTCACAAGCCATTGTAAGCAATGGAAAAACTTATCCAATTATGGTTTGATGCTTCATCCCCATGCACCGTTTTCTCCAGATATAGTCAACAACGACTATTATATTTTTTCCCAATCTTAAAATAAGTATATGATACTGCAAAAAGCCTTTCATTAAATGATGGAGTTGAATTGAAAACCGATATATATTTTAAAGAGTTGAACAAACAGTTCCCTCCAAAAGGTATCAAAAAGTTAAAAGCTTACTGGACCATGTGTATCGAGCTCAATGGGAAATATTATGTAAAAAACTGAATTCTGCGAAAAAAAAAAATTAATTAACAGAATTTCTTAACAAAAAATTTATAAATTCAGATAATTAAAATTTTTTATAATTAAAAAATAAAAAAAAAAACTGGCAATTTCAGCCCTTGAAAGGACTTTGACGGCTAATGTGCATCTTCTCAAGAAGCTTTACATGGCATTATTCACTCTCTGAGGTTTTAATTCAAAAATTAATTCAATTGAAAAAACTTTCTGTGTCAGATGGAATCGAACCAGGGTTCTCTGGCGAATGAAAACGCACTCTACCTATAATGTTTAACTTTCTTTTAATAATTATATATTTAGAGTTTATTAATAATTTTGGCCATAAGTTCATAAGTTAACTGATATGAATTTTGTATCAATTAATTCAAAAAATTTTTAAAATTATTGCTTATTCGTACCAATGTTTATTAAGATTATCCTTATGGATAAATCCGGACTTAGCATTTATTATAAAATTTTAACTAATTGGGTAAAAAACTTAACATTTCAGTTCAATTTTTCAATTTTTTCGGTAGAAAATTTTTGACATATGGGTGAAAAAAATTTGACTGTTTTTTTTGTTGTCAAAATAAGAATCAATTTTTAGTGTACCTTTTCAACTTTTTCGGTTGAAAACTTGTTATTCTAATTGTTATTTTTGTTCAATTTTTCTACTTTCTCGGTTGCGAAAAGTCAACCTTTACACTAAGAAAAAAATATTAAGTTTATCCAAAAACTTTTTTAATTTATCCAAAAAGCGAGTCATTTTTGCACCAATAACGCATTTGCATAAATCGACTACGTAAATATTTAAAATTCATTTAAAAAGTTTTTTATTAAATAAATATTAAAATATTTAAGCAGAAATAATAAAAACATATATTAAAATTGTGCACGAATTTTTTTGAATTCTATTTGAAAATAAAACTATCATATCTAAAGGAAATTTATATAAAAAATATTGAAATTAAAAAACAATATATTCAAATATTTCTCACGAGCTGCATCCATTAATGCCATTTGCATGGTTATTTTATTTTCTTTTTTCGTTCCTTAATATTATACTATTTTTGACAGTCGGTGCAATATTATGGCACCAAATGTCAAAAATAGTATAAAACTATAGAACGAAAAATTAGGAAAAAATAAAGGCTTAACCAAAATAGACAGAACGAGACATAACGAGTAAGTTCGAACAAATGGAAGCCAATGTTAAAACCCAAAATGCACATACGTAACTGATCGAAACTGAACGAAACATTGCGACGAGACGTTTTGTTCCGTAAGAACCGAATTTTAAACGTCTGCACTCGTCAAAACAACAATAATTCATGTAAATTTCTGCTATTTTAGTAGTTAATTAAATTTTCTGCAATTCCACTCACTATCAATGATTTTTTAAGTGCAAACTTTTTTTGATACATTTTAATTTCACAAAAGAGCTGATCACCGCCTTATGTTCGATAGCGTTTTATTTTGGGTTAAATCTCAAAACAGCCGTAACGAGTACAAACGTTCGTCCAGTTGCTAACTGTTGCTACCGTCCAGTTGCTAACAGTAACGAGTTGTCTCGTCTATTTTGGTAAAGCCTTAAAAAAGCAGAATATGCAGGCAAACAACAATCGGTGCGACACATTCGTGGGAAAATGTCGAGTTGTCACTCCACTCTACATAATTGCATTATTTGAGTACGCAATCGCTCATACGTACGGCCAAATATCCCTGCTATATTACCCTTGCAACAAAAACGAAATGAGAACTATAAGAAACCTGCGACTGCAAGAAAAAACAGCAGGAACAGAGTGCGATGCTGTTGCTGCTTGTCGGCTATTTCAACTGTTTGAAATATGTCTGTCGGTGTGTGGTATAAATAAAATTTAAATACGGGAAAAAAACGGGTTGTAAGGAAAAAATTTGATTTATCCACGTAAATATTTAAATAAAATTGATACTCAGGCGTGGATAATGTTAATATACATTATTTTCCTTAGTGTAGTTGCATTTTTATATTTTTGCGGATGAAATTTTGAAACATCGTGTTTAAAAAAATTTCACAATTTATTTCTTTTTTTTTTTACTTTGTGAATGAAATTTTCAAATTTATCCTTGAACAATTTGACCAAAATGTTAAGTTATTCAAATCACATAGTTGAGAAATTTCACGACTTTCCGTTTTATTACTTTGGGGAAAATTTAATGAAATTTTTAATTTTCAACTTTAAAGTTAATTTATTCAACTTATTAAAATAAAGTTTTCATCAAAAATAGTTAGAAATTCTTTATGTACTTATTTCAACTTTTTTTTAAAGGATACATATTACAACTTAAAAAGTTGAAAAAGTTAACTTAAACTTTGAACCGTGTACTTAATATTATTTTGCAGTGTCCTTATATATTGATTTTTTCCCTTAAAGTTTGGAAAACAAAAATTATTTTCTGAACCTCCCCGTATTTTACATCCAAAGGAAACCACAGCATTATATCTAATATTTTCATGAAAATTTACCAAAAATTATATATTCTTTTTAAATCAACTAAAGGATGTTCTTTAATTTGCTGTATTTTTTCTAATAGGCATTTTTTTAATCTATGTTGATAGATCGACGTAATTGTTTTTAATTTTATCATAAAATATTCCAATTTAATCATTCAAAAACCATTCGAGGCGTCATACGTTCGCAGATTGGTTATTGGCGAATCTCAAAAATTATCCTGATTTTCATCAAAAAAGTCTATGAATCTATGAACATTTTCGGTCGAGGCTAATTTCTGGCTAAATGGTTACGTTATCAAACAGAATTGCCGCATTTTGGTGCGATGAACAGCAGCACGAGATACTGGCAATAATTTCATGTCGCAAACGATAAAATAAAGATAAAATATTAGTCATTTCGTTTATTTTTATGCATGTGTTTTTATTTCAAAAAGATATCCTACAACAAATTAAACATATCCTTTACAACTAATGTTAGACAATTTAAATTGTCCATCACTTTACCAGTATTTTTCCTCGCGTGTAGGTGACAACGCTGTTGATGTTACATCGTTGTTGACATCTTCGTGTTGATGTATGACATAAAATAATATAAATTTCTGACATTTCTATCAAAATAAATTTACATGCCTTATGTAGTCAAAACACACACACACGCACAGAGCCTGCATAATGTGGGTGCATTAGGGGTTGCATGGCACACATCGAGGCATGCATGGAGCTATAGACAGCAGCATATTTACCTACCTGTACAAAATGCACAAACACACAAAAAAACACATACATATGCACATTTTATCCTTTTCATTGCAGGCATAAAATACGACATCGACTAACTTTTGCATGAGTTTTGCTAACAATGATGAATTTATTTGTTATTTTATGCAAATTACTTTTGTTGTTCTTTCGATTGTTCATCATGCTGTCATTGTTGTTGTTGTTGTTGTTGTTGTTGTTATTGTTGCGCTTTTATTGTTGTTGCTTTTTGTTGTTGTTGTTGTTATTAGTATCAAGTACGAGTATGTATTTCACAAAATGTATTAAATTTAGTAGCAAATTTTATCGGCAGAGTTGAAATGTAGTGAAAGATGAAATTTGTCTGTATTTGCATGTAAATGAAATATGCGCACATTAGACAGGCCAAAAGATAAACAACAATATGTGTGGAGCAATTCCTTTGTTTAAACATATGCATGGAATAAATATGAAATCTAATTCAGAGAGGAAAATAAAGATTCCTATTTATTTTCAAACTTACAACAAAGTCATGTCTGAAATTTAGAAATTGAAAAAAACTTTATTTTTGACTTTAAATATAAGGAGGCTTAAAATATTTTTAAAGGTCTGAATTAATAGATTGATACTTTTGGTAAGTATTTATTTTGAGTTTCGACAAATAATTTAAATCAACATATGTGACCCGGTCTACGAAAAGGGACCTTCGGTGTAAAAACAAGTTTTCGAGAAAACAGCTGTTTGTAAACGTTTAATTGTCGCACACTGAATGGCGTGGAAAATTTTTGGAAAATTCCTGACAAACTTCTTTACGAGTTGGAAACTTCTGCTTTGCGCCATTAGAAAGAGCACACATTGGTCTATCCGAATCGCCAAAAAAGTGAAAAATGATATTTTCACACCGAAGGTCCCTTTTCGTAGACCGGGTCACATATTATCTTATCAAAACAATTTTATTTTATTGGTTTCTAAAAATCATGAAAAAAGATTTATGTATAAATATCATTTTGAATATTACATATCTTTTGCACATAAAAATAATTCCGCATAAAATATTCAAGCATAAATTCACAAAATATATTAAATCAAGCGATAGAAAAAGCAACCACAATCATCTCTAAATAATAATATGCTTAAAATATCAAACGCTAAAATTGAAAATGGCACGCTTTAAGTTGTAGCACAAATATGTTTACATACACTTTGCAATACTATACTATACTATATAGCCGACATCATTGCAAACATAAATATTTATGAGCAAAAATTCATGCATTTGAATTTGTAGATAAATTGATGAATAAATCATCATCATCATCATCAACAGTGGCAGTAGTGGCAGTGGAAGTAGCAGCAGTATCAGTTGACTGACAACAGCAACAAACAGTTACAACGAACAACAACAACATGTTAACAATAAAATATATAAAAAAAATACAAAAACAACAACAACAACTTGTAGAACATCATGTTGTAAATAGAACTTGCAAACATTCGCTTCAAATAAATTCAAATGGATGTGCTACTCAGTGTGTGTGTGCGGAAATAGGAAACGGATATTGAAGCAGCAGAAATTTTCAAATTATATACCAATCGTGCAATTTTTTGTTTGTTAGCACTCTTCGAGGTGCACGTGTTGGGTTTAAATACATTGTGCATTATTTAAAACTTTTCAATCTATAAGAGCCAGTTGAAAATTTCGAGTTTTTGAAATAAATTCAATCGCTTCGAAGAAAGAAATGGTTGTTTGTTTCAATCGAGTTAATTCCAGGCCCATTGGTGCTTAAAAATAACTGTTGAAATAGCAACACATTCTCATAAAGCCCAACTAGCACCCGAACTTGCACACGAATTCCTTTTATAAGGTAAAGGAATTTGCAGGCTCAATAGTTGAAGGTTCGCAAATAGGTCATCAGTTTACACTTAAGTGTAAATTTTTCAATTCAAGCATTATTTTCCAAGAATTGAACAAATTTAAAAAATCATGATACTAAGGCCGGCGATACATGATTATAATTGAGGTGATGGTTTTTTTTTTTTTTTTTTTTTTATTTATTTCTGAATTTCTACTTAGGACAGTAAGATGATAATCTTATATTATTGCCCTTACAACATGGTTTTGAATATTAACTTATACATACATTGACAATTAAGTTGATTTACGTAAATGTTTTAAATAATTATTAAATTGACATATTTATAGAAAAACGTTTTAAAGGGATAACAGAAAAGAAAATAATGGAAGGTAATAATGAACTTTTAATTATAAAAGAAATAGTTTAATAAGCTACACATATTTAAACATCGCGCTTAACAAACATAGAGCAAAATGAAATAAAAGAAATCGCAAGCATCTCCAATTTATTGCCCTTGATACATTTTTAAAAGCAGCTTTTTAAATTGTACTACATTGCTAATCATTTGCAGTCGGGGAGGTAGTAAGTTCCAAAGTCTAACATATAGGAAAAATTGACGATCAGACGTTAGGGATGAATGTCTAAATGGGACAATTTGATTATTACGACAAGAACGTGAAAAGGTTAGCCTATTGTACATATATGGCGGATCTTGAGTAGAAATAACTTTGTGTAGTAATATAATAGTCTTATAGTCAAGAAATTTGTTTAAATCCATTTTTAAGATTTGTTTTGCAAACAAAGAAACGTGATCTCGTTTTTTAAGATTGAATACATATCTCGCAATACGGTTAAATACAACATTAAGCCTTTGTTTACTTGCAACGTCACAGTTTGCATAAATTTCACTGCCATAGAGCAGAGTAGGAATTAGATATGCTTTAGCAAGACTCATTCTGATTCTTTGTGGGATGAAGTGTTGAGTTACCCAGAGTGCACGAAGCATTCCATATACTTTTCCAACGGACCTCGCAATGTGTGAATTCCATGAGAGTTTATTGTCAAATGTTATTCCCAGGTTTTTTGCGGACTGTACATAAACAATTTCTGAAGTGTGCATTACAATTCTAGGTAAGGTTGATACATCGACGTTTTGCTTACTGATAACCAGACATTTCGATTTTTTTGGGTTAAGACATAAACCATTGCTACAAGCCCATTCGTAAATACTACTTAGGTTGCTATTGAGTCTAGAGACACAGTTAGGTATTTCGTCACGATGGCAGCTGGTGTACAGTTGAACATCATCTGCGTATATATGGATTTTGCAGTCACGTAACACATTTGGTAGGTCATTAATATAAATTGTAAAGAGTATAGGTCCTAGGATAGACCCCTGCGGTACACCTCTTCTAGTATAAAGGGGCTGTGAAATGGTGGTAGTTCCACAGGTATTTGTTTTGTACACCGCTTGTTGTCTACGAAAAAGATACGATTTTAAGAGATTTACCGCGGTCCTAGAAAAATTGTACATTTTTGACAATTTAGTGCATAAAATGTCATGATCGACAGTGTCAAATGCTTTCGAATGATCCAAAAGAGTCAAAAACGTTAGTTTAGAGTCGGTTGGTGATGAAAAAAAAAAAATTTACTTTAAAGGCTATTTTGAAAATCTCTTTCATTTATCCTAGAGATATTTATGAAATTTTTCATTTTTTCAGGAGAACCTAGCAGCCAGCAGATTGTACGCAGTGCAAAAAAGGCCTTTTACGCCAATTGTGTTGTAGAAATAAACTTTTTCTAAATACTAATAAGTGCTTCTATGTTAAATTTTTTAAGACACTTAATGTGTCTTATAACTTATATAATATCAATGGTTCTGTTTTGAAAAAAATTGATGAAATCACAGATCTTGGCATAATTTTTGATTCAAAATTTACTTTCGTCAGCCATTTAAACTATATTATATCTAAAGCATATGCTCTTTTAGCATTTGTAATGCGCAATAGCTCGGATTTCTCAGACCCCTTTACTCTGAAATTGTTATACTACTCTTTTGTCCGTTCAAAGCTGGAGTATGCTATTATTATCTGGAGACCATACTATGCATCACATACAAATCGCCTTGAGCGCTTACAAAGAAAATTTACCAGATTTGCAGTTCGTTCTCTAAATCTATGTAATGAAAATCCCTCGTACATTGATCGATGTAAGCTTTTAAATCTAAAAACGCTACAATGCAGAGGTACGATATTAGCCTTGCTTTTTATATATGATATTGTTTGTGGTTCAATAGATTGTCCTACTCTTTTGAAATTAATTCATTTTAATGTTCCTGCCAGGAGCTTAAGAAATTTTGAAATTTTTCACATAAGTATCAAAAAAACCAATTATGCTTTATATGCTCCCATTTCGAGAGCTCTTACTGAAATAAACTTAATTCCAAATTCTTTTGCTTTGGATTTTTCTTTTCCTAAATATATTATTAAAAATTTACTTAACAATATTTACTATTAGATTTAGTATATTTTTAAGTAATATATTGATTGTCAGTATGGAATTAATTATTCTTTGACTAAATAAATAAATAAAAAAAAAAAAAAAAAAATTGTGGTAACCAGCGCCATCTTTTTTTAAAAAAAAAAAAAAACAATTTTTAAAAAATTAATGTATTTTTTAATCAACATGAAAATTTCAAACCTCAAGTTAATTTATTTTGTTTAAAATCACCTAAATATTACTCCATTTTACTCACCTCTAAATGTATCGTCGGTCTTAAGAAAAATTTGCTTAAACTCAAGAATATTTTTTTTATTTCCTTGAAAAATTTGCTTGATTTAAGTAACAATTTGCTGAAAACTAGTCATGAGAGGCTACTGATGAGTTGGTGTCTTCCTCGTCTGCAGTGTGATTAGCTCTATACAGAGCCGTTGTTGTTTTTGTTTGGTTGTTGCCTTCATTGCCTTCATGTTGTCTTGTTGTCAACATACTTGGAATGAAGCTCAAATTTGTTTTCTTATAGAAAACTTAACCTTTTGAATTTATTTAGCTTCAAAAATTGTATAATAATTCTTTAAATTGATTGATGGAAGCTTTACCGAAGCTTTGAAATTGATATTCCATCTATCAAAAGATAAAGTTTTCTATAAGAAAACAAATTTGAGCTTCAGGCCAAGTATGTTACCTAAGCTTTAAAATTGAAAAAAAAAAATTATAATCAAATTATTAAAAAAACCCGACTTCAGAATCACTCCAAAGTAAGAACTAATTTTAAATTTATTTTCCTAATAATTTCTTGGTCAAATATTGGAAATCTTATAATTATAATTTTTTTCTAATTTGTTTTATTATCAAAAATACTTAAATATTTATGATTATCTTGATTTCTTTATGAATTTAAAGCAATATCGGGCATTCTGTCGCTCGCGGGCAAAGAGCTTTCTCTGCCACCACACGTACGATTCACACGTAAGCTGTTAAAGCTTTTTACACACTCTTTTAACATTGGAAAGCTTTTGAATGCACAAATACACATAAACGCCAAGATTGCGGCTGTGTAAGAATGCCCACCAATGATTTAAAGTCTTTAAAGCTTAAACCAAGTTTTTCATGAATATTGTTTAGTTTTGTTTTTTTAATACGTGAATTAAAGAATTAATATTAATTAATTTAATTATTAAAAATATCACAAAATTGTTCTTATGCCTTCAGCGGATTCAAATCGCAATCTTTTCTACACAAGTTTAGAGAGCTATCCGAAAGCAACTGATCTGCATCAAATCTATAAAGCGTTGAATCTGAATAAATTTATTCTTATGAAAATAATAGCTTGTATAAGACCTGTCAGATAACATGTAACTGAGGTTACAGCTTCCATTACGAACATTCTGTGAAGCTACAGCTTCTTTTCGGTATATGCGAGAGACTTCACCTTAAGCTGAAGCTTGAATGGAAAGTTGTAGCTTCTATAACCAGTGCAAAGTTTCAGCTTCAGGCTTGAATTGAAGATTACAGATTCTATTGCAAACATGCCCACGTAGTTGCCCGTGTGGCCCGCGTAGCCCTTCATACACATTTTTTTCTATCTTAATTTTGTCTTTGCGATGAGCCAAAATAAAAGAACACTTGCAAAAAACAACAACACAAACCACACTCGTTCAATGTTCAGCACATTTTCCAGTGAACTTAACAAAAACAAATGCATGCAAGGCCAAAATAAAAAATGCACAATCGATAATGTCGATACTAAAGCAGATTGTCCCGTTACTTTTGTGTCGAGTAATTTTTCATGCAAGCATTGTTATTGTAATAGAAATAAAGTCTTGTAGGCTTGTGCTAAACAGTTCCGAGGTCGGAACGAACATGGAACGATTCTTTTATACAGCGGAACTAGTTCGCGGAAACATGTCCGCGGAACTATGTAGTTCCTTTGAGCTGTAGTAGCAATTTTTTATGGTTTTTGTATATGTATTCTCTACACCTGAACAGAAGGGCTTTAAGAGAAGGCCGAAGAGGATTAATATGTATGACCGACTCCCATTACTTTTGAAAAAGGAAAATTTTTTCCTTAGACTTCTATTCCCTCCGACCACTCCTTAGGGGGGCTCCCATAGAAAAACGCAATAGGGGCATATTAATTTTGTCACTCTGTAAGCCCCATAAAGAGGCATAGGTTTAGCAAAGTATATATATTCTTGATCAGCATCACCACCCAAGTCGATTTAGCCATGTCCGTCTCTCTGTCCGTCCGTTCGTATGTAACTTATAAGTGCTTAAAAAGAACAAATTGAGTACTCTCGAGTTGCAAAACGTGTCCGCGGAACTATCTAGCTCCGCAGTTCCATTTGATTGAATGAAACTCATGCAAATCATATGCAGCAGATTGTAACATGTTCGTGGAACTATTTAGCTCCGCAGTTCCATTTGATTGAATGAAACTCATATGCAGCAGATTGTAACATGTTCGCGGAACTATTTAGCTCCGCAGTTCCATTTGATTGAATGAAACTCATATGCAGCAGATTGTAACATGTTCGCGGAACTATCTAGTTCCGCAGTTCCATTTCATTGAATGAAACTCATGCAACTCATATGCAGCAGATTGTAACATGTCCGCGGAACTATCTAGTTCCGCAGTTCCATTCGATTGAATGAAACTCATGCAACTCATATGCAGCAGATTGTAACATGTCCGCGGAACTATTTAGTTCCGCAGTTCCATTCGATTGAATGAAAGCATGTTCAAAACGAAATAAACACAGCATTGCGCGCAACAAGAACGTCGAAATGTCATCTTACCATTTCACACATCAGTTGTCTCGTTCGTTCGCAAACATATCTTTGCACTTATAGTCGATCACAAATTCGAGTAAGCCATAATATGTGTGAAAGAGAAGTCGGTTCATATTGATTTATAGAAAAAAATTCATTGCAACCGGAACTGTTTGAACATGCTAAAAATGAATGGAAGGAACGATTGGAACTATGTCCGACTGTGAACATAGTTCCAGGAACTATACAGGTTCGGAACGACCCATCTCTAAAGTCTTGTCGCAGTGCACTGGCAGTGTACTTCATGACATATAATTTTTTTGCATTGTAATTGTTTTTTTTTTTTTTTGTTTTGCTTGATTTTTTGTCAAAAGCAACGATGAGCAACATTTTGTGTTTGTTGTTTTGTTTTTTTAAGCATTGGCCCGCGCTTAAAATTTCTTGGGTTCACTGTTCTATTGCGTACATAGAGAGAAGCTATAGCTTATATTCCATGCTTACGAGAGATTTAAGTTGCAGCTGGAGTCTGAATGGCTATGTTCACACGTCAGTCAAATGATTGAAGTTCATGGTATAATAATACAAGGTAGCATTGACAGTTGCTTGGGAAAACATCTCCTGTCAAAAAATATACTTAAAAACAGAGCGCTCACAATCCGCCATTGAAAACACAAACAATGTTGAAAACGTTGAAGTGAAAAAAAAAACAACAACCACAGCAACTGCAGATGCATTTCCACAAAAAGCTTTTTTCTTGTAGAAGAAAAAATAATCAGTTGTCAATGCTACCTTGTATTATTATACCATGATTGAAATTCATCACGATTTTTTACTCTCTTTTACTCTCTCTGAAAATTTTGATTGACAACTGCTCACACAAGATATTTTGATTGATGCTCTGACGACGCCATTTGTTACTTTTCTGCTACCTACTATTTTGTGAATTCGTATCGTGCTGTGTGTAGAAAGTAAACACAACTCAATAAAAGAAACCGATTTTACATTTTTTAATAGAAAAGTTGTGTTGCATTTAATTTTGTTCGCAGGGTTTCAGATTACATCTTTTTCTCTTCAACAAACTACCTTTGTTACCAAAAAACTACTAATCAACTACTTTTCTTGTCATAATTTCCTACTAAACAACAAACAATTAAAATAATGCAACCATTTGACTGATTGATGCAGGTCTAGAGCTCAATCAAAATTTTGACTGACGAGAGAAAATTTTGGAGTTCATTTTCTCTCTGTCATTAATTTTTTTTACACAGGAAAGCAACAAAAAATTTTGACTGATTCATTCATTTGACTATTGAAATAAAAATTGATTTGAAATAAAAATTAAAAAATTAAATGGCACAACTCCGATAAAATTACAACATTGTAAAATTCGACAGTAATAAACATAAAGCAGTTTTATCAATATGTTTATAATCATTTGGGTCAGTCATTAGGATTTTCATTATGGATTCTTCCCAAAAGTTCTTCCTATTATGCTTGCCAACAACTTTACTTAGCAAATAAATATAAAAAAATCGCTTACAGTGGGTCTTATGGAGTGGGTCTTACACAGAATCACAAAAACGAGGATTTTTTCGTTTTTCAATTTTCAAAAGTCAAATAAAATTTAAGGAAATTGGTATGGACAGCAAACAAACCTTTTTGTGGTTGAAATACTTATTGAGAAAAATTAACATTTTCTCTTTTTTAATGCCAAAAATTAGTTTCAAACAATAATAACAAGATTTTTTAAATGTTACAATTTATGGAAATTTAAATTAATTTCTGTTTAAATGACCATTTGAACATTAACTTATTCATGTTCGTTCTCATTGTTTAAATTCTAACATAAATCAGCTAGCAAAGAATAAAGTTTTTTTCCACTGTACCAGTGTTATAACGGTGCTGCTATTTGATGAAACCTTTTGCCATGTTCTCCTGATTCAGTTGGAATTTGACGCTCAAACCAATCAATATGATTATGTAAGAAATGCACCTTCAAAGACATATTCACATTTATATTCTCAAATGATGAGGGCAGTTCACCTATAAGTACACTCCAATCTTCCCGTCGAACTTTTCCCAAGCCGTGTTCAATTACGGCTTTCAAGTTGTCCCATGCAACTAACTCCAAATCAGGACCTTCGAATTCAGCGGACCTGTAGCGGATGAAACGTTTACAGCGTACGGCTTCAATTCTTCTAAATTGAAAAATTACGGCCTAAATCAAAGCGTAAAATAGGCCTGGTCGGCACCGAATCGACATTTCTGAGTCTTCTTCGACACTAACCGCTACGGCTACACATTTTAAGACACTTTATTTCACACCAATCTCTGTCTGGTTGGTGGCTTTAGATTCAAAAGAGTGTACTCACGCTTAAGCCTTTCCACTTTGCGACGAGTTGCCTGCACACTGAAGCCATGATTATGACCGACCCACAATGCATCAAAATGGTACGAAAATAAGAAAAAAAAATTGTTGTTTTTTAAATTAAAGTATGCAATTTAGATCTTTATTATTTAGTTCTATAAAATTTCAAAGATTTTTTAAAATATCTTTTATAATAAACAAATGCGATCACTTTATACAACACCCTGTTATTTTAAGAAAATCAAGTAATTTAAAATTGGGTTAATGTTTTAAAAATTACATCATGTTTTTTCTAAAAAGCAGTAAAGAGGATTATTTTAAAATTTGTATTTTGCTTCTAAAAGTAATTTTGTTTAGTATATATTTTGTATAAAAAAATTTTCTTTACCTTAAAAAAAAAACCCCTAAAAACTCAAAAATTTGCAAGTTTTGATAAGCTATAACAAAAAAAACGGATTGTTTGATTTTAGCGAAACTTTTTTGTATTTTTATTTTGACTAATGACTTTTGATTTCTAAAATATTATCTGCCCCTTTTTATAAACAAGAAAGTTATGCAGATTTAAAAAAGTGACTTTTTTCGAAAAATGCTCAATTTTGTATGGAAAATTATTCAAAATTTAACAAAATTCAATAGAGAATTTAAAAAAAAACGGATTCTTTGATTTTAGCGAAACTTTTTTTAATTTTATTTAAAGTATTTACTTTCCACTTCCAAAATATTATCTGCCCCTTTTCATAAACAAGAAACTTATGCAGATTTCAAAAAGTGACTTTTTTGCGAAAAGTGCTAAATTTTATATGGAAAAATATTCAAAATTTAGCAAAATTTTAAAGGGAATTACAAAAAAGGATTTTTTGGTTCTGACGAAACTTTTTTGTAATTTTATTTTAAGTATTAACTTTTGATATCCAACATATATCTACATCTTATAAAAAGAAAGTTATATTAGATAAAAAAATAATTTTAGTAACACAGGTTAATTCAGCTAGTTTATATATAAAAGTGCAATTAAAAGAAAATGGAGAATTGGTAGCGCAAAACAAAAAAAGAATTCAAGCTGATTTTAAGAACAAAATTGGTCTCTTGGTCGACAAACCAAAGTCAGGATATGGGTCTACTAACGATGGAAACACAGCTAGGCGCTTTTTCTATAACGTTGAACTAAGCTCGCAGATAACTGGCATAAACAAAAGTTTGATAGAACAATTTTTTTTATATATTGAGAGTTCTGGCAAGTGGCTACCCCATATATCTGAATAACTTCAAATTGTTATTAGAAGAAACTAGGCATTTGTATATAAATTTATATGGCTGGTATTATATGCCGAGCAGTGTTCATAAAGTTCTCATACATGGATGTGAAGTCATTTCAGCATTTTCCTTACCAATCGGAACATTGTCTGAAGAGGCATTGGAAGCAAGGCACAAAGAATTTAGAAAAAATCGACCTAGCCATACCCTTAAATGCTCGAGGATTAAGTCTAATACAGATTTAATGAAAATATTGTTGCTGACGTCTGAGCTTCTCTTAGCATCCAAAAGAACTATTAAATCAAAATCAAATGTAATTATTGATGAAGAAGTGGAGAAGTTTATTCAATTAGTTGATGACCCTTATATTGTTTGTAGTGATTCTAACGAAGAAGTCAATAGCGATAAAAGTCAATAGCGAGATGAGTTCTTGGTTGTTTGGACATATGTATGCACACATTACTTTTTTTACTTTTTTATTGCACATTTTGTTAATAAAAATAAGTTACCAATTTTATTTTTCTATTTTAAATAAAATGCAATTTGCCTAAAAACTGATTTTTTTTATTAATACAAATGGGAATATTTATAAGTAGCAGATGTACCTCCCATACATAATCATGTAAATAATTAATATAGGTCCAAGGGAGGTACCCCTAGGAACCGACCGATTTCAACCATTTCTAGAACACATGTATTGCTTTATTTTACTAACCTTTTCACCGAGTTTTGTATGGATCGGCCAACTTTTGTATATACCTCCCATACAAAATAATGTAAAAAATTAATATAGGTCCAAGGGAGGTACCCCTAAGAACCGACCGATTTCAACCATTTCTAGAACACATGTATTGCTTAATTTGTCTAACTTTTTAATTGAGTTTCGTAAGGATCGGCCAACTTTTGTATATACCTCCCATACAAAATAATTTAAAAAATTAATATAGGTCCAGGGGAGGTACCCCTAGGAACCCACCGATTTCAATAATTTTTAGTATACTTCTATTTCTTTAATTTTTTAGCCTTTTGACCAAATTTTGTTAAGATTACTCAATTTTTGTATGTACCTCCCATACAAAAAAATGTAAAAAATTAATATATGTTCAAGGAAGGTATCCCTAGGAACTGACCAATTCCAACCATTTTTGCAGTTTTTCTTAATTTGCTTAAATTAATCCAGCACACAATTTCATTATCATACGAGCACTCCTTCTATTTATGTTCCAATTTTGTATGGATTCAATGCACTGTGCGACCTCACGACGGAATTCTCGTTGCGTATCATAATTGCATCATTGGCATTATTAAGAAAGTTTTGGAAAATTCAGTTAAATAAACGCTAAAAGCAGGCCATCGCTTGTTACACAAAAATTTATTTTTCCGAAAGCTCCATTTATTGTTGATATAAAAGTTATGTATTTTTAACTGCATTTTGCTATCAGAGAATACAATTTTACCCCGAGTATTTTGAACATTGAAAATGCTAGGCAAAATTTATCAACTTTATACCAATAACCTAGACAAAATTTTATTTCTCAACTAAATAATGCTACATATTTTCCGAACTCACACACATACTAACACAGTTTAGAACAAAATTTCATAAATTCATGAACCATGTTCAATGAGTGAACTTTCGAAAGCTCGTCGTTACCCAAATCATAACAGATTTCGAACTTTATAACGTTCAAAAAGTTTTTCCCATAACAATAGAAGCAGAAACAAAAAAAAAAAACAAACAAGACGACAGACACAATAGACAAGAATAACGTTAGCAAATGCTAATTGCTTTTAGCAATAATTTTGTCAGCAGCAACAACTTGGAACCAACAACTTTGCGTCGGAGTGCAAGTTGGTGAAACCAGACGAGACGGAAAATTCAAACAATGAGGAAATTTGAATTCCCAAGTTTTTATAAATAAAAAAAAAAAAAACATTAAACAAAATAGAAATAAAGAAAATCCTTTATAGAAAAAAAAAAACATTTAGAAGAAGATGGCGGCAAGCATAGCACAAGCGAACACTAAGAAGTTAAACAGGCAGCCAAAGCAAATGCTTAAAATACAGAGCAAGAACAAATTGAATATTCAAACGGAAAATTATTTTCATTACACGATTGCGAGGCGCATTTGTGGCAATAATTGTAAGTACAACAACAAAATAACAACAACAACAGTAAAGCAGCAGCAGCAGCAGCACAATAATAGAGACACCAACGACAACATGAAAGCAAGTCGAGCTCCCTCTAGTGTCGGCTTCCAAGAGTAAAATCAACATTTTTGGCATTTTCCATCTACAGCTGATTGTGTGCCAAGCTTCTACTACTTCTACTTCGACACCATTTAAAACAATACCAACAACAACAAAAACAACAACAAAAATTACAAATAATTGTCGACAGCAACAACATTTAGCAGCATTTTCCTCCAGCTGTTTGCTGTAATTATTTCAGACATCTTATTTATTTGTTGTTGCTGGATTTTCTTGCTTCTTCTTCTTTTTGTTCTCGTTTAGTTTAACGTTGAGATTTATTGACATGATTTTCCACACTCAGGGATCAAAGCAGATCCTTAGGCTCTGCAGCTATGTTCAAAGTTATTTGTTTTTTTTCTTCTTTTTTGTGTTTCTATCTACTTGGAACAAAATTTACGATTTTTTATTTAATTTGAAGAAGGTTTTATTTATTTAGTTAAGATAAATGGGTTGAAAGCAGTTGGGGGAAAAATGGTCCAGTTCAGTTCAGTTCAGCTAAGAAGAGTGGTGGAAAATCGTCAACAATTTAGGTAATGTATATAAATAATAATATATGATCTTCCAACAAAAAATCCGAATAATTCTTTGTTGTATTGTATTGGTCAGATTTTCCAAGAAGAAATCATTTTTACCTCACCTACTCTCTCTCCATTTTCATTCTTACTTCTCCTACATTTTATACTAAATCGTTTAATTAAAAGACGGCTTTTTAATTAAGCTCTAACCAACCTTAAAATATGTTTTCTCCAAATTAGTGCTACGTATTACTTGCGACTTGCAACCATTACAATAGCACTTCCTAGCCCTAACCCCATAACCCGAACACACCCTAAGAACTGAGCAAGTGAATAAATGAATCAGGCTCAAATGGTCGGGAAACCAAAAAACACACACAATTTGCTGACTCAACTCAGCACAATGTTGTAAGTAGCACAAAGTAAACGTTGCAAATTCAATGAAATTATATCATACCAAATGACCTTAGAAGCCACATACATACAACAACCCTAACCTCCATCTACATTAACTCTTAACTTCGTTTTGCCTCAAAGTACAACGCCCACTTTGATGATTGTGCACATTTATAAAACGTTTGCATTGTCCTAGGTTTGGGTAAGAAAGTATATTGGCTGGCTTAGCTGGTTGGCGTTCATTTTTGCCGAACGTGGTTTTCTTCAAAAATGTATATCCTTTGGTCCCTACTCGGCCGAAGGAAGTTAGTTAAGGAAGCCAATGCTATGTTGTTGTGAATGTTGAAAGCATCAAAAACCAATGAATTTGTTTTAATTGACAGAAGAGTATCGATTTAGTGGAGAAGACGCTGTAATTCAGCGGTTTGTTACAGTTGGGCGGTTGTTTCTTTTATTATGGTCGAAGTCTTTCGGTTGAATTAATTGTTAATAATAAATTTTACTTAGCTAAGGTGTGGTGCCTTTTGCGCAAGCAGTTAAGGGAAATAATTTAATGCTTTCTCTCGGCTCGGTTCTGGGTAATTGAACTGTTTCAATATTTATTTTCATAAACGATCCAATTAAACAGCAAGTTAGGTAAAGTTCATATATTTTTATGTTGTGCTAGATAAGTAAACGGAGTGCGAGTAAGAAGGCGAGTAAGAAGATGGATACATTTAATATCATAACTACTTAGATAAAAAAATGTGGTGATCTATTTCGGCCGAGTTAAAGGAACAGTTTACATTTTTTAACTGTCTATCAGGTAATTACATATACGGAACTTTCCGTAAAGACCCATTTGATTTGTATGTATCATGTGTTTTTTTTTTTACACATTTCAATTTTACTTTAATTCTCATTCCAAAATTATGAAGAAATAGCATTTTGGTTTCAGTTAAGATGCCTAGAGCAAAACCATTTTTTTGAAAAAAGAGAGTTGGGTGTGTCGTGGACACACCCGAAGGTTTTGACGTGACGGTATTTCTTTATGCTCCCATTTCATGTCAAAACTCTTCTTTTAATCCATGACCACATTTTTGACTTAATCAAAAATACCGAATCCCTTTCCTAGTTTGGAAAGGTGCGTCTTAGGTGTATCTTAATTTTTGTCCTACTCCATATCCTAATGCATGTCATAGTCCTTTTCCGGTTAAAGTTGATGTTGATGTTGCTGTTGATGTTGATATTGATGTTGATGTTGATGTTGATGTTGATGTTGATGTTGATGTTGATGTTGATGTTGATGTTGATGTTGATGTTGATGTTGATATTGATGTTGATGTTGATTTTGATGTTGATGTTGATTTTGATGTTGATATTGATATTGATGTTGATGTTAATATTGATGTTGATGTTGATGTTGATGTTGATGTTGATGTTGATGTTGATGTTGATGTTGATGTTGATGTTGATGTCGATGTTGATGTTGATGTGGATGTTGATGTTGATGTTGATGTTGATGTTGATGTTGATGTTGATGTTGATGTTGATGGTGATGTTGATGTTGATGTTGATGTTGATGTTGATGTTGATGTTGATGTTGATGTTGATGTTGATGTTGATGTTGATGTTGATGTTGATGTTGATGTTGATGTTGATGTTGATGTTGATGTTGATGTTGATGTTGATGTTGATGTTGATGTTGATGTTGATGTTGATGTTGATGTTGATGTTGATGTTGATGTTGATGTTGATGTTGATGTTGATGTTGATGTTGATGTTGATGTTGATGTTGATGTTGATGTTGATGTTGGTGTTGATGTTGTTGTTGTTGTGGTTGTTGTTGTGGTTGTTGTTGTGGTTGTTGTTGTTGTTGTTGTGGTTGTGGTTGTTGTTGTGGTTGTTGTTGTTGTTGTTGTTGTTGTTGTTTTTGTTGTTGATTTTGTTATTGGTGTTGGTATTGTTGTTTTTGGTTTTGCTTTTTTTTACTTGCTTCTCCGCCTTATACCTTAGCTGCATGTTATTTATCCAGCCAAAGTGATGCGACTCACGATGCCGTCAGTTTTTCTTTTTATTTTTATCATGTGCCTGAAGACCTCACCTTCATTTTCGTTCTTTAAAATTTACCGTTACGCCAATAGCCACAGAGTTTAAATTCAATGCAACGTTTTTTCATGGTACAAGTATTAATCCTTCATTTTCCTTTTCAAGCATTTATCGTAGCTTATACACTTACTGAGTAAAAATTCAATGCAACGTCGCTGCATTAATGTTGCATTGTCTATCTTTGAATGCTTCTCTCTGTGTCCCCATGACGTCAGAATTTTTTGTCTAATTTTGTTGTGAGGGCTTAGAAGAGGTGGTGACACCAATCTTTATTGGTGTATCACATTTTTAATCCTAGTACTAACATTTAGCGAGTAATAATTACATGCAACGCCGTCGAATTTTAAAAAAATGTTTTCTTCAACTTTTTTGGAAACCTACGCGGTAAAACGTAACTTCTTCACGTCAAAAAACAAGATATTTTATAAATATATTTCAAAGATTTACGACGTAGACTTCAGGTAAAAGTCTGACGGTTTTCTTTCTTTCGGAAAAACGATATATATGAGAAGCTCCATGGTTGCTATACGAGGACCTTAGGAAACATAAGGGAAATAATCAGTTTTTCCACAAAAGGAAAACTACAAAATTTTGCTAAAGAGCCTTTTTAATGGGTGATAATGGGGTCAATATTTTAAATACAAGCGATGAAATATTGCTTCTTATATACGTTGAGAGTGTTAAATGAAGTATTAAATAAACAAATGTTTTTTTTTTTGAGCTCTAGGCCAATCATGTTGACAACAAGACAACATGAAGAACAAAGGCTACTGACGAGTTGGTGTAGCGGCCAATGAAACAGTCTGTATAGTCAAGCTGTGTGATTTGCTCTATATAGAGCCGTTGTTGTGGTTGTTGGTTGTTGCCTTCTTTGTTCTTCATGTTGTCTTGTTGTCAACATGATTGGCCTAGAGCTCAAAAAAAAAATATTGTTTTAATGAAAATAAATAATGAAAGGCCGTATTCAAAATATTAAGATTAAAAAGTATTAAATAGACTTTATTCCAAAGTTTACCATTTTTGGAAATATTGGTTTTTAGAGAGGTATATATTAACGAATTTATTAACCCAATAATTTATTTAATAGATGTTATCTACCTTTATTCCGAATCAAACGCATATCATGAAAATAAAAACCTTGCTTACATTTTATTATTTATTCTATTTAAGAAGTGGTCGCTGAACAGTTTTATTCTCATGACGTATAATCACATTAACGACACTCATGTTTGGCGTCAGAAAGGTTTCCAACGTTTCGGAGCCAGAACGTGGCAAACGATCGAATGGATAACCCATATGCTGTTTATCCGGATAAAGACGATCGCGTACGCCACAATAGGATGCAGCATTACTGCAGGAACCAATAAGATCTTGTTCAACCTACAATGAGAAAATTTCTAATTTTAAAAGAGCGAACATTTTTGAGAGTTTTGGTAAAAATAACCTTTTCGTCCTCATAATTGGAAACCATAACGAAAAGTTCACATTGCAAGCCCTCTGGCATACCCTTGGGTATCAACATATGATTTGGCCAACCACAGCCACAGAAAATGAATTCAGAACCCTCGGGAGTGCCAAAAGGTGGACTCGTATCCAAGTTGCGGAAAGTCCGTTCGAATGGAATAGTAACGCTGGAATCAGTGGAACGTTGATGGATGATATTCTCACCAGGGTTCACTAGATTATAAGAAGAAATTAAAAAGAAATTATGATCGTGAATTTTTCATAGGTGATTTATTAGCCGCTCTACTTACGTGTTGCAACGAATTTGTCCAACTCGACCATCAAGAGGCGTTGATCACGGAATATTATTGGTTTCCCATGCTCATCGGTTTTTGGTGCCAGAAAGATGCGCACATAGCCTTGACGAGGCGAACTGCTATCATTGTTTACGTTGATGGTGTAGGTGAATGGTGTATGTTGTAGGTGAGTGAAACGAGCGAAGGCATTACCGCGAGGTAAAAAGTCCATACCACTTGAGAGATTGATATCCGACTGCTGCCAGAATGTATTCAGAATGTTGGGCACATCGTTATCGCTACTGACTTTTAGACCAATTATCGTAATACCATCAAAACTGAGTTGCTTTTGCGTGTAGGGTGTCAAGCGAGTTAGATATTCTTGAAAAATAATATCGACATAGGCATGCCATCTATAAAAGACAGGATCACGCATAGCGGTGGCTGCCTCAGACATTAAACCAAAACCCTCCATATGACGATGCTCGGGATCGTGTGAAAAGGAGATAAAGACGTGACCCATGTTGTGCACATCTCCGTAAAACTCACGATTAGGCGAGACGAGGGACGATTCTATCATATTGCCAAGAACATTAATTCCCGACTGCTCATCCAGGGGGATTTTCTTGCCGCCTTCCTTTTGGTTTGAAATTAATTAAATAACAAAAGAATTATTATCAAAAGGGTTCCACTTAATTATTTCAACACTTACATCTACAGCGAAACCTTGATTAATAGCCTCCAAAATACGCTCCCGCCATAGCTCCAAGACTTCTACATCCAAATGTATCTGATCTTCCTCACGCTTTAGGTCAGCAAACACTGCGTCCTTGCTACGCGGTGGCCAAGCACGACCGGACACAAGTGAGGTCATCTTCGGAAAGTAGCCCTCTCCAATGGGTTCACGCAAATTAGTAAAAGTTATAGCACGTTCCATATTGTTGCTGAAGCGCTCCATATTATAGCGTGCCATAATCTGCTCATGCATATAGTAGAAAAGTTCACCACGACGATCTTTATCCACTATATCGAGCCGAGCCTCGAACGGATAAGCCAAATGCCAATGCCAATGATGTAGATTGATGCCCAAGTCTTCGCGAAAGTACCACAGGCGATGCTCGGGCTGTAAATCGGAGGCAGTGTAGTCACGTGGTACGGTAACGGGCATACGGCTACCTTGAGGCACGACCGAAAGTTCTTCTCGCAGTTGACTCAAAACGCGCGAATCCATAAATCGATCGGGAAAGCTCTGTATGAAGGATGGTAAATCAACTCCTTTGGTATCAGGGCGATGCAGCAAAGCCACCGATAGCGCATAATTGAAGAGCAGCGGATTGACACGATCACGTGCATAAACAGCTACACTCTGCAGCTCGTCAATGGTTTTCGGGTGCATAAATATATCAATCAGTCGTCCGGCAATATTACGATGACGCGGTATAAATAGTGACAGTTGTTGATTGCGTGTTAGAACTCGGATGGCTTCCAGATCAGGTACTTCTATATTGCTCACTGGAATGCGTTCTTCAATCTTATCACCTAAATTATTTACTACCTCATTCATGATGTGCTTATAGCGATCGGTAAGGTATTCCTCTGGTACATCAAACACTTTATTATTCTTGTCCATGAACACAGGCTCCGTTGGATGATCAAGAAGCAACATTATATTGTTCATGTCCGCCATGGCGCTGATTGATTAAAATTCAAGATATCGAATGTATTTAGTACTGATGTGAATGGTTTTGAAAACCATTCGGAACAAATGAAATTTCGGGACTAACTGAAAGCTAAACATAAACGTGGGGTTTTATATAAACTTCACTGGGTTAATATTAGAAAAGAGCTTTTTTTCAAATATGTTGTCGAAATTTTCAAGTAATATTGCTAAGCATGCGGCTCTTTGTGGTCTTCGAAATTCTTCAAAACTTACTTCAATTTTCTTATCATGTGCGTAAGAATGGAATCGTTTTGCTTTATATTTTTATGCATGCTCATATGTATGACTCTTAAAGTAAGTAGTGGTTAGCTAATTTTTTTTTTAATACACGCTTCAATGTTTACCAAAAATTTATTTCAAAGATAAGAACAAAGAACTCATTTGTAAACATATGTGAATGATAAATTCACATTTCATCAGTATTTCACCCATTCAGCGTTTAGAATAGTAACTGGTTTAAATATTCGGAATCATTCTTTAAAATATCTTAAAAAAATTATGGAGAACAATACTCGCTGAAGGTTAAAACGTTTATGGGGTAACTTTTCGTCAATTTATTTTGGCTAAAGACAAAATTGAGCTGAAAACTATTTCGAAAACGTATCTTATACGAATGCTGGAAAAAAAATACATATATGTCTTGGCAGTAGATACATATCAATGGCTTAATATAGAAAAGTAATAGTTCTAATTTATTTTTGTTGAGTTCTTGTGGTTAAATTCGGGCTTATTTATTAAAAAATTTTCGTATGAGAAATTCTCTTTTTGAGGGTCTCAGTTCTTCATGTGAATTTCCATAGTGAATAATATGAAATTTATCAGAAATCATGTACGCATTATACACGCATTATTTGCGGTATTTGTGGTCTTGACTTTCATAAAGTCACTTAACGTTCAGATATTCGCCTCGCATCACGCATGTGTCCAAGTGCCAATTTCGGGGTTTAACCGCCCCATAGGCTTCTTAAAGTGAGAGAAATATTTTTCAGCTTAAAATGAAGTTCTAAAGCTTACTTCGTGGAAAATATTTTCCCCTCCAAGACAAAAATTCAAGTTACGTTACTGAACCTACTGCTATGCTATGAACTTGAATATGGCAAAACGCATTTCTGAATAGAGCTAGTGATAAATTGTTTTATTTCATGAATGATAACATATCATATCAAAATAAAACAAAAAAATGTTGATATAAATTATTGTGCAAAGCCAATGAAGTGCTAATTAAAGATGAATATTGATATAAAAGTGTATTTGGGGGGCTATTTTATTCAAAAACAAGCATTGTATTATTCTTAGCTTGCAAGTTAAAATACTCCCACAGTCATGTATAATATAAATCTTATATTTATAAATATTAATACGCAAACATCGAATGTTGTCGTACACTTTTTCAATATTTATTTTAGTATAAGGACAATGAAAAGCATATCATTCGAATGGTACTGCACCATATATGTGCCGAATTATGTTAGATTTTAAATTGATGACATTTGACCCGAAATATTAACGTTGAAAGTTTATATTAATTGTAGTTAGGGATCTCAGAACTGGGAAGAGGTATAATGAAGAATGAGGTATCGGATGAAAGATCTGGCTGCACAATATGATTGAATATTAGATTGGTAACCTTTGGCCTCAAATATGAGTGGAAAAGAGCATTTATTAAATAAAAGCTAAACTGTAAAAGATGGAAAACCATGATGTAAGAGAGAAATTTAGACATTCATAAGAGGTGTAAAAAATATTTTGATATTTTTCACCATCGTTTAGGGTTACCCTACAATAAGCACTTTTTCATTTAACAAGTGTCAATATATATTGAGATGGTGAAATTGCTTGCAAATAGTAAATTTTGAAAAATTTCCGTTATTTTGACATCAAAATTATTGTGATATCTAGAAAACTATAGATGTTTTCAGTACAACGTTTTTTGTATGAAAATTCGTTGGTTGAGAAAAATAACGGTATACGAAAACTTGTGTAAATATCTCAGCCATTTTTCAATCCATTTTCCTTAAATTTTCTTTGTCTGAAAGTTTAATTAAATGACTTTGGAGAAATAAGAAAATATTTACCGTTATCTCACCAATTCAATTTCTTATGTTGTTTTAAAAAAAAACTCTAAAATATTAAATTTTTGCTCAAAAATTAGACCAGACATTCTTTTTTTGCAATTTTATTTTTTTTTCTATTTTCTTCTCTCACACTCTTTCATATAACATATCATTTATTTGCGAAAATTAGTTCATATTGACACATAATTCAATTAAGTGTTTCTATCATCGAAAATCATGAGCCCCTATGACTTTTTTGATGAAAATAACATTTTTCAAAATGTTGTTTTTGTATTTTTTACAAAGTTATACAGCTTAAAAAATTATTTCTGTGAAAAAATTTTTCAAATATTTCAAACCACTCCAAAATTATATACACAAATCTATGTTTTAAGCCATTTCCTTATGTTAGGTCACCGTATAATCAATTTCATTCAATTAATTTATCTTTATTAATTCAGTAAAATATATCGATACTTAATCATGTTAAAACTACAAAATTTTCTCATCTTTAACTTTAACTGTAAATTTCCAATAACAGAAAAATATTTTCACTCAAATACCCTATGTACTTCTATTTCAATTCAAGGCCAACAAGTTAACTTGTAATTTATGAGAAGAAATAAAATCAGTTCAATTTTTACAGTCGTGCGTTTAACACGATCCCCCACAAACTTTGTATTTTATTTTGCAATAGACAGAAAAACGCTTCTGACCCTACACCTTATTTACTTTATATATTATACATATTATTATTATATATCTATACATAAATAGGTGTACGAAGAACAGTTAAGAAACATTTTCTCTCGTGTTTCTCAACCAATTTTGATAATTTTTTTTTTAATCAATAAGAGTAGGGAAAAGGAGTGCACCGAATATCTATGGTGGGCAATTCGACCTCAAATCTTTACTGTGACGGGCATTGAACAAAGGGGTGTGGCTCCGCATATATAATCCATATTTTTGATATCGAATAGCTTTGAAAATAAAAATCATAGATCATGGAAAATCAGAATTGAGTTACTGTTTTGTGATTTCCTGCTGGTGGTGCGTTTGGTGCGGTATGAGTACGGTTACGTTTGCATATGAGTGAAGAAAGAAAAAATATGTTTTCAATAAAAATACAAAAAAAAAAAATCAATATTTAAATGGTCGAATCTCGACCAAAGGTGATACTAGTATATAATAATCTAAAATTATGAAGATTTTTTTAGTTTGTTGACGGGGATAGGCGTGGTTTTCATTTAATTTATTCAAATTTCAAACTTATTGTATAATTCAAACATCAAAGCTTATGTATGAATTATCAAGTAACTACATTAATTTTTTTAGAATGTACGAATTTTTTTACTATTTTGATGACGTCACTTATATGAGAAGTACACGGAGCTTGCATTCGATTCTGAAAATTTGCAAACGTAGAACGCGTATTCAAAATCAAGGATTATGTAAAAAATTTTAAGGCCTCGGATTAATTTTTGTGGAGTTTTAAGAGATTTTACCATTTTGAAGTTACAGATTTATATCTGAGTTAGGCGTGATTTCCATCCGATTTTGCCAAAGTTCAAACGTACAGTGGGTATTTGGATTCAAAGCTTATGTGCAAAAATTTCAAGGTTTTACACGGAGAGAAAAAAAATCAAGCAATAGCAATAGGCTAACATTTTACACTGAATTTCTTAATTCAAGCAATATTTCGCTAGGATCGAGCAAATTTAAAACACATGATATGAAGAAAAAAATGTTGAATTCAAGAATCATTTGCTTTAAATTCAAGAATATTTTTCTAGATTCAAGTCTAATATTTGCTTGAAGTTAGAAAAATGAGCTTGATTAAAGTAAAGAATTTACTGAAAATAAGAATAATGTACTTGATTTGAGAAATTTATTTTCCATAACTTTGGGAGGACATGACATGGATTTTTTATACATTTAGGTCATGCTTCGTCGAATCGACGACAACATGTTTTAAAATGGCCCTACTGATTTCCTATCCGACAAAATATTTAAAAATCACTTGCTCTTCATTATTAAGTTTATTAAGAGCTAAGGAAAAATGCATTGCATTTTATTTATAAAAGTTTTTAATACAAAAATTCATTTCCACAGTTTAATTTTTTGGCTCGTTTAACAAAGGTAAAAAATGCGTCATCGATTTGACGAAGCATGTCCTTCCAGGGTTAAATTGATAACAATTTGCTTGAGTGAATTAAAGAATATACTGTAAACTATGTTATAATAATTTGCTTGATTCAAGTAAACAATTTTCTTAATACTAGATTGTTTTGCTTGACATTAAAAATTTAATTTTCTTTTAAGAGCAGAATACACTTGATCCGAATATACAATTTACTGAAAACGAGAATTATTTGCTCGATTTGAGAAATTTGTTTTCCTAGAATTGAAAAGAATTTGCTTCATCCAAATAACAATTTTCTCAATATTAGAATGCTTTGATTTTTTTTATAAAGAGAAGAATTTGCTGGAGGATCCTAGTAATGAGTTGTCTGAAAATTAGTAAGTTTGGCCATATATATACAGTACACTCTCCCAAAATAGAACTCTCACAAATTCGAATTGTCCAGAAATTAGAACCTGCCATTTCAATATTTAACGCTCTGAAATTAGAACCTGGTTCTACTTTCTGAACGTTTCTTTATTTATTAAATTCATCAGTCTTAATAAAATATTTATTAAATTCAGTGATCTTGGTTCATTGATATAAATATAAAAAGGTGAAATATATGAGTTTTATGTTTAAAAAAAAACATTAAATATTAATCAATAAAAATTATTTTGTGTTAACATACATTTTTTTGAATCAATTTCATTCTTTTCTTTTAAATTTCTGTGAAAAAAGAAAACGTCCAGAAATTAGAACATTTCAGAAATTAGAACCACCCGTGGAAAAACCAATGCACCCACAAAGAGTGACTGTTTGGTGCGGTTTATGGGCTGGCGGCATCATCGGGTCGTATTTTTTCCAAAATGAGGCCGGTCAGGCAGTTACTGTGAATGGTGTTCGCTATCGTGAGATGATAACGAACTTTTTATGGCCCGAATTGGTAGATATGGATGTGGACGATATGTGGTTTCAACAGGACGGTGCCACTTGCCACACAGCTAACGAAACAATGGCTCTTTTGCGCGACAAATTCAATGGCCGTGTTATCTCACGTGGTGGCGATGTCAATTGGCCACCAAGATCATGTGATTTGACACCGTTGGACTTCTTTCTTTGGGGTTATTTGAAAGAAAAGGTGTACGTCGATAAGCCAGCAACAATTCAAGAGCTAAAGGATGAGATAATTCGGCACATTAACGGTATTATTAACGGCACTTATGCCTCAGCGTCAGCGAAAATTTGGACCATCGGATGGAGGTGTGCCGCCGAGGTCGCGGCGGCCATTTGGCCGATATTTTGTTCCATACATAATTGAACCATACCAATATTATCATAATAAAAACAAATGACAATAATTTCCTAAATAATTTGAGTTTTATTCAAAATCAATATCGGTCCTTAATATTTAAGATTTGTTTTTTACATTGTGTTTTTAAATAAAATAGAAACTTAACTTATCTTATTTTAAAGGATTTTCTAAGATCTTGTGATAAATTAAAAAATTAATTACCTGTAGTAAACTAATTTTGATTAGATAATGAAAAATATATCATAAGATAAGAAGTGGGAAGGTGACTTTTTGTTTCACTCTTTATTTTAAGGCTGAAGGTTGAAAGATTTAAAATTGAAAGTACTTGTATAGTTTTACAGGCTTGAATCAAGCAATTTTAAAATAATTTTGTATATTCTTAAATCAAGCAAAATAATTGATTAATTCAAGAATATTTTGAATAACCAACTTTGCGTTTGCTTAAATTAAGAAAATATTTTCTTGATTCAAGTCTTGTTCAAGGTTCTAGAATCTAGTGCTTTGTTCTTTATCCAACCAATCATTCGTTTTGCTTAATTTTAGAAATAAATTCTCATTATTAATTTCTTTTTAAAATGTTGGTTTTTAGTGCTTGATTTGAGCACATTAAGCTTAATTTTGAATTTTCTTAGATCAAGGAAAATATTTGCTATTTGCTATAATATATTAAAATCTCATGTCACGGTGTTTGTGGTCGGAATCCTCCGAAACATCTCGAGCGATTTTAATGTAATTTTTTTCGTTTATTTGGAAGGTATGAGAATAGGTCATAAAGTATGTTTCACCCTCCTACCCTCAAACCCCATTTTTTAATCGCGATTTTAGTACTTTTGTAAGAACAATATCCGAATAATTTAAATGGCGTTCATGAGTTATAAAATTGTGGCATTTTTAATAAGTTTATTTATTTTATAATTCTTAAAAAAATATATTTTTTCAAGAATTATATTGTGAGCTTAATGCCAAATACTTCATGAAGCAACAGGTTGCTACAACAACAATGTTCTTTGCAGAACTAAACCAAGCTGACTAGACCATGGTTTCGTCGGACGCTACTCCGACTCATCAGTAGTCTCAGTGGTTCTATGGCGTTCATTGACATGAAGTTTTGAAGTAACAGTCACAGAACGTTTAAAATCAGAATGGAGTTACTATTTAGTGATGTCGTCCTCCTAGAAAACTGGGACGGGCACTGAACAAGGAGGTGTGGCTCCGCCCACAAAAGCCAAATTTTTGATATCGAATAGCTTAGATCCAAATGTCGCATAACAATGAAACATAGAATGGAGTTACCTCTTGGTGTTGTTTTTCTACAAGAAAACTGGGACAGGTACTGGTCAAAAGTACTTGTCCCATACAAGCCAAATTTTTGAGATCGAATAGCTTTAGAAATAAAATTTACAGTACTTATATTGAAACTCAAAATGGAGTTACAATTTGTTGATGTCCGTCTATTGGGAAACTGTAACGGGCACTGGAGAACGACAGTGGTGTCAAACTATGTATCTAAGAAAAGTTTTGAATATACCTATTATGTTCCCATATCGTTGCTGGATGCAGCAACGGATGTCGCTAGCATAAGAATATTATTTCTCTCCGTGTATAGATCAAGATTGAAAGTAGGATGTGAAAAAGGACTGTGATAAGGAATAGAACAATAAATTAAAAAAAAAAAAAAATTGATACTGACTGACAGGGTTTCGAGGTTGGTTTCAAGGATCTAAACTGTATTTTTATTTGTAAAGAGGAAATTTTTAAAAAAAATTTTGAAAGGTGTCAGTTTTGAAATGGAAGAGAAGGTGAATTTCGTCCTTGAAATTTATTACGGAACATTTTTTTGAACGGCTACCCATTGATTATTTTTATAGTTATTTTTTGTAGGGTTTAACCCTTTTTGTATGGTCTTTGAAATAATCAACTTTTATTTAACACTCTAGCCCTTATAAGTGCCTCAGGGCATTCATAGCATAACTTCACTTTACTTCGTAAATAAAATAGTGGTCCTCATGAAAGCTCGCAATCACGCATATTCGTATTTCCGTACGCCATTTCATGAACACACCCTGCAGGTTATGAGTGTGTTGAAAATGCACCTCTCATCCACTGAAAATGCATGAGAGGTTTCCGAGCACCGCGTAAACTTTTTTGTATGGAAAAAGAGAACTGCTGATATACGCAGTGAAAACTTGCGGGATTTACGTGGCTTGCGAGGCATTTTATTTATTTTATTTATTGTATTTATTTTATTTATTTTATTTATTTTACTTATTTTATTTATTTTATTTATTTTATTTATTTTATTTATTTTATTTATTTTATTTATTTTATTTATTTTATTTATTTTATTTATTTTATTTATTTTATTTATTTTATTTATTTTATTTATTTTATTTATTTTATTTATTTTATTTATTTTATTTATTTTATTTATTTTATTTATTTTATTTATTTTATTTATTTTATTTTTTTTATTTATTTTATTTATTTTATTTATTTTATTTATTTTATTTATTTTATTTATTTTATTTATTTTATTTATTTTATTTATTTTATTTATTTTATTTATTTTATTTATTTTATTTATTTTATTTATTTTATTTATTTTATTTATTTTATTTATTTTATTTATTTTATTTATTTTATTTATTTTATTTATTCTATTTATTTTATTTATTTTATTTATTTTATTTCTTTAAACTGATTCAAACTGATAATTCATTGTACAGTAATAACTTTATATAAAAAAACATTAAAATACGAAAGGAACCTTTTTTTCTTAGCATTATTACGTTTCTTTAACCCTTATCCGCACTGCTTTTTTACTAAATCAAAGTATTATTGTTATCAAATTGTAAAATTAATTTATATTTAAATAAAACAGCAACATATAATTTTTAATGTTTTCATTGAATCTTTATTTATGATTTTTTTATTATAAAAAATTATTATTGTAATAATATTACAACCAAAACACAATAATAAAAAATTAATGATGTAAACATTTCAAATAAAAAAAGTCATAAATTTTATGACAAATTCGGATGAAGGTTAATCTATGCAAAGTAAATTTTTTTCCTTTCAATAAAAGCACCACAACCCAAACTTGTTGTCCTCAACAATCAACAACCAGTGCTGCTCACTTAGTTTTTAACTCATTTCATTGCGGCTCAATGACACAGCAAATACTAAAATTTTTTTACTTTTCCACTTCGTTGATTATGAGTCCTTTTTCTGCATTCTTTTATGACGGTTCTTAGCAACGCATACAAGTCAAGTTCACAAGTAGTTGGCAATGGTTAACAAAAGAAAGTCCAACAAAAAACGAAAAATACCCGTATAACTAAACAAAGAATGGGCAACAATAAGAGGGGGAAAAAATTTCATAAAATTTAAATTAAATTAGATGTTTTTTTTTAAATGCTGACTACACTGTCGCCATCTTGTTTTTTAAGGTATTTTTGGTAGGGTTTTTTGCTTCCCATTTTGCCAGCTACTTAAATAAAAGGAGAGTGTGGAAAAAACGCCATTTCAACATTTTAATATCTTGCCTTGTTTTTAATGCTGTTTCTGCAGAATTGCTTATCCCTGACTTTGCTAAGAAGAGGAAGAGATACAGTGATTTTGTGACGGGAATTACTTGCAGAATTTAATTGTAGTAAGCGTGTAAATATGTATGTGTGTATGATGATAAGCTTGTTTTTTTTTCAGCAAATTAGAGCTTTGTAAAATTAGCGCTATTTGTTAAGCGCGGGAAATTGCATAGAAGAGAAGTAAAATTTTTCCAACGCACACAGAATTTAATTAAATTTTAGCCAACAAGACAGGCGTAATTCTGAAAAGGTTATTTATAAAAACAACCAAAAAACATCAAAAACGAAAAAAAAAATCATAAAAACTCACACATTCTGCTTTTCTACGAGTTCTTACACCTACATACGAATATATATTTATGTTTCAAATTAGGTACGAAAGGGAAGAAACCATTTTATGCTCTCAACCCGCTTTGCCTGCCACATTTGAGTTTTTCATATTTTTCCCCACTTTGACACACTTGCACATAATTTCTTGCTTAATATTTGTAGCTTGAAAATATGAAGAGCCCTTCCAAGTTTACACACGCTTTTGTAATTGTTTTTACTTTTACGACCATGTCATTCCATGGCTTATGATTTCATTATGTGTCGGTGAAACATTAAAATTCAATTTTGTAACGTTCAACGAACGTTTTACCACCAAGGTCGTGTTTCCGCTGAAGTAACAGTTAATTTGCTCATAAAATGGAGGTGGGCATTAAGTAAAGGTTAGGTTAGGTTGAGACAGTCCAAGACACGCGCCTTTAAATTAGTTTCTGTTCAATCAAACCGCCAAACAAGCTGCTCTGCGTTACCTTTGTTATGTTATGTTAATTAAACATTAACCCTTTTTGTGTTAAAAATATTTGATATCACGCAAAAGCTTATTGCTGTTATTAAAAAAAAAAGTCTGAATAACAGAAACAATTTCTGGCTTAGATATGTCACCTGTGATTTCAAAGGCCAATATATACGGCCTTGATTTTGACCGAAAAATTATCTATTCTGAAGAGGCGCATTTAAAACTTAGATAAACTTAGATAAACTTTTTGAGGGCTAAAATTGAAGATACGAACTTGGACAATCTTTGGTCTTAGCAGGATGGTGTAGCATACCACACAGCGCATCAAGCAATCGATTATTTGTGCACTAATCGTGTTCGATAATCATGTTATTAGTCGTCTTGGCGATTTAAATTGGCTGTTTGCCTGTATTTTTTTTGTGGGATGAAGTTAAAGATAGATTCTATGTGAATAATCTAGAAATGATAAAGATCCTTAAGGCGCACAACGTTTGATTCATTTGTTAAATAGAGTCAGAAGCCGTCAGCAAGGTATGGGGAAATTGGGTTCACGGCTTTGGTAGTCGATTGGAATAGTGCTTAACTAACACCCCAGCAGACCCTGGTTTGAATTCCGCCCAAGCCCTGATCATAAGCTATAACCTTCTGCATTTCAACTGAAATTAAAAATTCTTCAATACTTACGATTCAAAAGATGTAGTGTGGTAAAGAAAGTTAGTGAGGAGATCGTCTGGGAACTTTAATTGACTGAGGTTAAGCAGGTAAATGTATTCAAATTCATTTGTTTTTTTAGTATTTCGTTACTACCGTTTTCAAAAAAATACTATTATTTACACAACGGAGAAATAAAAACGCATTGGCCTTTTCAGTCCTTGAACGAATCCTAACCGAGCTACTAGTGGTCAATTATGTTTTGAGTGTTATTAAATATTTGTACACAAATAATCGAGGTTTGGACCAGAGTTCTGCAATGAGTACTATTGAAATGAATATACTTAAATCATGAGCCATGAATATTGGTGCTAGTGTTTACTCATATCAACTCAACAAATACTTTGACTTATTCAAACCAAAACCAAAAAATACTCATAGTACTTCTACACAAATGTGTGTCGACAAATTATTACTCTATTGGTTCTGGGTTAATGAGCTGATGTGACTCACTTCTTCATGTGAGAGGAAAATAAGTATGAGTCAGTTGAGTATTATCTTGTGTTCTGGCTTTGCTTATTCTCTTTGCTGATTTGTTACCTTTTTCGTTTGAGAAAATGAATGAGTTGAATATTATTTTGTGTTATTCCTTGTGCTTTTTGCAAAACAATTATAAAGAGTGATTTTTTAAGTGCCTGATAACTTTTTTTTTAAAAAAAACGCATAAAATTTGCAAAATCTCATCGGTTCTTTATTTGAAACGTTAGATTGGTCCATGACATTTACTTTTTGAAGATAATTTCATTTAAATGTTGACCGCGGCTGCGTCTTAGGTGGTCCATTCGGAAAGTCCAATTTTGGGCAACTTTTTCGAGCATTTCGGCCGGAATAGCCCGAATTTCTTCGGAAATGTTGTCTTTCAAAGCTGGAATAGTTGCTGGCTTATTTCTGTAGACTTTAGACTTGACGTAGCCCCACAAAAAATAGTCTAAAGGCGTCAAATCGCATGATCTTGGTGGCCAACTTACCGGTCCATTTCTTGAGATTAATTGTTCTCCGAAGTTTTCCCTCAAAATGGCCATAGAATCGCGAGATGTGTGGCATGTAGCGCCATCTTGTTGAAACCACATGTCAACCAAGTTCAGTTCTTCCATTTTTGGCAACAAAAAGTTTGTTAGCATCGAACGATAGCGATCACCATTCACCGTAACGTTGCGTCCAACAGCATCTTTGAAAAAATACGGTCCAATGATTCCACCAGCGTACAAACCACACCAAACAGTGCATTTTTCGGGATGCATGGCCAGTTCTTGAACGGCTTCTGGTTGCTCTTCACTCCAAATGCGGCAATTTTGCTTATTTACGTAGCCATTCAACCAGAAATGAGCCTCATCGCTGAACAAAATTTGTCGATAAAACACATTTCGAACCGAACACTGATTTTGGTAATAAAATTCAATGATTTGCAAGCGTTGCTCGTTAGTAAGTCTATTCATGATGAAATGTCAAAGCATACTGAGCATCTTTCTCTTTGACACCATGTCTGAAATCCCACGTGATCTGTCAAATACTAATGCATGAAAATCATAACCTCAAAAAAATCACCCTATAGTTTGTTTAAAAAAATTCAAATAACAAGAAAGCTGAACTAAAAATTATTCTAAGTACTTAAGTAATTCCTGCCGCATGCTGATGATATCGATATCATTGGCCATAATACACGCGAAGTCAGTGCAGCATTCTCCAGATTAGTGAAAGAGTCAAGTCGAGAAAGGGTTTTGCAGTGAACGCAGATAAGACGAAACAGCTAGTGTCAACAAATAAACAGTCCCAGTGTCTTGGAAACCACGTCACTGTTGACAACATCTCTTTCGAAGTTGTTAAGGACTTCATCTACCTGGGATCGAGCATAAACTCTTTCAACGATGTCAGTATTGAGATAAGACGAAGGATAACGATATTTTATTTATTTTATTTATTTTATTTATTTTATTTATTTTATTTATTTTATTTATTTTATTTATTTTGTTTATTTTATTTATTTTATTTATTTTATTTATTTTATTTATTTTATTTATTTTATTTATTTTATTTATTTTATTTATTTTATTTATTTTATTTATTTTATTTATTTTATTTATTTTATTTATTTTATTTATTTTATTTATTTTATTTATTTTATTTATTTTATTTATTTTATTTATTTTATTTATTTTATTTATTTTATTTATTTTATTTATTTTATTTATTTTATTTATTTTATTTATTTTATTTATTTTATTTATTTTATTTATTTTATTTATTTTATTTATTTTATTTATTTTATTTATTTTATTTATTTTATTTATTTTATTTATTTTATTAATTTTATTTATTTTATTTATTTTATTTATTTTATTTATTTTATTTATTTTATTTATTTTATTTATTTTATTTATTTTATTTATTTTATTTATTTTATTTATTTTATTTATTTTATTTATTTTATTTATTTTATTTATTTTATTTATTTTATTTATTTTATTTATTTTATTTATTTTATTTATTTTATTTATTTTATTTATTTTATTTATTTTATTTATTTTATTTATTTTATTTATTTTATTTATTTTATTTATTTTATTTATTTTATTTATTTTATTTATTTTATTTATTTTATTTATTTTATTTATTTAATTTATTTTATTTATTTTATTTATTTTATTTATTTTATTTATTTTATTTATTTTATTTATTTTATTTATTTTATTTATTTTATTTATTTTATTTATTTTATTTATTTTATTTATTTTATTTATTTTATTTATTTTATTTATTTTATTTATTTTATTTATTTTATTTATTTTATTTATTTTATATATTTTATTTTTTTTATTTATTTTATTTATAAGACGAAGGATAACTCTTGCCAACAGGTGTTACTTTGGGCTGAGTAGGCAATTGAGAAGCAGAGCCCTCTCTCGACGAACAAAACTCACGCTCTATAAGTCACTAATCATGCGCGTCCTATTATATGCAGCACAAACCTGGACGTTGAGCAATTCTGATGAAAAGACTTTGTAAGCCTTCGATAGAAAGATCCTTCGTAAAATCTTCGGTCCAATCTGCGTCAATGGCGAGTACCGAATTCGATAGAACCACGAGCTGTATTAGCTGTACCCTCACATCGACATAGTTAAGCGCATTAAAATCGAGCGGCTTCGCTGGCTAGATCATGTTGAGCGAATGGAAAACTGCGCTCCAGCGAAAAAATATTCGATTCGGTGCCCGGTGGTGGTCTACGCAGAAGAGGACGCCCACATCTTCTTTGGAAGGATCAGGTGTTGGATAACCTAACCACGCTTGGTGTTTCCAACTGGCGCCAGCAAGCGTAAGACAGAAATGGCTGGCGCAACTTCTTATACGAGGGCAAAACCGACCTTCGGTTGTAAGCGCCAGATAAGTAAGTAAGTACTTAAGTCATTCCACTAAACTCATGGTGTTTATTGGTGTTTTGATTCATTACGTTATGCAAAATCAATACATTGACTCAATGAGAGAATTGAGCACTGCACCGGTTCATATCAATAGATAACTTATTCTTCGTTGCTTTGTGTGCCGTGCGTGAACGAGTATGAGTGGATATGAGTGCAAATTCTTCTTTGACTTAAGTCTACTAATACTTTTTCTTGTGCTAGTCAAGCAATGACTTAAAAACGAGGGTAATTGCAAGTCTCTGGTTTGGACCCATGGTATAATAATACATGGTAGCATTGACAACTGCTTATTTTCTCTTCAACAGGAAAGCATAAACTGTCAAACACAGCTTGTTGTGCAAATACATCAGCAGCTGCTGTGGTTGTTGTTTTTTTTCACTTCAAGGTTTTCAACATTGCTTGTGTTTTCAATGGCGGATTGTGAGCGCTCTCTTTTTGAGTATATTTTTTGACAGAATATGTTTTCCCAAGCAACTGTCAATGCTACCTTGTATTATTATAAATACCTTGTATTATTATATTAATATTATTATTATTTTTTTTTCTGAATAAATTATAAAAATATTTTTTTCTAATATTGGGTTTATACAGTTTGTAGAAAAATAGAAGCACAAATCGGATCGCGTCATTTATATGTATGTGAGGTAAGAGTGGTTTTTTTGTCAGATTTTGATATTTTTAACATTGACTTTAAAGAAAAAAATGTATGTAACTATGGGATTTAGAAATGTTTTACCATCTTAATGACGTCACTTTATATGGGAGGTAGACGCACTTCTTATCCGATTTTTTTTATTTTTAAACCTGACATTAAAATAGAAGAGATAAACTTATGTTCTAATGTTTCATGGCGATATCATGAAAACTTTAGGATATATTAAGATTTTACCAGTTTTTGTTGGATTGAAATGGTTTTTAAAAAAATTCAGCACTTTTCGGAACGAAGCAGACGAGTTTATTTTTTTTTTTTTTAAGATGTAAATACCAGTAGAAGTGTCTAAAGTGTTAAGTTTCTGAAGAAAAATGTACAGCCATGGACAACCGCATATAACAAAACCCTTCGGATATCCAAAAATTTAAAAAAAAAATCCTCAAAAAACACCCATTTTTAAAATACAATTACTAATTTTAAATAAATATAATACCATCCACACCACTTTACATTTATTTTTACATACCTGCTTCAGTACAATCCATTTATATTAACTTCTTAGAAAAATTGGGAAAAAAATATGAATTTTTAAATATGCACTCCTTTAAACAGCTAGCAACCCAAAGAAAAGTTCAACTAAAAGTAACAAAGTTCAGAGAGCTAAAAAAAAATGTCTGAGCAAGGTAAGGTTAAAAAATACTCATTGTACGTTATTCTTACACTATTCAACAAACTAAAAATATATATATTTTTTTTAAATCGGCGTTTGACAAAATTGTCCAGCTAAATCGAAGTAATACTCCATAGTGCGAAGGCGGATCACAATTAATTGCAATTGGTTCAAACTTTCTATGTCAGTTCGGATGCAAACCTCGGACCTCACACCTCTTCAAATTGGTATCGAACGATCTAATCACTTTAATGCGTTCGGTCAGGGACGCCATTTGTAGCACTCTGTGTTGAAATAAAAAATAAAATCTGAAAAAATATATATTTTTGGAAGTTAATATGACGAAGGTAAGTCATGATTTTCATAACTTCTCATAAATTGAGATATGAAGATATATTTTTAGTTTTTCCTCCAAATCGGTTTTACCATAAGTGTATGGTTTAAGTTTGTAGAGAGTAGTAGGGGAAACATTTCTTCCCAAGAATATCGCTTGAACTTAAATTCAAATCTTTTAGGATAGAATGACTATGTAAGTGTTTCATAAATCCGAATAATATTTTGAACTCAGCCCTTCTTTAGTAATTGATGTTCTAATATATATGGTGTATAATAGAGTGGGTCGAAAAAAAAAGTTTGAAAAGTGCACCCCTTATTTTAAAGATGACCTCGAGACAACTCCAAAAACAAAAAAAAAATTTTCTTGGACCCCCAGAAAAACCGCCAAAATGGTATTTTTTCCATAACTTATGTATAACATATCCGATCTTAAAAAAGAATATGTAGTTTAAAAGTGCTTTACGAGTACTACATTTTGTCTTCAGAACATTTTTACTTCCAAGGTCATATTTGACTAGCAAACCTCGTTAGCCCGATTTACCCCTCCTAAAATTGTTGTTTTTTCTCACAAAATTCAAGTCCTAAAAATTTGTTTACATTTTATTTCAAAAAATTATTCATAACTTTAAAAACAAAGAAGTTGTAATGGTTCAAATATTTGGTACAGTGCTTTTTTTATTATGTATGAATTACTTTTATTTTAATTCAAACAAAATTGAAAATTAACTGAACTATTTTTAAAAATTAAGTAATGAAATTAAAATAAAATATTTTTCTTAACATATTTAGGTATAAAAACGTTATTCAAACTAAATTACCCATGAATCGTGACAATATATTCAAGTTTCCCAAAAAAATAAATAATATCGATCCTTGCTACCAAGGAATAAGTTGTCAATAAATTATAAAACTCAATCTTTATAGTCGTTATATGCCTTACATGGCAACTCTGTAGATCAGTAACTCGTAACTCTCTCCTTTACCCAATAACTGATAATCTTATATATTAATACGCAAACATCGAATGTTGTCGTACACTTTTGCAATATTTATTTTAGAATAAGGACAATGAAACGTATATCATTCGAAAAGTGCTGCACCATAAATGTGCCGAATTATATTAGATTTTAAATTGATGACCTTTGACCCGAAATATTAAAGTTGAAAGTTTATATTAATTTAAGTTAGGGATCTCAGAACTGGGTAGAGGTAGAATGAAGAATGAAGTATCGGATAAAAGGTCTGGCTGCGCAATATGATTGAATATTAGATTGGTGACCTTTGACCTCAAATATGAGCAGAAAAAGAGCATTTATTAAATAAAAGCTAAACTGCAAGAGATGGAAAAACATGATATAAGAGAAAAATTTAGACCTTCATAAGATGTGCAAAAAATACTTTGATATTTTTTACCATCGTTTACGGTTACCCTACAATAAGCACTTATTCATGTAACAAGTGTCAATATATATTGTGATGGTAAAATTGCTTATAAATAGTAAATATTAAAAAATTTCTATTATTTTAACATCAAAATTATTGCGATATCTCGAAAACTGTAGATGTTCTCAGTACAACGTTTTTTGAATGAAAATTCGTTGGTTGAGAAAAATAACGGTATAAGAAAACTTTTTTGCTAATATTTTCCCACGAATAGTATGTTAAAAAAATTTCCCGTTATTATAACATCAAAAGTATTGCGATATTTCGAAACCTGTAGATTTTTTCCATGCAATGCATTTCTTAAAGCAATGTCATTGCCTCAGAATGAGAAAAAAACAATTGATATTTCAAATTTTGATTTTGCATGCCATTATCTCAGCCATTTTTCAATCGATTTTCCCTAAATTTTCTTTGTCTAAAAGTTTAACTAAATAACTTTTGAGAAATAAGAAAAGATTTATTGTTATCTCACTAACTCAATTTCTTGTGTTGTTTTCAAAAAAACTCTAAAATATTCAATTTTTGCTCAAAAATTAGACAAGACATTCTTTTTTTGTAATTTTATTTTTGTTTTTCTATTTTCTTCTCTCACACTCTTTCATATACCATATCATTGATTTGCAAAAATTGCTTCATTTTGACACATAATTTAATTAAGTGTTTCTATCATCGAAAATCATGAGCTACCCCCTATCATTTTTTTGATGAAAATTACATTTTTCAAAATGTTGTTTTTGTATTTTTTATAAAGTTCTACAGCTAAAAAAATAATTTCTGTGAAAAAATTTTTCAAATATTTCAAACCACTCCAAAGTTATATACACAAATATATTTTTTAAGCCATTTCCTTATATACTTCATATATTATACGTATTATTATTATATATCTATATAAAAATAGGTGTACGCAAAACAGTTAAGAAACATTTTCTCCCGTGTTTCTCAACCAATTTTGATAATTTTTTTTTAAATCAATAAGAGTAGGGAAAAGGAGTGCACCGAATATCTATGGTGGGCAATTCGACCTCAAATCAGACGTCCCATTCCATTGGTTACATTTGATGAGCGTTGAAATGGAGGCGAGGCACTTTTTATCAGTCCAAATTTTCGGTATAATTTTTGAACTATTAGTCACAAATCAATGAAACATAGTAACTTCCTTCCTTGATAAAGGGGCGTAGAAACACTCATACAACTCAAAGTTGTTATATAAAATAGCTTTGGAAGCATTTCTACTAGAAAGTAGAATAAGGGAAGTAGGGTACTAGGGATTTTTACTAGGGTAAAGTAAAAATCACAGAACATGGAAAATAAGAATTGAGTTACTGTTGTGATTTCCTGCTGGTGGTGCGTTTGGTTTGGTGAAGAAAGAAAAAAAATGTTTTCAATAAAAACAAAAAAAACAAAAATCAATTTTTAAATGGTCGAATCTCGACCAAAGGTGATACTAGTTATAATAAAACGTTCTAATATTAGATGCCTGTATAACACAATAGTTATACAAATTCTTGGGTGCTCGTTAAAAATGTTTTTCGAAGATTTACCTGGAATGTTGATTATTTTGTCTGCCGAAAATTGAAAATCTATAAGTTGGTTGTCTGAGTAAAATTGCAGACAAGGAGGTTCCGTAATTTCGAACTTATCCCAATGGATCATTTCAACGTAAGAGTTACTATCAAAATTTATCACGCCACGTTTTGGCACTCGAAAAACACGGAGCATTGAAGGATCTTGGCGTGCTGCTCTAATTTTTTCAAACCCATTTGATCGAGTATCATGTTCGGGGTCTGTTATCATTGCCAACAACACATTTTCTGGATGGAAGTAGTAGGCATTGTTCTCTATCATTGGGCGGATTAGTAATTGAACATCAGTAGGTAACAGACGGATCCAGCATAAGTACTTAAAAACATGACGACTTCCATGAATTTATTTAAAACGATGCTTTTGTGCATCGTAATGTTCTTGTATAAGACCATTTATGTACCTTCGAGTCGTTGTTTTTCTACTATCCGAATGTTTGCACGCTGCCATAACTCATGAAGAACTTTTATAACTATTGGTATGTAAGGGCTGATATTACCAGTTGTTTATTTTTTTTTTTTATATATATAACTAGCCTTTTCCCGGCGCGCGTTGCTGCACCCTGCAACTAGATGGGAACATAATAGGTGTATTCAAAACTTTTCTTAGACTCATAGTTTCACACCACTGGCATTTTCCATTGCCCGTTTCAGTTTCCCAGGAGATCACCAAATAGTAACTCCATTTTGAATTTGTATGTAAGTACTGCTACTTTTACTCTCAAAGCTATTCGATAATAAAAATTTTAATTGTATGGGCGGAGTCACACCCCCTTATATAATACCCATCCCAGTTTTCTAGTAGATGGACATTACCCAGTTTTAGTACAGTTGCCGACAGTGAGCATACAAACTAAATTATCAAAATGTAGCCAAATTGACGAAAACCGTAGGAAATATAGCATTTTTATTGATTTGTGGGCGGTAGAAGGGGGTGTGACAGAAATTTAAACCATCTCGTACTTGAAAAAAATGTACTGCCAAAATTTCAGCTCTATCGGCTCAATAATTTTGAAGTTTCCAGATTGTTTTTTGTATATATATTTTGGATAAAGATTATTGGCTATAACTTTTGATTGGTAAGAGATACTAAGATAATTTTTTCTAAAACATTAATTTTTTTAATTGTTTATTTCAAAAATATAAAAACACAATATTGGAAAAATAATTTTGTTCGAAAAAATCAAGGGGTAGGCCTTGGTTTTTTAATTACAAAAATGGTTTTTAATCTTTGCGTAAAATTTAAATAACTTTTGCTTATAAATGTTATAGTTTTTAAATAGAGTTGAAAATTTGTGAATTTGAATTTAAATTATTTTTACAACAAAAACAAATTTTGAGCCTTTTTTTGAGAAAAACTCCAAAATTTCAGACCTTATTTGAAAAAAATATTTAAAATATATATTAAAGAGCTGCACGGGTGTGTTCGCAGGACATTCGTTTGTTTTTGCATGCGCATGGTTAACTGACAATAATAAATCCCTTTATGAAATATGGTGGCCATTTTGTTGATATTTGTATGGGATTATATGGGAAAATCTTTAAAATACCGTATCCACAGGAACCACTGGGCCAATTTCGTGCAAACTTCACATAAACCATCTTCACGATCATACGTAAGAACCATTATCCCTTAACCCTTAATTTTATCGAATTCGGTTCGACCGTTCGTGAGTTATAGTCACAACGAACTTGCAATATAGATCTCCATGTATCTTCGTTACAATTTAATAAAAATTTAGGAGACATAAAAAAATTATTTGTTTTATTTAAAAAGCAACTCCCATGCCTCTTATTGATACACACTCAACAATATCTTAGATTTTTGGCCATCGCTTGTATGGGAACAACTCACTGTATGCCAGTCAAACTTATGCTTCTAAAATTTGATAATTACGCCAAGAAAATGAAATGTTCATAGAACTACTATTAAAATAGCACTAAGCAAGAAACTCCTAAGCTTTTTGTTTACCTCCGATGAACATCTTCATTGTAACTCTTAAAACTACAGCAACCGGTGCAAGTTCATGCGATGTCTTAAGAATCACGTTTACTCTTTGACATATTTTCCAAAAATAAACTAAAAAAAAGAAAAATACCAATTTTCCCAAAACAAAAGCAACTCGTCTTATTATTCATCACAAAATTGATTCAACGTCATTTCATGGAACCGTTGAAAAGCTTTGATCGTACATAAATGTCACATAATGCTCTTCGCACTTAACTGATGAAAGTTCGTCAAGAAAGTGGATTTCAATAAAGCCAACCGTGTCGCTCACTGGCAATACCTGTGAGCAAATTTCCAAATGAGTGCCAGCGGATATATTAACGTGGAAACAACATACACACAGACAACCGACAAACATTCACTTAACATAAATGCTTAAACAGTGCTTCAGCTTCACAGCTCAACGAAATAGAGCGAAGCAATTTGGAAAAAGAAGGAAATCGAAAAAAAACACCAAACACAACGGAGTCTAATATATGCTGAGAATATATCGTATAATATACAACGATAGTCGTATAAAAAATGCAAAAGTAGGTTTTATCTCAAACGAACAGTGAAACATATTAAATCTGCGCCACTCAACGTTAATGTGCGAACTATATAGGTCACTGGGTGTAAAAGCTGCATGCAACAACGTTAAATTCGAACGAGAACGAAACGGTAAAGCCAGCCGGAAGTAGCGCACATAGCTCAACAATGCAGTCAGTCAACACAACGATGTGTGTGTGTGTGTGTGTGTGTGTGTGTGTGTGTGTGTGTGGCACATATACGCGCCGTAAAATTTTGCCAGTTTATGACAGAAACGTGTCTGCGGAAGTACAAGAATAGTTCTCTTGTTATATGTGGGGTAAAAATGCAAGCAGACATTGCATTATGACGATACTTTGCCAGGATCTTTACCGAACTCGTACAATATGGTGAGTTGAGGTGGGCTTTTGTGGAACTTCATGTTGGGCATTAATGTGGCGGATGACTTTAATACTGTTCTCATGCAAGGCTAGTCCAGGACATCATGCAGTGAAGTGATGTGATGTTGGTTGGCATAAGTTTTGTGACATGTGGCTGTCACAGATAAATATTGCAACTTGTATAGCGTCAGACATGCAGCCATCGCTGTTGCCAGCAAGAATAACTTAAAAATGCACACATTAAATGAGCAGGAATTTCAAATAAGTTGCTCTAAGTATCTTAAGAATAAAAAAGATTTTGAAAGGAATATTGCTCAGTGGAGCGCATTGAAAATTGGATTTTCTGTAGGATCAACATTTTTATTACATTTTGCTTATACATAAAATTTAAATCTCCTTAGAGCAGAAATGTTTTTGTTGCTGGATAAGAAAGGATTTTCACAGTTGCTCTGGTAAAGTTTATTAAATATTTGAGCTTTTGTGATTTGTGTTGGTAAACGGAGAAGTTTTCAGGTTTCTTACAAAAATGTTTTCGATAATAAATAAAGGCAGAGTTTTTATATTAAAAACTTCAGAGTCTAAACTAAAAACTAAAAACAAAAATTTAAAAAGTAAAAAGTAAAAAGTAAAAAGTAAAAAGTAAAACGTAAAAAGTAAAAAGTAAGAAGAAAAAAGTAAAAAGTAAAAAGTAAAACGTAAGAAGTAAAAAGTAAAAAGTAAAAAGTAAAAAGTAAAAAGTAAAAAAAAAAGTAAAAAGTAAAAAGTAAAAAGTAAAAAGTAAAAAGTAAAAAGTAAAAAAAAAAGTAAAAAGTAAAAAGTAAAAAGTAAAAAGTAAAAAGTAAAAAGTAAAAAGTAAAAAGTTAAAAGTAAAAAGTAAAAAGTAAAAAGTAAAAAGTAAAAAGTAAAAAGTAAAAAGTAAAAAGTAAAAAGTAAAAAGTAAAAAGTAAAAAGTAAAAAGTAAAAAGTAAAAAGTAAAAAGTAAAAATTAAAAAGTAAAAAGTAAAAATTAAAAAGTAAAAAGTAAAAAATAAAAAGTAAAAAGTAAAAAGTAAAAAGTAAAAATTTAAAAGTAAAAAGTAAAAAGTAAAAAGTAAAAAGTAAAAAGTAAAAAGTAAAAAGTAAAAAGTAAAAAGTAAAAAGTAAAAAGTAAGAAGTAAAAAGTAAAAAGTAAAAACTAAAAAGTAAAAAGTAAAAAGTAAAAAGTAAAAAGTAAAAACTAAAAACTAAAAACTTAACACTAAAAACTAAAAACTAGAAACTAAAAACAAAACCTACAAAATTCCACAATCCAACTACATAGTTCCACATATTATACTAGTAGAACTTATTTGACTGATATTCATTGTTTTTGGAATATGAAGTCCACATAACCCAAAAAAATTCAAGGATCCAACTTTAATTGAAATAATTATTTGTACCCAAGAAGTCCACAAAATTTCAATAACCCAACTAGTTCAATATACAGGGTTTTGCAATAGCGACTTGACAACTTTGAATTAAATTTCTGTATGCACCCTTTCACTAATCATCGAACTGTCACTGTCAATTAATTCAGTAAACTCAAAATTTTATCATGGTAAATTTGAAGTGACGTACGTTCTCCGATTGGGCTCTGAAAAAGATGAGCTAAGATGATGAATTTCATCGCAAAATCATCTTCAGTGACGAAGCTCATTTTTGGCTCAATGGGTTCGTCAATAAGCAAAATATGCGTTATTGGTCGGGTGAAAATTCACATGTGCTTCATGAATCACCACTTCATCCACAAAAAATAACTGTTTGGTACGGTTTGCATGCCGTCGACGTCGTTGACGTCGTATTTTTATATAGATATAGATAAATATCTTTCGTTTACGTAACCAGTTTCGGATCTACATACGGGCTGAAAGCGCTTTAGCCCTCCGCCCCCCCTTGCAGAATTTTTTGTATGGGAAAAACGAAAAGAAGTCCAAAAAGACGCTTCAGCCCCTCATTGGCATACAAAAGTATAGATTGAACGCGAAATAGCGGCCGAACGAAGTTAAGTTCCATTCATTAATGTTTTGATTGTACTTCAAGCTGATAAAAAAGGTTTTTTTAATATCTCAAATGGTTTACGTTTTTCAATTTCAATTTATTTAAAAATAGTGTAAATAAACTTTTATAAAAAACTAACCCTTAAAAAAAACTATAACCTACACAACTGTAACCTTTATAATCCCAGAGAAACATTTTTGTCCAAGGAATCACCAAACCTAAAGAAGTTCCTATGATTTTACTAGTTCTATAGATAATCCATGTGGCTCAATTGTTGCCCAAGACGTTCACAAAGCCCAAAAATGTTCCAAGTTCACATGAGCGTACATGAGCGGACCTTTCTGTACCCTGCTTAAAATTAGAAAACTTGGCGACCTCTCAAGTCGAATAGGTAGTACCTTTGACTGCCACCCATGGGTCCCGGGTTCGAATCCTTATCAACATCCTTATCAACTGATTCGAATCAACTTATAGTTGATGGTAGAGAAGTTTGTGGATGGGATAACCTTATAACTAGAATTGACTGAGGTAAAGCCATGACACTTACCACAGATTCTATTTCACATCTTTCTACGGCTTCCCGCCATAAAAACATCCTTGATTGACCCCTCCTTCCCACTAATCTTTAACCCCGTTCTTGAACTAAGGCAGACTTGACTGAATGGGAATAACTGCTGCAATCCTTTGTTGAAAGGTAAAAACAAAAAAAAAAAAATATTTCTATTATTTACGGATATTCCTCAAAACTATGTCGTTTCCACTCAGTAAAAAAAAATATATAATGTATCAATTTAGAAGCAAAGTTTATTTTGCTGGCTATCTTAACAATATCGGTTGAAAAAATTTTGTAACTTATTTGGTCTTGTTTAGTTTTCCAAACCAAAACAAAAAAAAAGAAAAACAGGAATGACAAAAACTTTGCCAATATCTGTCAACTTTTCGGATTTGTGCCAAAGTAGCTACAAACAACTCACGTCCAAATGGCTTTCTTGACCAAATGAAACTAATACATAAATAATTTTCTTCGATTCTTGCTTCAAACATGCCTCAAGAGCATCAATTTTCAGTTGGAAGAACATTGAAGGACATAAAAATAACAAAAAATAAAAAAAAAGGATAAGAACTAATACTAGCAGCCTAGCTCAAAAGATGCTATTTTCTTGAAATTCCTTTTGAGGCGCATATTTTTTTTTATTTTCTCTTTATTAAATTGCATGTTTTCAACCTGTTAGACGTTTGAACTGGCATGACTTGCTCTATCACCACAACATTGAATTATGATAAAATTTGAACCAACAAAATGTAAAATAAAAAAGAAAAGGAAAATACAAATTTCCATATTGCAAATAAAGTCATTTTCCAAGCCATTCAGTTTTTCAGGTCCAAAGGTTGTTTGGCCAAAGCCTGACTAGTCGGGCTTTCAGCTGCCTGACATGCACATGAATTCACTCGCTCTGTTATACTTAGTATTTGTGTGTGTGTGTGTGTGGAAGAGTGTATCCGTGCTGGTTATACGTTTTTGCCTTGCTACGCGCCAGCAGCGCATGCAAATATCCTTAGCTAAGCTTCAACGGTAGCTTTAGTTTTGCTCGATTTCACTTTTTTGTTAGTCGATGGCGTTGTTGCTGCTGCTACTGTTGTTGTTGTTGTTGTTGTTGTTGTTTTGAACTATCTATGCCGGTCATATTTGAAGTTTTTGCTACCAACGTTATTTCAACTCGTCGTCAGCTTCTGCAGCTTCTTTGTATAAAATGAAGAAATATCCTTAAATCAGTATTTTTTTTCTTTCTCTCTTCTTTCACCCAGTTTTTCAACACCAGCTCTTCATGACCAAGTCCAGCCAGCCATGTAACCATTCATCCATCCAACTGTCTATCCATCCATTTTATGCTCTCAATGACTGCTTTTGATGTCTTATATTTATATAGTTTAGCTCTTATTTTTTTATTTTCCTCCTCTGTTTTGTTGGCTTAACATTTCAGGCGTTTCGTTATCCGGTTGTTATAATTTTTTATTCAGCTACTGCTTTTGTTGTTGTTGTTGTTGTTGTTGGCATCATGCCCACAACATTCCTATGATGATGATGTACTACAGCAAAATGATTACAATTATTATGTCGACATCCTGTAGGCGTCCTCAGGATTTTAGTAGTTGTAGTTATTTAAGCATATTGTTTGTTGTTTCTATTTTCTAGACATACTCGTAAGGTCAAAACTACTGACACATTCGCTATATGTGTGGCCAGGTGTGTATGTGTGTGTGTCAGCGTCATTAGTGTACCCTTGTGTAACGTTTCTTGATAATACTTTTGTATAACCTGTAATTAAGTTCATAAAAGTGTTAAGGGTCTCTTATATACCATTATCTCAACCTTCTTTTTTTTTTTGTTTTTTTGTTTTTATGAACTTAAATTATAACAGAAATAATCAGAGCTTTTAATGATCTAGATTCTTAGTTTTTTCTTAGAATTTTTGAAATAACCATACCTGACCTTTCTCAAAAATTCTCATCTGATAATAAAAATTCTAGAGGGTCATTACACAGTGACACATTGGCCAAATTCATATCTCATTATACTCAAACATCGAATGTTGTCGTACACGTTTTTAATATTTATAATAAAATGTATTGTGCCACAGATGCGCAGAAAAAAAAAAAATAACAAAAAAAAAAAAAAAAAAAATAAAATTGGATGTTGGAAAAAATAAGCTTATTATTTTTCTTTTACATGAAGGCTTCGTTCCGTTCACTGTGATTTAAAACAGATATCAATGTGGTTTGTGTACAAAACATTTGTTTGTGGTTTGTGTAGCAGCTAATCAAGCCTAAAAGGTCACACAGTGCAATGTTGGAAGCTCTGCCATTAATTGTGTGATAAATTAAATAGTGCTTGCTTCCCCGGCTTCCTGTTACGGATATCCGTCGCATTTCAAACCGATCGGTAAGATATTACATATCAAAAATTATGCTGTTCCAAATGATCCCCTGAACACGACCCCGTTTTTATTTTTTTGGAAAAAATTTATGTTTACGAGTTATTAAAGAAAACATGGTTAAAACCAAAAAGTGGGCATTCCGCCGTATACCATCAATCGGCTTGGTTGTAGGAGTTCAAGGCAGAAACGTGAAAAACGATTCTTATTATGATAACTCTAAATTTGTTTGTTAAATGATACTCTAAAATTATTAATAGTTTAAAAGATATTTTATGTCAAAAAACGAACTTTCCGTAAAAATTAAAAAAAAAACTATTTTTGTAATTTGACGGTCAATATTTATGTCCACAATATTTATAACTACATATCCAGCATTTTAAATTTTGCAATATTTTAAAATAAATAGCTTTTTTTCTCGGTTGTATCCAAAAAGATACACTGGAAATTTAAGGGTTAAGCTAGCAAACAAAATGCAATTAATATTGCATTAAATATTGGGACGATCATCCAAATCCGGCTTAGGTGATTTTAATATTGTTTTTTTTCTCGGTTTGGAATTATAACGCCATTACAATTGGCGCTACGGTAAATTTTATAGAACCAAAGCTCTAAAGCTGAGGTTTTACGTCACATGATAAAAATAAAAGAAAAATTAATGGCGTCATAAGGTCATTGGTACCAGGAATAAGATAACGAGTAAGACAAAAATTTTAACACAGATTAGAGTAAAGAATTGGACAAGGATTAGAACAATAATTAGGGATATGACTTCGATAAGATCTGAGACAACGGTAAAGAAAAAGATTGAGACAAACCTAAAAAAATATTTGGGACAAAAATGGGAAAAGTATAATTACAAGAAATGGGGCAAGAAATATAATACGAATTTAAACACACAGAACAAGTCTTAAATAAAAGATTTAGAAAGGAAGTGAAAACAGGATTAAGAAAAGATTGGAATAAGGATAAGTTCAGGAATTCGGACATGGATTAAAACAAGACTTTGGACAGGAAGAAGGATAATTAATAAAACAAATATTAGAATAAGGATAAGAATAAAGACAAGTTTGAGAACAAATGAAAGAGGAAATGCTCACACCAATTGAGCTTGCCGCATGGAAAAGCATTAAATAAGTCATAAGCAATTTCATAGACAAAAATCGTTCCCCTACTGCTCGAATATACGTCAATACCATGTTAAGTTCTTTATTTGGTTGATTTTCAATAGTTTTAAAAGATGTGATTCTTTATAAAAACGCCAAAAATTGTGAACATACCAAACGGGTATATGGTGTATATGGAAACACGTTTTATCACAATAAAAACAGGGAACCGGAGGAGGGGATTAATATTAACTTTTGTTTCAACTTTTGCTTTTCATAGTTTTTTGTTTGAACCTAATGGATCTTATCAGCCAAAGTGCATCCGATAAGGTTCATTGCTATTTCTAAGTATGATGTGTCAAATGAGTAAAACACTTTTTTCATAGAAAGTAAACTCTTTAACCAAGTTTTGTGCGACATTTTATCATCAATTCTGAATAGGTACGAAATTAACCCTTTAAACATTTTAAGTTCTGACTTATTTCTGACATTTACGTTAAATTTTTAGCTTTATTGTATTCAGAGACTTATGATAGAATTTTATGGTAAATTTTTGTGTGGAAAATTTTAACCCATTATTTCCTTGTTTTATGGGTCTTTTTTGTCTTTTATCACAAAAAGGTCAAAAAATACCCATAAATTGAGACATTAGGGGTTAAAATGTTGCACAAAAATATTCCTCGTAGTATTTTACATAAATCCTTAGAACACATGCTATACCCAAAATGTAAGGATAACTTGATTTTCTGTGCCGATTCACTATAAGAATATTCAAAAAGGAGGAAAATTAAATCCCCCCTAAAATAAGACTTATACGTAAACTTTCAAAACGCCGATACACGTGTATTGTTTTTTTGTCCCCTATACCAGAATCCGTTGTCAGAACCTTGTTATTTTTTTTTTGTATTGAACAGTGCCACAAAGTAAGTGTTAATACATAAAATTGCTAGTGCAGGTTAGATTAGAGAGATTCCGATATATTTTTTTTTTATTTTTTATAATAAATAGGATGAACAACAATGATGATGAAAACAAAAAAAAAAAAAAAAAAAAAAGCTCAAGCCTGTGTTAGATAACACGGGCGCATAGGTCAGACGTAGAATACGTTAGTCATTAACAGCCTTATTCAATAGATTTCCTTAAACAACCTTTAAACGCTTGTTTAGTTACGCACTGTTTAAGGCTTTACGCAGCTTCTATGCAACCTTGCTAACATTGTTATTCATAAACATTTTTTCATTTTCTGCATATGATTGTAAGGTTTGTGTCTGAAATATAGAAAATCTCTACAAAAATTAAGAATTCCTATGGATTTACAATGCCCGCCGCATAAAAAAATGCTGCAAAGGGCGCATATGGAGCATGTCTTTGATATTAAAAGAAAAGACAAACAAAAATCATGGTTGTATTTATCATGGTTGTCATTCGCTACTTGGTCATTATACTTCTTCTCTTTCTCACACTGGTTCTGTGATGAACATACAGATAATTGTACTGCTCTTACACATGATGTTATAATACATAAAATACAAAGCATATGAAAATTAATACAAAATTTGAAGTAGTTAAATTTTGATTTACTTATAGAATCAAAAAAATTATATGTAGCAATATGATTATTTAAATACAAATCAAAAGAAGACATATTAAATATGTTACGACCATACTTGAATTTTCTTCAATGCATGCATAAAGTATTAAAAACTTATAATGAAAGTGACAAGCATTTTCTCAAAATTTTGTGCTCCAGATTAACACCTCCGTATAACGTATTCTACGTTAAAAAATAAATAAAAAAGGAAAATGGAACAGTCAAATGTTCCACAGTGTACCTTTCGTTTTAACAGGTGAATATCTTAATTTAATCTAATTACGATCTGTGGTTAGTCTTTAATGGGCTAAATTTCCAGTTATACGAATATCTGTATTTGGATTTTAAACTGTGCTCTTGAGCTATTTTAAAATTGCATCCACGATTTCATGAGAATCAGTAAA